>JANBXA010000069.1:20750000-21350000 GCA_030556225.1 Cricetiscus sungorus
TTCATGGGACAGTCTCCCCAACAAACAATTACCTGGCCAGGATATCACTGTAACTGAGATGAAAAAACTGATCTGTGCCACAAGTGATTTCCTTAGGAAAGGTCAAGCTGAACAGTTTCTGATTGATCCATATTCTAAATAATTTTGTATTTTCCAAATACTCATTTGAAACTCAAGTATGGAAAATACATAAATTATAGCATAGTCCTGACTTATGGAACATTTTGCATGAAGTAGTGAGTACCGTATGCACAATAGGCATCTATTGATCATTGGTTGGTAAAAATAAATTCATGTTGATTCATTGTATTTCATAGGCAATTATAGGTGAGAATGTATTTGCCCTCTCAAATGGAAATCCTATATGCATATGGACCAAGTGGTGGTTCATAAAGTCACTGTTAATGTTCTTGAACAGAAAGAAAAGTGTCTAACTTTTTTTTTTTTTTTTTTTTTTAGGACTAAATGCCATTATAAGAAGTGGAGAAACTATGATCATTGGTGGGGTATCCTTTATTTTATTTTATCTTATTTTATTTTTTAGTTTTAGCAGTATTCCTCAGCTGGCTTCAAATTCACAATCCGCATACCTCCAGTTTATTGGGATTTTATAGGCATGTACCATCATTCCACACCATAACAAACCAATCTCATTGTAGAGTGGTGTTTTTTACATATTATTTTCCTATAAATAATGAGGATTTTCTGAAACAAAATGTGTTGTATCAATACCTTTACAATCAGAGGAAGGTATTTCATATTTCAATTATTTAATTAATTAAATTATTTATTTAATTTATTTAATTAATCTAGACATTCCTGACTGGATAGTACTATGGTCATAGGTTGGGCAGTAAAGCAATAAAACAGTCCTTGTTTTACAAAAATAGTGAGGCAGACAAGAATGAGGAATACTTAGTAACCTGGCACTCTGCTTTGTTTGGGTTATGCATACCCCTCCTCTTTTAATAATGCAGTTGGCAGCCTAGTTCTCTACCTGCACTTGCTGTGATCATGTGCGTGTGCGCGTACACACACACACACACACACACACACACGCACACACACACACAAACTACCTCCAATATATTTAGCAACGTTGGACTCACATATGCAGCAAGCTACAAAAATACCAGTAACAATAGGACTGTCTTCTCTTTTGCCAAAACTAGACAGACAGCTGCTATTCAAATATAGTCTCAAAGTAAAGAATGTATAAACTTATGTAGCCCAAACTGGGTTTGGGTATCTACAGAGTAAGGGGAAACTTTGTTCTCAAATTTACTTTCAGAGGAGACTTCCTATTTCTAATCTTATGTCTATTTTATATTTATATGATCGAAATCAGGTACATTTGGGAAGGTACATATATAACAGTGAAATGATCTTGTGATCTAACACCTCCATCAGATCTGAGAGCTAATGTAACTACACTTCCTAGTAATGAAACTCCTCCTTCACTTGAACTTCATAAAAGGAAGTACCAAATACTCAGTGACCTTCAGTATCTTTACTAGTGCAGCCCAATGTCCCCTCCAGAATATTCTCTTCTCTATTTCTTTGCTCTACATAATAATTACCTAGCTAATTTTCACTTAATGTTGATATTTATTTCAGGGATAATATATAACAGCTTTGAAACAAGTCAACACAGTGTCCTAATCACCTGTAACAGTAGACTTGAACATTACACTAAGCTATGTATATGCTATTAGTCTAAAGCTAATCACATTGTTATTAAATTTCAATGAAATATCAAGGTTGTCTTTCCAGTAACACTGAGACCTGTATTGAATTAAAAATTAGAAGTCCAAGTAAAAGCTCAGATTTTAGTCTTATTAAGAGATATAAGTAAAATTTCATCTTTCTTGACTTATTGAATAATTCAGTCCATTCTTCTCCAGCTAAACTGGTTTTCAGTCCACTTTTCCATCCTTAGATAACCACACATCTCATCATCTTATTCTATATTCCTGCATATTTTTCTATACATTAGTATATATTATTATATGATCATGAACTATGTTTATTAATAACAAAATTATGTGTTAGAATTACACTGCTTTTCTTGTTTGTCATTAAAATTATATGACTGTATATATAGTTACATCTTATAATATACTAACATATGTTGAACTCTTCTCTTATTTTGATTAACACATTGTATTACTTGGAATGAGTGTGCCATTGATATTTGGTAAACACTGATTTGCTTAAAAATAGTTTTGTGTCTTCATATTAAAAGTTGAAAGTAGATGATATCAAGTGTGAATTTCAAATAAGCCTTACTTTTGCAATTCCTTAAGCATACAGCTATTTGAGTTCTTCCAATCAAAACATTTTATACCTTTAAATATTAACCCATATTAAATGAATGATACTAACTTAGGAACTTTTTAAATGGAGACTAAAATATAAGTTATCAAAAGAGGGAATTATTTATTAAAGTGCTTTTTGGGACAGAAAGAGATATATTCCTGGTTTTGTAATTTTTCTCAAAGGGGTGCATAAGCCATTAAAAAGTGAATTTGTTCTTGACGTCTGTGAGGAAGTTTCAAACAATGCATTCCACACGAACATGGCTATAGCAGTCGAAATGCACATGATAGAAATGGTTTTCCTTTCATTTGTTTCTGGGATCTTTGTTGGAAACATATATATGAAAGCGTAGAAAGTCACTGGTACTTGATGCAAGAAAATAATTTAAAGCCAAAGTGAGGATTTTCTCTAGACCTGTGTGCTCATGTAAAGGATCAGCCAATGAAAACTTAAATCACTATACACAAAATTGTTACCCAAATTATAATGCCCAGGCCTCTAGTTCTTGGCTTGGTCTTACTAATTTTAAGCTTTCACATGGCATTCTGCAGACGTTTTGAACACCAAGGTTGCACTCTGGTCTTGTCATGATACCGTTGATGCTGTGTTGCATTCTGCTGTCAGTATGGCTGTTTTGAGTCAAGACTGTAGCTCACTTGGGTATCATCTCCATGGCAACTTGTTTACATGGGCTGAAACACAAGCTGAAAATTCAAGGTTAGCTTCTCCTTTGTTACTGTTTTGATGTTTTTGGCAATCAGAATAATGTGGCTAGAAGACTTGATTTAAACAGCCTCATGGCTGGCTGAGCCAAAATAAAATTTTACATAAAATGTGCTTTCTCCATCTCCGTTAAAAAGAGAGGGAATTCAAAATGAACTTTAATCAGAAACATCAGTTATAACTCCCTTTCATATTCCAAAACAACAGTCCTCTTTGCTGCACTTTGGAATCGCATCATGGGAAATAGGTTTAAGCCTTTGAATCCTTTGAAGCAATCATTTCCTTGTGCATATGTTCTGGCTTAGATGAAGAATTTGGTTTGTTTTTAACTACCATTGTACTTAAATGAAAACTGAACTGTTTAGTACCTGTGCTAAATCTCTTCACCCTCCAAGAAGATGTTCTTTGGCATTCTGAAAATGTACTATTTTTCCAATGTAATACAACTTATATTTTTCCAAAAATAATTATAATGCAACTCTGGTGGCATGGTAGTTTAGTGGAATGCTTAAAGTCATTGTAAAAAATTTGATTTTTTTTCCTTTTAAGTGGAGAAACTTAAACTGTCATTTCTATTTGTTTCTTAAAATAAGTCCTATCTTTAAGAGATCATTCATCTACAGGCCATTCAAATAATTTGCACTAAATAGTGCACAGTAAAAACAATAACATTTCATATTTTGCTTACTCTATATAACATCTTTATAGAGCCTCACGAACATTTGAATGATTCAATGCAACTTCTAAACCTGGAAAACAACATCCGGTATGATTCTATCATTAAAAGTATCATCATGTAGAATAGTATTGATCTGCAAATATAATAAGGGGCCTATTAGCATAAAGGTGCTGATTTAGGCATAGTGGAAGACAGATTTTTATATGCATAGTTGCATTTAGATTTAGCATTACTGATGTGGGAGTGATGGAATGGTGATCAACATATATCACTTTCCTTATGACAATTCTTGACACAAATCTTTCCTGTCCTTCTCTATCTAAGACAGTATGTGTATCAAACAAGCAACAATGGATTTTGCAATAATTGCTCTAATTCCTGTTCTCACCTACAGACTGACATCATAATGTCTGATAAAATAATGCTTGTTACAAACATCCTATTTCATCATGGTTGATGATGTCTCCAGCGTGTTATTATCTGCATGTCCTCTCCCACAGTGACTCTTTTGGTGATTTTCATATTTATTATTTCAACAGCTGACTTATGTGACATTTTATTTTCTTTATACTGGGTGAATAAACACAAAAGGCACACAAAAGGCAGCGGCTTGTTCCTCACAGTATAGATCACATGCACTTAGAGCTGTATTTTACAAGTGTTAGCCATACACACATGATAAGCAGAGTTTGAATCTCTATTGTATACATAAATGCTAGGCAGGCATGGACATCTGCCTACAACCCCAGCATGTATGAGGAAAAGTCAGAGGTAATCCTGAATAGACTAGCTAGTCAGAATAGCTTAACCAGAAACCTTTGGTTCAAGTGAAAGATATCCTACCTCATATATATGTTGGAGAAAAATTAGAATGACCTCAATTTAAATGAAAAAGTTTGCTTTTATCAATTTACTTACAAAATGCAACAACCAGAGATGAATAACATCCTACAGAGTAGCACACAGGTGATTTTCATTACAAATTATTGGCTTAGATCTGAAATAAACAGTAAAGGACAATGCTTTTCCCTTAATGAATGTGTATTAAACTAGATGCACCTATTGCCAATGGTGTTATAGGAACCAAACTGCAAAAATCGTTATATGTTATCAACAACACAATTAAGAAACAACATGCTTCTACCATCATTTAAACCCACCATTTACTTTAATTAAGCTCATACTGTGAAATCTTATCTTTTTTTTCTTTTGAAACATAGAATTTAAGACATTTTGATCTGGGCATTAGAAACCAAGTTAAATTAATTCTCCCATATTTTAGAGAGCAGGAACATTAGAAGACAGGATATAGAAATTGAGAGATCACAACATACATACATACATACATACATACATACATACATACATACATATATATATATATCTCAGACCTCTAAAATTATTGCTGTTAATTTCAGCAATTGCAGTAAAAATAAATAATGAAAGAGAGAAAGGGATGAATAATAATAATAAAGACCAGCATCCACATTCTTCATTGCTAATGTCTAACAGTTATCTCTGCCCAAAACAATGAATAAGCCATGCATCATTGGAGCCTCTAGGTTAAGGAAGTATTTCTCCATGGGGAATGTGCTCCCAAAGATCTTTCCTGCACCAGGAATACATCCCGGTTCCACTATCAGTGGTCTCTTAGGCTGCTTATACCTTCTGGCTGAGATGCATATCCAGGGGGTCTGAGTCAGTTCAATGGTGGTTTTTCAGCTATCAGTCTGGGGGCCCATTAGCTCCCCCTTGTTCAGATCAGCTGCCTCTGTGGGTTTCTGTAGCCCAGTCTTGCCCCCATTATTTATCAGTCCTCCCTCTCTACATCTTAATTCCAGGAGTTTAGCTCAGTGTTTAGCTGTGGGTGTCTGCTTCATGAACATCTACTTTTCTTCTAACACCAAAACATTATAGCACTTGACTCCAAATTAGACTCTTCAGTTAACTTTGATTAGGTTAATTTTTGATTAGCCTTTTGTTTAAAAATTTAAAATTTACATTTGTATCTCAGAAACGGATGCCACTACATCATAAGTTAAGACACCATAGTCCTTTATTTTTGGCAAATATGCTGATTGGGGATTGAGAAAAGCAAGAAAATTGTCAACTTACTTGCTATGTAAAAGTGCTCTTGAAACAAACAAACAAAAACCCAAACAAACAAACAATAAACAAACAAAACCCCCACAAATTTTCTTAGGTTGACCAACCCATTGAAAGTTATAAAACTTTAAATCTTCACATCAGAGACTAGAATGTGATGATTAAGGAGGAACCTATGAAGACAGAGCAGACAACTAAATATAATGCATGGAAAGGAATAAATATTAATTAATGTTATTTATGAACATTCCTGAAATATTGAAATATTTCAAATGCACTTATATAAAGATCAACTGAACAATTTATACATGAAATACTGGCTGTCAAATGGTTATAGTTATTGTCAAATGGTTATAGTTACAGTAATAGGATTGCTGTAAGGAAATGTCCATTCTGATATAAGCTAATATGGAAATAGAACTCAAAATGAGAAGGTGGCTAACAAGAAGAAAAACCCAGATTCAGAAATGTAGTTTGTAATGGAGAGTGTCTCAGGAACCCCAAAGAGAAATGAGAGTTCAAGTGTGTCATTAAAAATATGTAGTTCATTCATTGTAGAAATCTAAGATTGGTGCATATTTATGTTATAGGATAAGATTGCACATATTTAAAAAATTGTTTTCAGTTACTTTCAATGTTGTTTTTCAGGAACCAAACAAGGTTACCACCATTAATTTTAAGATAATTATAACAATATGAAGAAATAATTCCTATTTATTTCCTCCAACAAAATGCATTCAGAAAATAATTGTTGATGACTGAAATACATGCTTCCCCTGTAATTAATTATTAAGAGCTATAAAAAATTGGTTCATGCCCTGAGTTGGGAAGGAAAGAAAAACTTAGTAGTTTAGGATAAGTAAAGAGTCTGCTTATATATGCCAATAATCTTTTGGCTGTCTCCCAAAGAGTAAGATGCGGAATTTCTTACTTCTTTTCTTAGTTTAACCATAACATTATACACAGAATTCTCTGAACACAGAGTTCAGTATTGTCAGCATATGCTTTCCTAATCGTATCAATTTAGACATTTTATTTTTACTTGAACATAATTTGAATTTCAGAAAGTATCACATTATTAATTTCCTTTTAATGGGCAGTTTTAGATTACCTGCTTAAAATGCCTATGGATCATCTGTTGTTTTTTAGTCAATTTTAAAATATGCATTAATTGGTGCTATTGTTAAAAATTTTATGCATTAAGTCAAAGCTGTCAATATTTATGGTTCAGATGGAGTACAGTCATAGGAGGGGGAGATGGTAGATAACACACAGATAGGAGACAATTCCTGCAGTTAGAGATTTCTGCATGAACAAAGATGGAGGAAGTAGAAAATATGCCCTCAATTAAATATAGAAGGAGACTGTTGTAAAAATATTTCCTGGCAGCCTCCCAAATCATTTTTACAGAAAGATTTTGAAGTTGTTATTTCCTTCTTTGGAAAGATAATTTTAATAGTTTCCCTTTTACTATTTTAATTAGAACATTTGCATGATTGAAAATGATTTCATTGAAGATTGAAAGGAAACAGAGGATGTTATAATCAGCTCATAGTAGAAGCTTTGATAAAGAAAATTCAAGTTGAAATTACAAGAAAAATAGGGTAAATAGGTCATACTTACTTGAACACAACATAAGACTAAATTTTGGTCAGTTTAAGAAGTCTATTTCTATAGTTAGTAAATATATTTACATAGTCATTTTCTTTCCCAAGCTCCAGGGTGCAGAAACACCGTAAGCATTTCATGACCAGGTATAAGAAACAGCTATAGCTGAGAATATACCTCAAATAGTAGACTGCTTGTCTAAAGTGAAGTAAGCTCTGGATTTGATCCACAGCAGCACATAAAGGATATATGGTGATGATGGCAGAAACTGGTCATCAGAAAGGTACAAGGCTATCATCTGCAGCAAACCTATTTGAAGTAGAAAGAGACCACGTCTCAAAGCAATTAAAACCAAATATCAATAGGGTGACTTCATTGAAGGAAAACATGGACAATTTGTTTGGATTGCTGCTGAAGGCAGGACAGACCACAGAACACATCTCCCAGTAACTTAGAGCATGCAAAAGTAGACAAAGATGCAACCACCCCAGAGAGCCTACAGGGCACGCTTTAGTTTACAAATAACCGTAAGTGCTTTGTGCAAAGATAGGCAAATGAGGGAGTGACTGACAAGCACCTTTGAGCCATGTGTTCCTGGCTAAATGCAAACTGCCTTATAAACAATTTCACCATGAGGGGTTCTAGCAATGCATCTGAAATATCTCATAATTAAAGCATATTACATTCAACATGTATTGTCTACTTATGAAATTGAACGTAAGCAATGAATGTTGTCTTTGAAGGTGTCAGGAAGAAAATGGACTTGTCAGCAACACAAATGAATAAGTTCCAGTAAATTAAAGAGAAATATGTTTAAAGAATTAAAAGGAAGTGTGCTGATGAGCTATCCAATAAATAATATAACAAACAGGTGGAACATATAAAAAAAGAAACAGGTAGAAATTCTCTAGTGGAAATTAGGGTAGCTAAGTAAAACAAGCAACATGTCATAGATGACTCAATAGTAGGTGTCATTTTTAAAAAATAATGAAATTGATCAATACAAATAATCAAATTGATGTATTAAAAAATCAATGGCAGAGAATTGTAGAATAGTGAAAACAGTGGAATACATCGATATTAACTGACATACATGTAGTTGTAATAACATGATAGGGCCACAACAGGGATCTGTCTACACACCCACACACACACACACACACACACACACACACACACACACACAAATGTTACTTCTCACTTCTCACAGTTACTCTAATAAAGGAAGCAACTTAAGGAACAAAAGCTCATTTTAGTTCAGTACTGAGACTTCATGTCATATGATGGTTCGGGAGTGACACCAAGAAGCGAAAGGAATTGATCTCTTTATATCCAGAGTTGGGAATCAGTAAGAGATTAAGACAGATTTACACTTTGTTAGATTTTTAGGAATCCAGTTATGAAATGATACTCCCCACGTTCAATGGCAGCTCTTTTTGCTTCACTCACACATCTGAAAATTCTCATAGTCATTCCCAGAAGCTGTCTCTAGCTGATGCCTGATTTTCTCACACTAACATCAATTTACCCAATGCAGCATAAAAAGTATCCCCCTTTCCAAATTATATTAAACATTCTCCTTATCCCCAAACCCAGCAAACTACAACAAGATGAGAACAAAGAGATCAGTGCCTAATCACATCAGAAAATTAAAAGACATGGGTATAGTGACAGTCATCACAAATAAGAAATAGTCCACCATGTATGGACAGTTGAGTACTAATCAGAAATGAGAGGCTAGGCTATAATTAGGAAGCTATACTTGAATTGCTGAGAAGATGCAAAACCAAATAAGAAACTTACCTTTCAAAAGTGAAGAAAAAATGAACAAATGCATGAATAAATACTGTGAGCATCTGTCCCCTGCAGAACCGCCATGGAAATTCAGCACCATGACTTAGGAGAGTAAGTTTGTCTAAATGGAATAGAAATTTTAAAATAGAGCTACAGATTTCACTATTTGCCTGACATTGTTGTCTGACAAGTATATGGAGTGTTATGTTTGAAACCGTGTAGTACACATCTTAGAAGCAATATACATCAGCAGGTCAAGGAAACAAAGGCATACAACATTAGATGGATGATGACTGATGGTAATTCAAGCAGATATAAAAGCTGTCCATTTTAATTGCTCTCTCAAATGCTAAAGCCAGTCTTCTCTTCATTCTCTGTCCTGTCCAATCCATATTACCAAAATGGTATTCTAAGCACAAATTCATCTCATTTGACCTCAGGACACATGTGCTTTCTGTCACCTCTCCATGAGCTGGCAGTAAAGACTTCAGAATTGCTGAGTTACATATACATTTAATAGGAAATGTTCATATGTGTGAAAAAAAATCAGTCATACCACTCATATACATATGTGAATGAGAGTAGGTATGTTAAAAGGGATTGGAACTAGAACTTTGTACATGCCAGGGAAGGAAGTGCTCACTGAGACCCCTTATTGTTTACATTTTCCTTAGAGAAAGGATCTCAATAAATCTTCCTGGCAACATTACACACAGTCAATACCTTCAATTGAGAGCCTCCTGCTTCAGCCTATGAAGTAGAAAATATTATCTGCCTGTAATATCAGGTACAACTCATGAGCTATTTATAGTTTTCATTTTATATTTTTGAAATTAACATAATTTCATAATTTTCCTTTTAAGTTTCCTTCTTTCCACCTCTGCCATGCACCCACACCCTGCTCCTCTTAACTGCCTGAACTCTGGCACATGTGTGTATATATATATATATATATATATATACATATATATATATATGTATATATATATATATGTGTGTGTGTGTATATATGTATATATGTGTATATATATATGCTTACTTGTGTTGTTTATATATGTGTATGCATGTGGAATCCATACATACTCAAGTAGTAAATCAGACACACCATTGCCACTGGAGAAGAATCATTCTCAAGAAAGCTGAGTATATTAATAATTAAATTTGTGTTAATTATGAATGTTCAGGCATTTATTTACCTCAATATTTACCTTTTTTCATCCATTACAATAATAAGGTTTTCTTAATTACTGTTTTTCTTAATTACTTGTTAATTGAGGATTTGGATAAGATCATCATGAGAAATAAAATCATATTTGTCAAGCACCATCCAAATGTACTGTGTTTCTCAAAACAATGTGAAAGCTCCAGAAGAAATTGGAGACAGACATTTCAAATGGTATACTGCCTGAAGCCTGGATGGTTACTGACAAGAATGTGGTACAGCTTCACATTGCAAGGTGTAATGCTGTGTAATCATTTCAAAGACAAATAGCCTATGTTGATTAAGCTGTACCTGTTTCCTAAGGGAAGGAATGCTAGAGTGTGTTATACTGAGGCTATGAAAATCTCTATAGAGCGATAGGTGAAAGAAAAAGATGAGCAATAAAGAACAATTTCAGTGGAATCTGAACTTGTGTGTTAATGGCTTTAAATGATTTCTCTCAAGATAAAGAGCATCTCTATAGTAGTCATTCTGAAGGGGATAAGGAAATATATATATATGTTCATATATATGTATATATATTTCAGATTTCATACTATTTGAATACAATTAAATATGCATACATTTTACACAAATTTAGTGAAATTTTATTTTATTTTTAGTCATTCAAAGGAACATGAGAGATTCTAGGACTATGTATTTATTAGATCTGCCAAAAATAGGCAGGGAGCAGCCAGATAACAGGAAAAAACAATGATCTTTTACAGATAAAAAATGTTTGCATATTTTGAGAAGAAGCATTTGCAAAAGTCAATCCATCTGAGGCATGGAAAGATAAAGGAGCAAGTGTATAAAATGGGTCCTCTGTTTGGCTTAACTATCGTGGTAATACATAGTAAATGAAGAGAACATGAAAGAAAAATTAAACACAAGAAGAATTTGCTTTTTCTGGCTTAAGATTGACACTAAGCAGGGAATTCTGCCTCCCAGGGGATATTTGGCAATGTGTAGAAGAATCTTTGTTTTCGCAAGTGGAGATGGCTGTAAGACAGCCTCTCACAACAAAGAAGTGTGTGATCCAAAATGCCAATAATTTTAAGGATGGAAAAGCTTGTACCAGTATATCCCAAATGTTTAAGAATACATTTAGGGATATATATATTTATATATTTCATCTGTCCATGATTGCTTACCAAAATAACATTATGTTAAATGTAGAAAATCCTCCATATTTTGTTGGAATGATAACTACATAGGATTGGCTGACATTCAAAAGGCAGATCCAAGTATAACTTTTGTGAAGGTTAAATTTCTTTCAACTTCATCCAAATCAAGATGAGATTCATCTGGAGAGATTACAAATTCTGGCCATACTCTGACATGCTTCCTTATCTGTTAGAGAATATATAATAAAGGCTGGTCAGCAGTATATCCCCTGTCGATTTCCTCTCTTCCTTTTCCTCAACTCATTTTCTCTGGGCTGATAGAAGTAAAGCAGAGACAGACAGGTTGTGTATGAGAAAGGGAGAAGGCGTTGGAAAGAAACTGAAACACTAATCCGCTGTGATGCCAGACTTCACCAAACACAGTGTGCCAGGCCTCCAAGGAGTGTCCTTTAGAATGCTGACAGCACTGGCTCCTAGGACTGTCTTTGATGGAGTGAGTTAAGTTTCACTGGGATTGATATGTAAAATAAGGTTGTTTCTAAATTAAAAAAAAACAAAACTTAAAAAGTTCCACTCTCAAATTTTGAAGGCAATTGTAACTATCCCAAAACTATTTTCTATTATGATACGTATTTTTGTTTTAAATTTTCATTTCTACAGAATTTATGAGAGTGTCAATCTATGATGCATTGTCTAACAGTAGCAATATTTGCATAAGGTATGTGTGTTACTGAGGATGTCATAATGCCAACTGAAATATAGAAATATGTACGGAAGTAGAAAACCTTACGTATTATTATGCCAGGGAATATAACAATTGGATATACTTCTGCTATTAAATCAGTTAGAATATTCTTTTATCTAAGTAATCATTTTTATGATTATTATAGCTGTATCTTCTGCAATCTGTCACAGTTACACGATGAAGATAAGACAGTCCCATTAATATTGAAAAATATAATAGTCAAGGCTTCCACTTTATAGTGTAGCCTTTTTTCTTTCTAACAAAGTTATTCGGTCTTTGTCAAGGTTGCAGTAAGCATTCTCAGCTTCTTCATATGGTCCAAAATAGCCTAGGAGCCAAATAGCCCTAATCCTCTTTAGGGGTAATTTACCTCCACCAAACTGCCTTTGTCTCTTTTTATAGGAGAGGCTGAAAACCTCTAGGTCAAGCTCAATCAGACTTGCCACCAGAACCTCTTCCACAGCATCCTCAATTGGACTAATGCCTTGTTGCCTTCATCCCTCTTCTCAGTTCTAATTTTCAAGGAACTACTTCATCTATTTCCACTTTAATTTTCCAGTATTGTATTTCATTTATTTTACTTTCTTTCATGTAATGAGAGTACTTTCTACTTCACTGATACCTTTAAAGAAGAATTCAATATAGTTCCATGGCCACATGGGGCCACCTTCTCCATTGTACTCATGTCCTCTAATATCATACCTTCTATCAAAAGTTCCTGTTCCCATGCAAAGAATTGGGATAGGCACTTTGTACATATCTGTTTACCTGCTCAAGACTATAATTACAGCAATGTTTCCTCATCAAATCTTTGTTCTTTCCTGTTAATTTTTCTCAGTCAGACTAACTAACTTTTATTTTAGGGATACTAAAACAGTTTCTTTTCTTAGCATGCTTTGTGACTGCTACTTTTGTTGCAGTAATACTTTCCAAGTCAGTTATTTTTATTCACTGTTTTCAATTCTTCTCTAGCTGGTCATGCCCACAGTCCCATTCAAATTGCTCTTGTCAGGGTCACCAATGCCTTCCAAGTAGAAAAATTTAATAGTCACACCTCACTTCTTACCTTGACATCACATTTGGCACAGTTAATTACTACATTCATTGATACCTTCTCTTTGGTTGTGGTCACACAGATATAAAATTTCTTGATTTTTTTTTCATATTGCATTACCCAGACCTTACTATTTTTATGTTCCCTTTGATATATTCTAGTAGAGTGAACTTAAGTTTAAATTATGAAACTTTTCTATTATCCATATGGTGGGACAGCTTGGCTACTGATTTTACTAGTATAAAAATGTCTCTATGCTCATAATTCTCATACATGCATTTCTGATTTTGAAATGTAACATGCCTTTGAGTTGTGATCTAAATGTTTTCATCAAAACAAATTTTAGATTATTGGGATAAAGAATGGTGTAATTCCCTTCTATAGCTCAATTCCCATGTCTAATAAGTAAGGAAATCTTCTAATAGTATTTAACATATTATCTGAATATCACTTGTCTGATTATATTGATTGTGGCCCTGTGAACAAAATGTGTAGTGATACCCCAACTATCTAATATCTAGTATCTAAGAATGTCAATTTAGGTCAAATCAAAATAAGCACATAGGGTAAGCCTCCTTTCAACATGATTATATAAAAAGTGAAAAGTATGAAGCAGAGACATGACAAATACAGTGTGTAGATGGTCAGGGAAAGCTGGATAGTCATTGGGTTATCTCATTAGTCAGGATGACAGGGAAACTACCAGGATTTGAGAGTTGGTGAAAGGAGGGGGGTGGTTGTGTTCCCTCTTGATCTCAGAAAGAACATTGATGTACTGGTATTGGGATTTCAGATTTAAAGCTGTCAAAGCAGTAAGTACATTACTGCTCTTTTGAATTGCTTAGATCAGTATGTCATTTTGTCAGCCTAAGCAATATAGCATGGTTACATCCAAGGCTATCAATGGGAAAACATCTAGCATCCTAACGACTCTGTTTCCATCCTTACCCTACTGCGAATTAAGCTTCAAAAACCACTTAATATGGTATTTACCCAAGCTGGGTGTTGGTGATACATGCCTTTAATACCAGCATTGGGGAGGCAGAGGCAAGTTGATCTCTGTGAGTTCCAGTTCAGCCTGATCTACCGAGCAAGTTCCAGGAAAGGCACCAAAGCAATACAGAGAAACCCTGTTGCAAAACTCGAAAAAAACAATATATAGGTATGTATGTATGTATGTATATATACCTATACCTATTAGAATCCTTAAGTCACTCCCCCCTGTACTCCTAGTGAAAACAAGCATTATTACTACATTCTAAAACATGTAACATGATGGTCCCAGACCTTCCAGACCTTCTAGTACTGGCCCTTCATACTTTAGGATTCTGACCTCCCTATCATAGGTATTTATTGAGATGAGCAGTTTTGTTAGGCACCTTGTTGAAGTTTATTGAATAGTCACACAGCCCTCAATAACAGGAAATTTAACTTTCATCTTATCTGTCTTTAAAATGAAATTGTGAGTCTACTGATTTTATGTACTTTATTAAACCTCTCTACCTTTCTTTAAGCCTCTACTGAACAAGAGTGGGAACTGGGATTGTAAAACAAGCTTGTTTCAAGTATAAATGAAAAAATTATAAAATAATGTAATACATCTATATTACTCTATATTGCTTTAATATTTAAAAGTAAAATGTGAAATGTCAATGAGTAACTATTAAATAGTACTTTCGTAAAATAAGTTCAATGAATAATAAAATTTAAGGAAAATTTATTGTTATTTTCTATCATTTATTCACAAAGTATATTATTCTTAAGTACCATGGCATGCATTTAGTAACAGCAACTTAGAGATTGGCATAGAAACAGGAAATTCTAGATTTCTGGTCTTATTAGAAGTCATATACAGTAAGAGGAACTAAGAATACATAATTATCAGAGTGACGGGGTATAGCATAAATAGGAGAAAGAGAGAGGAGAGAATTAAGGAGATGGAGGAGCAAAGAGTTGGAGGAATAGAAGAGGAAATGAAGGTAAGAGGAAGAGGAGGGCAGAGGAACTATATGTGATGAGAGATTACTCAGTAGTTAAAAACAATTACTGTGCTTACAGTGATCACAGTTCCATTCTTATCATATACATTGGGAGGCACATTACTGCTTCTAACCAACAGCCAAGTGAGATACTAAATCTGTGTCTACTTAAGGCAAGAGCACTCATGAATACACACATGCACCCACCCACCTCCACCCACCCTCACACACTTTAACTACAATACATATTTTAAAAGTAGGAGAATATTAAGGTAGGATGAAAAGGAGAAGGAGGAAAAAGTTGTAGTGTATTATATACAGTAAGAAATTGTGCAAAATTGTAGTGTTGGGAAAATCATTACCTACTCAGGTGTCTCAGATTCCTTATAGTATGGTGACAACTAACACAGTCAAGAATAGTCAGAGGCATCCAAGAAGAAATATGGAGAAAGTAATTCCTAACGAAGTTCAAAGATTCAGGAAAGGACACGACTTTGATTTTACTAAAGAATGGAGAATACAGAGACCTCTGCTTGAAGCATCCTAAGATCATTGTGGAAAGACCCTGATGAGAAGGTTGAGGACAGATAATGGAAGCATGGAATACATAGTGGGTTCTAGCTGGACCAGTAACAGCATCTTTTGGCTATTTTTGTAAGAATTTCTTATTAAAATTGAGAGCATTTGGTTAGTAAAGCACAAGATGATAAAAGTTCCAGTGAATCTCAATGATTTTGATGGAGGATTATTTTTGGTCATTGTACAAAAAAACTAATAGTAAATGGTATTTTCAATAAGATTCTCTAAAATATTTTTTTGTAGAAATATAGTTTTGTGTTGTTGTTGTTGTTGTTGTTGGTGGTGGTGGTGGTGGTGTGTGTGTGTGTGTGTGTGTGTGTGTGTGTGTGTGTGAAGTTATTTGTTTTAGTTTGGTTTGTAATATGGTCTTGTTGAGAGACATTTACCCATATCCACTTCTACACAAACATCTTTATTTTATTTGGAAATAGATTATTTGTAGACATTCAGTACATCACCATTGAGGCCATGTTGTATTAGAATAAGCTCTAAATCCATTGACTGCTGATACTCTTATGAGAAGACATGACCCACAGTGGTACATCTCAAAAAGAAAAACCTATAAATAAAGATGTTAGGAAAGGCTTCTATTTTAAGGGTAGAAGGCAATGAGTGACTTAAACCCTTCGAACAAACCAGAAGTAATGAGGTAAGAAGTGCCATCAAATCTTCCCTAGGTTTTCAAAGAGGATAAGCCTCTCAATACTGGATTGCAGATAGCCAAGATCCAAAATGTATTAGAAAACTAATTTCTTTCTGTTAGATTAAGTCACCTTGTTTGTCATAGTTTTATTAAACTTTTAATAGCAAATTAAAAAAAATATATGTGAACCATGTACTTAAGAATATTCCATTGCAATATAAGTAATACATACAAATTTATTTCGATTTAGAGAACCAATATTTAAGTATTTAAATACTAGTAACTTTACTTTGTTACATAGTCATTTATTGTATGTGGGAAGCCCTACTTACTATTAACTCTCTTAAAATAAGTTTCAGTTTTGTAGGATTCCTTCACCTTCCTTTCCTCTCCTCATTTTCATTTCCAAACCCACAAGTTCCATGCTAGTTCTTAATTAGGTGTACTACACAGTGCCTATCTGCCTTTCTTAGACTCTGATTATCTCAAAGCTGGTTTTTGTTTTACAGCCTTAATTGCAATCTGGTCCTGTTAAACAAATACTACTTAGTATAAGATACAATGGTGTGCAGTTATATCAGAAAAAACAGCATCAGCAGGATTCTACTTCATTGTGATCTTGTAGTATTAAGAAGTTGAAAAAATAACATTTACAAATAAATGCTAATCAATTCCAGTAAATAGTAAGAATAACTTCACATGTAAGCAAATTATTACAACTAATTATAATAAAACAAACTGCATATTAGTAATGTAAAAGTTATGTATTGATTTAGTTGGTACATTTAAAACAGATCTTGAAAAGAATTCATGCTGGCTGTGTCTACATATTTTTTTCACACCCAGGTACATCAGGTTATGTCTCCTCGAGGCAATAAGTTTGGAAGACAATTATAATATGTGTGACAAGAGTATTCCCTGTCATCTCCCCATTCTCAGGTGAAAGAAATCAATAACATGAAAGAACCTGGAAGCAACTTAAATGCCCCTCAACTAAAGAATGGATAAAGATGTGGCACATTTGCACAATTGATTACTACTCTGTGGGGAAAAAAATTGAATCTTGAAATTCCCAGGCAAATGGATGGAACTTGAAGAAACCATCCTGAGTGAGGTAACCCAGTCACAAAAGAGGAACATGGTATGCACTCACTCATGTATGGATTTTAGACATAAAGCAAAGATCACACCGCCAGAGAAACTAGGATACAAGAAGAAATCTAAGAGTTTCATACAAGGTCCTTTACAAAGGGGAAAGGAACAAGATCTCCTAAGTATATTGGGGGTGGGGAGTCATGAGTGGAGAGGGAGCTAGGAGAAAGAGAAGGGGAGGGGGTAAACAAATTGGGACTAGTAAGATTGAGTTAAGGGAGGAATAGGTGAGAGAGAAAAAAATATAGAGATACCATAAAAGAAGGGGTCATTATAAGTTTGAAGAGAAAACTGACTTTAAAGAAATGTACAGAGACCTACAAGACTGACCCAAACTAACAATTTGAGTTACCGTGGAAAGGCAACCATAAAGTCCATTCTCTGATAATGAGATTAATGACTAAGTTATTCACCATCATAGAGCTCTCATCTAGTAGCTGATCGAAACAAAAGCAGATATCACAGCTAAACACTGAGCAGAACTGGAATCCAGATGCAGAGAGAAAGGACAAGACCAGGCTACAGAAACCCACAGAGACAGCTGACTTTAACAAGGGGGAGCTAATGGGCCCCCAGACTGAAAGCTGGAAAACCAGCATTAGACTGACTCAGACCCCCTGGACATGGGTCTCAGTTAGAAGGCCTGGGATGTCTAAGAGACCTCCTACAATGGAACCAGGATGTATCCCTGGTGCACAAAAGGAGTTTGGGAGTACATTCTCCAAGGAGGGATATTCTCTTAACCTTGAGGCAGGAAGGAGGGCCTAGTCCCTACTCCAAATGACTTGATACATATTGTTGACCCCTACTGAAAGGCACGGCTCTCCTTGTAGAGTGGGAGGTGCGGTGGGATGCGAGGTTGGTTGGGGGAGATGGGGTGTCATGGGAGAGAGGAAGGAAGGGAGGGAGTAGGAACTGGCACTGATATGTAAAATAAGCAAAAAGAAAGAGAGAGAGAGAGAGAGAAAGGAAGGATGGAAGGAAGGAAGAATGAAAAAATATTTGATTTACCAAGTTTCCCATTGACTAACAATACCACACACACACACACACACACACACACCATACACACCATGTGTGTGCTTTACAATATTGTTAAAAGAAATATATGTCAACACAAAAAATAAAACTTAAAAACTGAATAATTCTGAATTCTAAAGGATTTTTTCTGTTTCTTAGATTACACATATATCAATGTCTTTTGTGTTTTTGTGACAACAATATTCAAGTTCCTTTGATGCTACACTGGGTGATTCAAAGAAGTTAGTACTTCCATTATATTTTCACCCAGCACACTGTAAAATTTAACTACATTACAGCTATGAATCTTATTTTGCTTTCCTCTCAAGGGTGTGTTGGAGCTAAGGAACTGACATTATGTGAATATTTTTGGGCAACTACGTATAATTAGGGAATATCCTTATTTACTTTTCATATTTTAAAATTCTGACTCTATTACTTAGATTATTATGAATTTCTTGATGGCAAAATCTGATTAAAATATTCATATGAGGAATATGCCCAGCACAGTTTATGTCATTTCTGAAAACAAAATTGTGCAATTAAAGTATAGTGAACAATCAAGTTTGAATAATTTCATGCCTTGCATAACACCACAACCAAATTGCTAAGATAATAAAGGAATTTATGTAAAATATCACATAGACAATTTGGTTGTATATTTGACTCCTTAATTTATTCCAAAGACTTATAATGCCCCAGGGAAAGAAGATACTTGTATAGAGTAAAAATAATAACTGCAATAAAAAATAAACACCCAGGAAAATTCCATTTGAATCTGAAGATGATTATCAGGTAATACTGGAGCCCTAAAAAGAGCCAGATTATAAAAATAGGAAATGGATCAGGACAGTGCTACATAACAATAGCACATAGCTAAGGGGTGAGTGTGTAGTATTTACTGGTAGAGAACATGAGAAGGCTTATACAAACAGGGCTACTAGAATGCCATCTCAGGGGACCTGCTGTTCCTTGAAGGATGTTGTATAATATGTTACTTAGTATACCTTGGATAATTTACTTTAGTCTTTTAAAAATTATGTATTTTGAACAAAACATCAAAGGAAGAACTTAAACTATGAATGTATCATGTTCTAAAAATGTAATAAACACGATGAAATGTGCAATTCTGTCTCTGTTTAATACCAATATCTTAAGTTTTATGTCTAGGAGTAAAGTGACATATCAAAAAGCAGGCAGAATATATGAGGTGAATAAAATGGTATGTGTAAGGGGCTCATTTAGATACCCATATTTAAGTAATGTAATGGCATGGATAAAAGAAATAGTATAATAAAATGCAGAAGTAAAATGGCATAATGAGATGCATAATTGGACAAATGTAACGATATGCAAAGGAGAAAGATATAATATGATACACATTCTTGAGGAGTGTAATGAGATGCATAAATAGAAAGGTGTAATGAGATGTGCATGTTTAAGTAATGAAATGAGAAATATAGGTTATAATAACATACATGAAAGTAATTTAGTAATAAGATATACAAGGGAAAGGCTTTAATGAAACTCACGAATGGAAATATGTAAAGATGCTTAAAGGAGATGTAATGAGATGCACATATTTGAAGGTTAAAATGAGTTGCTTTAATGGAAGTGGGTAATGAAATGTATATGTTTGAAAGGTGTAATGAGACACATTAAAGGCAAAGAGTGTAAAGCATTTCTCTCCTATGGAGAATAATCGTTTCTGAAAGCCTTGAAGAGACATCATCCTAAGAGATTTCTACTTATTACTACTTCAGTAACACTGAGTGTTATCAGCAGCTTTATCATTACCATACCACACAGCATCTCCCATGGGCCTGGCTTTATTTTTGTATATATGCTTTAAAACACAGCCCCATGCCTACAGCCACGTTTTAGAACAACTTAGGAATGATACTGATTATTACCCATTAACACAGGAGGAGGAAGAAAGTAAGGAAAAGAAGAAACTTATAGCTACTGAGCCTTGATTTCCTGAAGTATGTGTGCTGGGAATCTTTGGGTAATTGAATGTTCCAATCACCTAGTCTTTTGACAATTGCAAGAGAGAGAGCTCAGAGGTTATCCTAGTTACCCAAGGTCATATGGCTAGCAAGCATTGGAAGCAGGGATAGAAAATAGTCTATTAGGCTATTCAGTACAAAATTCTAGTTTTCTTCCTATTTTTCTTTATGTATGCACATTATAGATGTGTGTGTATGTGTGCACATGCATGCAAATGTGTGTGTTTGTATATATACATATGTGCATACACACTTTAACTGTGTTTGGTTTTATCTTACTGGCTAATTACTGCTAATTATGGCTGAATCTCCAAAGGGACTATATTAACTCCTCCAGTCATTATTGTCACACATTTACACAGTTAATAATTTGGCCAAGAGATGGCAAAGAATAATAGATTAACCACCCTTGAGACATTTGAAAAATACTCAGCTCTGTTGGTTCCCTGAACAAGGTCATGTCACATTGCATCCCATATAAAAACTACTTGATGAGATATGAATTAGGAACTTGGGCAAAATGAATAGGTGATGTTTTTTAAAAAAATTAAAGGAGTTTTTAATAGCTTTACTTGTATATATTTTGACCAGACTCATGTTTTCTTAGCTGATGAATGAAAAACAAAGAAAAGAAAAGAAAACAAAACAAAACATATTAACTACCACTTTAAGATATTTGTATAAGGACAAATTTTAGCATTTAGGTGGTGTGAGTTTATATTGATAGACTGACTGAAGGGGGAAATTCTAGAAAAAATATAAGGCAATTTTCATATGATAGTTGCAGGCAGTAATTTATTTCTGGATTAATTGCTTACAAAATGACAAAGGCATTAATTGGAAGAGAGAATGAGTTTTTATAAAAATGTGAGTACCACAATTACTTCCCCTTTTATTGATAGAATTTAAATTAAACCAAGTACAACGTAAATTTGTGACCTTTCACCCTCACACTAATAACTTTTCACAACCTTAATCAATCAGTCTAATACAGCAATTATCATCTCACCCATATTCCCACTGGAGTCCATGATTATTTCCAGATAACTACTTATTGTTCAGTTAAGACTCTATGAAAAGAGGCCAAACATTGGTCACTTTTACTCATTAAAATTTCTAAGTTTTGTTCTGAATATTTTCCTACACAATTGAGGTTCTCATTAGTTATTAATTATTAAAACTCATTCACCATTCAGTCGTGAGTGGAGAAGCTAGCTCACATGTGAGGCCTGGATGAGTATATTCAAATCAATAGGGTTATTTATGTTGGTGATAACAATAGTAGCTCTTTGAGCAGGGCCAGCACAAAGATTGATGAAGAATGATTGCAAGACTTTCACAGAGTTTATTTTCTGGATTAATACAATGAACTAAACTAATCTTTCCAAAATGTGGTTGAATGTCACTGACAGCATATGGCAGATTTTATTTTTCATTTACTACCACAGACCATGTGAACATGACTTCTATTCGCAACAAGACAGAATTTCTGCACCTAAGTGAATGGTTTGTGAATCTAAGCTGCGTTAGTTCAGATTTCTCCCTTGCTAGCTGCTCCATGCACAACTTTGAACAAAGGCCATAGTTCCAGGAAGCCTTATTTTCCTGCTGTATATAGTATGACTTATCAAGATTAAAAGGACCACATCTGAATTGTTTCAAGACTGCATTAAACTCATAGCCCTTAGGGAAGCTCACACATCTCAAATGAGCAATGAAATAATCAGCGATGTAGTGGTGACACCCACTTTTAATCCTATGACTCAGGCTTAGGCAGACAGATCTCGGTGAATTTGAGGCCAGCCTGATCTACAGAGCAGGCTTCAAAGCTACACAGAAAAATCATATCATGAAAATAAAAACAAAACAAACAAAAAAAGCAACAAGCAACTTTGGATCTCTGTCACATATGCATGTATACTTTAACTGTGTTTCTGTGTTTGGCTTTATTTTTTTCTGCCTAATTAGTGTTACTTATGGCTATATCTCCAAAGGCACTGTATTAACTCCTACAGTCATGAATGTCACACATTTACACAGCTAATAATTTTGCTAAGAGATGGCAAAAACTAATAGAGTAAACACCCTTGAGACATTTGAAAAATACTCAGCTCTGTTGGTTCCCTGAAAAAGTTTCCATATAATAATTAGGTTTATTTAAGTAGAGATAGCATCCTATTTAGATTATATTTGACGTTTGGGCCATGTCTTTTATTTTGTTTAAAATTTAAAATTTAATTTAATTAAAATTCTAATTCAATAGATCCAATTTTCTGGAATTTTAAGTTCAAAACATGAAATTTGTTGATTATAACATGCAGACAGAGAACAATAATAAATATGACCTCTATTCACAAATACAAGAGAAAACAATAAAAGGAGAAACATGGGGAAGCAAGAAAATTAGAAGGAAAGTAAGAACAAAGATGAGGGGAGGAGAAGAGAAGGGGAAGAAGTAGTGGAAGGAAAGAGAAAGCCTGTAAAGCACAAACAAGAATAGAAAAGAGATCACAGGGAAAACAGAACTCCTAATGGATAGACTTCAGTAGAACTGAGATACTCTCAAGTCAAATTACATTAGACCAAATGTAAGTTGATAGACTGGGTTAGGTTAAACGTTTACAAAGTAGGATTAGCTTTAAGTGTTGCTGAACTTGGTTTTCTAGGTAATGTTAGGAGTGATTTTCTATCTCAAACCCCTTCGTGGATCTAGGAGTTTTTGCTCCCTTTGAGTTATGGGTACTCAGTATACTTTTTCATATAGTGGGAAAATTAGTCAACCTATAGTGATTACCTGAATATCATAGCCTAAAATATGTATTTTATGCTGGCAAGCTTCAAGTTTACAGATATCCCTCAACTAATCTTAGTAGGCATGCATTTGAGTGTCATGTTAACATGCAACAAGCTTTTTAAGATGTCTCCTGTCTTCTTATGTGGTTATAACTTGTTTGTACAAATAAAGCATGTCTGAGGATTAGAGGGTGGAGCTTGCTGCTAGCTGACAGACAGACAGGAAGTGAGGTGGCTGGGCAGTTACAGGAAGTGAGATGACTGTGTTGAGATAGGATTATAGTCAGGTAAAAACAGGGACTTACCCTCTTTTCAGCTGGGAAGTTCACAAGGTAAGGTGTGGCTGTAACTTGCTACTTCATAGCTCTGATCACTGTGTGTATGTGTATGTGTGTGTGTGTGTGTGTGTTTTGCCCCATAGGTTTCCAGCTTCCCCTATAGCCACTTTCTTTGTGCTGCCACTCTCAACTCATAGGCACACCCTACTTCTTGGGTCAGATGTGCTGCGACTTACAGTTCCCTGACATTGTTGGTGGATTTGGTAAGCACATTGGGAATACTGAAATGAAAAAATTAATTTAAAAAATTTTTCCCACATTAATAATTGAAAATATAATTACAATGTTCAGAGTTAGGTCTCTGTATAGTTATCTGATGCATGGTATAAAAATGGAACAATTAAATGAAAGGATAATCATCTCAACAGGGGTTAACATACTGTTAATTATCATTTTGATAATTCGTGGTTTATCTCTAAAAACGTTGGTTGAGATGAGTGCCAAGATACAGGCCTTAAAAAACTTATTGAAGCAGATTATAGAGATATTCAAACCCAGAATGAGAAATTAAAGGGGGAAACAAGTTTAGGATTGCATTTTAAGGTAAAAAGAACACTCTAAGGTCTTAAGAGAACCACCTTAATATATCTAGTAATCACCAATAGGAATCACCAAATGGTGGAGGTTTTATAAGCGATACTTGGAAACTTGTTAAAATGGTAGATTTAGGCATGCATTCACCATTTGTGAGGAAGTTGATAAACATGTGATCAGTTTATAATAGAGTTATACCTATAAACAAAATGGACTTGATTAAAGCTGTTCTAGATCCTGATCCACAATTCTGATGGACTTCAGAGAGGAGACTAAGAACATTGAACAGATGAGAAAAGCATGAGGTATAAATATCTCACAAGAAATATTATTGGGGAATATAATGCTTCATTAGAAAGGCAATGCCTTTATGGTGATCGCCTCTTGGGTTTATGCTGTATAGCCACTTTGAATGCTGAGGACAGGATTGGAGAGGTAGGAAAGAAAATTGAGCCATTTACAAAAGTTATACAGGGCCCAATGGAGGCCTTCATGAATTTCTTACAAAGACCATCAGCAACAGTAAATAGAATGATACAAGAGTCACAAGCTAGACAAATAATAATTGAAACTATGGCTTTTGAAAATGCTGATTCTCAATACAAAAGATAATTCGACCTTTGAAGGGAATATTAGCAACTTTGGAGGATTGGATATGAGATACAAATAATGTTGAAACTCATGACCATGATGAATATACATGGAAAAAAGATGTGATTTCCAGAGGTTTAAAGCAATACCCAATGTCAAATATTTTAATCGTTGCAAACAAGGTCATTTTAAAAGGGATTGTAAACAGAGAATTCCTAGAAACAATGCTTTTTATAAACATAATAATATGCCCATCTAGATTATGTAGAAGGTGTGACAAAGGCAGGCATTATACAAAAGAATGAAGGTCAATGAGAGTTTGACAAGGCAATTGTTTGCCATTTGAAAACTCCCTGAATTGTCTGCATATAGTGGAATCAACCAGCCCTTGGAAACCTTCTCTATTTGTTATTAAAAAGAAATCAGAAAATGGAGAATGGTGACAGATTTAAGAATGGTAAGAGCTTTTAATAAGGTGACACAGCAAGTGGGCTGTCAACAGTTTGGAATTCCTGTTCCTTTGCTATTTCATAAAGAATGGCTTCTCAGCCAGGAGATGGTGGTACATGCCTTTGATTCCAGCACTATGGAGGCAGAGGCAGGTAGATATATGTGAGTTCAAGGCCAGCATTTCTATAAAGCTATACAAAGTCTCTGTCTCAAAAAAAAGGGAAAAAACAAACAAAATAAAAACCAAGAATGACTTATCATAGAAGATTATTTCTTTAGTATACTATTAAAAGAAAAGGACAGATAAAATGTGTCTTCATAGAACCTTCAATGGAAGGTTCTCCCACAGGAAATTTTAAAAGCCCAACCCTGTGCCAACATTTGGTGGCATAGGAATTACAGCTGATTCTATAAGGACAATTGAGACTTAATCAATTAGCAGGAATAGATCAAGCAGAAATTAAAGTACTTTTTACTAAAGATAAAATTGTTAAATTATGGGTAGAGAGTGAACCCTGGAAAAGGGCTTGTAGTAATTTTTTATGAGATGTTAACAACAATTATACTGAAAGCAATAGAATTAAACTTATAAAGAGAACTAACTGGATCCTTTATCACATGGTATGGGAAACATTGGAGCCCCTACATTCGATAGTGATACAAATAAATCAGAAAAGTCAGGTTATAAAGCAGAAAATATAAGTACTTATAATTTTGTTCAAAAGTCAGAAGTAATGCTATTCTCATGGAGTTATTGAAATATAAAGAACCTATTAACATAGTTACTGATTCACAATATATATAGTGTTGTTTGACATATTGATACCATTGAATTTATACCAGATGATACAGAATTAACTTCAGTATATATTCAGTTACAAGACATAATCACAATATGAATCAAGCTATATATATATAACCCACATCTGATCCTGTACAGATTGGTCAGGACCTCTAGCAAAAAGTAATGATGAAACTGATCAACATTTGATAGTAAATGTGCCATAGGCTTAAGCATTTCATAAAAATATTAATGGCAATAGCAAAGATTTGAAAAATATTTTTCCATTATTTGATAATAAGCCAAGAGAGTTACAATGATTATAAGAAAATGTTGTACTGGTTCCTTATAAAATTAAACTACCCTACTTGCAGGAAGTAACCCAACAGGTACTCAAGTGAATGAAATAGGACAGATGGACGTGTTCCATCTTGTAAATTTTGGAAAATTAAAATATGTACACAACACCATTGATACCTATACAAGTTTTCAATGGGCAACTTTTTTGAGCTCAGAAGAGGCTGATTGGGTAGTTACACATTTGCTAGAAGTTATGGCCCTAATTGGTATACCTACACAAATAAATACAGACAGTGCTCCAGCACATGTGTCTAACAAAATAAAACAACTTTTTTTGTTACTTAAATCTTTTTGTTACTTAAAATAAAAATCATATTACAGCTATAACACATAATCCTATGTCCAAATTGATCAAAAACATTAACATAAATCCATCCACACTGAAACATTAGAAGAGAAAGTACCCTTGAACAAATTGGCATGGGAGACCACTTCCTTAACATAACCCCAGTAGCACACACACTGAGATCGACAATTAATCAATGGGACTTCCTGAAACTGAGAAGCTACTATATAGCAAAAGACACAGTCAACAAGACAAAATGGCAGCCAGGAGAATGGGAAAATATTCACCAGCCCCACATCTGACAGAGGGCTGACCCAAAATATACAGCAAACTCAAGAAACTAGTCACCAAAACACCAAACAATTCAATGAAAAAATGGGGTGCAGAACTAAACAGAGAATTCTCAACAGAGGAATCTAAAATAGCTGAAACACACTTTAGAAATTGCTCAACATCCTTTGCCACCAAGGAAATGCAAATCAAAATAACTCTGAGATAACATCTTACACTTGTAAGATATGGTTCAAATAAATACACCAAGGTCAGTTTATGGTGGAAGGATGTGGAGTAAGGGGAACACTCCTCCACTGCTGGTAGGAGTGCAAACTTCTACAGCCACTTTGGCAATCAGTATGGCAGTTTATCTGGAAAATGGGAATCAGTCTATGTCAAGATTCAGCAGTCCCATTCTTAAGCACAAACACAAAGAATGCACATTCATACAACAAGAACATCTGTTCATCTATGTTTATAGTAGCACTATTTTTGTGTTAATTTTTTAAATTTAAATTTGAAACTAGCTTGTTTTACATGTCAAGCCCAGTTCCCTCACGCTCCAGCCCCCACCCCCACTAAAACCTGACCCATTCCCAGGGAGGCCTTCCATGGGGAGTCTTCAAAGTCTGTCATATCATTCAGAGCAGGAACTTGCCCCCCTTCCCCACCATGTGTCTAGGCTAACAGAGTACCCTTTTATGTGGAATGGGCTCCCAATGTCCATTCATTTACTAGGGATAAATGCTGATCCACTAGCAGAGACCCCATAGACTGTCTTGTCCTCCTAAC
The DNA here is from genome assembly GCA_030556225.1 of Cricetiscus sungorus. NCBI lineage: Eukaryota > Metazoa > Chordata > Mammalia > Rodentia > Cricetidae > Cricetiscus > Cricetiscus sungorus. The sequence continues at coordinate 20,777,937 of JANBXA010000069.1, forward strand.
ACCCACATTTAAGGGGTCTGGGTTGGTACTATTCCTGTTTCTCATCTATCAGACTGGAGTCTATGAGCTCCCCCTTGTACAGGTGAGCTGTTTCTGTGTGTTTCTCCAGCCTGGTCTTGACCCCTCTGCTCATCACTCCTCCCTCTCTGAAACTGGATTCCACGAGTTCATCTCAGTATTTAGCAGTGTGTGTCTGCTTGTGCTTCTATCATCTACTGGATGAACACTCTAGGATGGCATATAAGTAGTCATAAATCTCATTATTGGGGAAGGGCATTTAAGGTAGCCTCTCCACTTTTGCTTAGATTGTTAAGTTCATCCTTGTAGATCTATGGACATGTAGATCTGTGGACCGTGGTGCCAGATTTCTCTCAAATCCTATAACCTGGAAGCAACCTAAATGCCCTTCAACTGAAGAATGGATACAGAAAATTTGGTACATTTACCCAATGGAATACTTCTCATTGAAAAAAAAACAAACAAGCAAACAAACAAAAACAATGGAATCTTGAAATTTGCAGGGTGGAACTAAATGAAACCATCCTAAGTGGGGTAACCCAGTAACAGAAAGATAAACATGGTATGTACTAACTCATATATGGATATTAGACATACAGCAAAGTTTTACCAGACTACAATCCACACCTCCAGAGAAACTAGGAAACAAGGAGCACAGTAAGAGAGACACACATGGTTCCCTGGTAAAAGGGAACAAATTGAAAGCATGGTAGGGGGAGAGATTGGTTGGAAAAAGAGAAAGGAAGAAGAGGAGGGGGAGGAGAACATGAGGGATCAGGGAGATGAGTAGGGGGAATAGAGGAGAGCAAGAAAAGAGACATATCAATGGAGGGAGCCAGTATAGGTTTCAAGAGAAATCTGACACTAGGGAATTGTACAGAGATTCACAAGGATGACCGCACCTAGGAATCTAAACAATAGTGGAGAGGCACACTTAAAAGCCCTTCTACGATAATGAGAATGATGACTACCTTAAATGCTATCCTAAAGCCTTCATCCTTTAGGTGAAGGAAGCAGAAGCAGAGATCCACAACTAATTACTGAACCAAACTCCTGAAATCCAGTTTCAGAGATGGAGGAGTGACAAACAAAGGGGTCAAGACCATGCTGGGAAAACCCATAGAAATAGCTGACCAGAAAATGTGGGAACTCATAGACCCCAGTCTGACAACTGGGCAACCAACATAGGTCCAACCAGGAACCAGGAACATAGGTGTCACTTTAGAGTACTGGGCAATGTATGGGGCTTCTGGCATTGGAACCAGGATGTATCCCTAGTGCAAGCAGGAACTTAGGGTGCCTATTTTCCATGGATGGATATTTCCTTGGCCTAGATACAGGGGGCAGGGCCTAGGCCCTAACTCAAATAACTTGACAGATTTTGATGACCCCTTGTGGAAGGCCTCACCCTCCTTGGGGAGTAGATGAGGGATTGTGTGAGGGAGGTTTGTAGGGAGCAGGGGAGGATGGGAGAGGGAACTGTTATGGATATGTAAAATAAGATTATTTCTCATTTTAATAAAATTTATAAAAAATGAATCTGTAGTGATATTAGGTAATGTCTTCAAGGTCAAACAGAGATACATTTTAAATTGATGTATCATCTTCAAACACTACAGAGATCTATAGAATAAGGCATTTTAAAATGTTTTAATAACAGATTATATTTTAATGACAATAAGTCATGTTTGCTTCTGGGAGCAACAATCTACTTTAGCAAAGAGTATGGGCATCTAACTAACTAACTAACTAACTAACTAACTAACTAACTATATAAATAAATAAGTAAAAAAAAAAAAAACTATTTGTGGAGGTTACTTTCTTTGTAGCAAAAGTAGCCACTGGGCAAGAAATTGTCCCTGCCTCAACTGTTGACAGTGACAGTAAAGCTGTTCAAACTTCACAAACATGACACCAAAAAGAGTGACTGCAAACCTTGGCAAGACAAGGTAGGGAAGTCTTTCAGAATATCTTGCTTCACAGAAATGTCTGTCATTTATGCCTGAATTATACGCCAAAGATGGATACCTCAAAGTTACAGAAATTTTGGGGACTGTCCAGGCAGCCAGATACTTTTGTCATTTCTCACATTTTTGCAATTCACTTGCAATCACTTCCTATTTACTCAGTTAATATTATTTCCTTCTTAGTTCAGAGGAAACTGATGATGAGGTGGTATAGTGATAGTTTTTATTATTTACTAGACTAAGATAATAAACTCACTAAAAGTGTTTAAATTGTAAAAGATTGAGAGATCTTAAATATAATTTGATAATGCAAATTAGAATAAAATAAATTCAGTGCAAGATTATGGACTCACCAAGATAGGACAGATAATGGAGTATTTTCTTTGAATTTGTTAATTGCTAATGGAAAATATATTATTGATGAACTTATTGTCTGTATGAAATGTATATAGTTACTGTACTTGCTGTATATAGTTTTTCTCATACTAGTTATGTTTTTAAGATCAAAAAAGGTGTTTTTGGTTATATCTTATTTATACAAATAAAGTATTTCTGAAGATCAGAGGGTGAAGATTGCCACTAGCTATCAAAGTGAGATTACTGAGTGGAGTCTGGAAGTGAGATGACTGGGTAAAGATGATATTATAAGTGGGAGGAAACAGGAACTTGCTTTCTTTTCAGTTGGGAAGTTGTCAAGGTAAGGTATGACAATGGCTTGATTCTTCTTCTTTCTAAACTCTCAGCATTTATCCCTATATCTTACTCCCAACATTTATTATTAAGAGTTATTAGAACTTGCATTACATTCTGACATGGGAATCTCATCTCACTAAGCAAATAATGTGGTGATATATTATTTATGATTTATTAAAGATTGCCTAAGGATTCATAAAGCAAACTCAGCCTCAAGATATAGAGATCAGGCAGTGGTTGTAATCCCAGGAAACAGGAGACAAAGAAAGATGGATCTCTCTGAGTTCAAAGCACGGCAGGGATACATGAGATTGAATCAGTCTAACAGAGTAAAGGAGATCATGCCGTTAATCCCAGAACTAGAGATATATAAAAGATAGGAGCAGCATCTTCAGTATTTAGTTTCAGGATTCTCCAGGAACACTGAAGAGAGAATAGCAGTCTAGAATTGCAGTCTGAATTTTGGTCGAACCAGGATCATCTATCAGTCTGAGGAAAAGGTAAGAGCTAATGACTGTCTGCTTTCCTTCACTGATCTTCAGCTTGAAGCTTGAATCTCAATATCAGTCACTGGAACTTTTATTTATCATGTTACAAAATGATGCAGCAAATTTGGGAGAAATTGAAGATGTGCCATATTAAAAATTATCTATCTGTCTGTCTGTCTATACATACATACATACATACATATATACATACATTCTTCCACCGAACTATCTACTTAACAAGTATCTATCTAACATATATCAGTCATCTATCTTTCTATCATCTATCAATTATTTTCTATCTATATATGTATCATCTATCAGTCACCTACTTATCTATCATCTATCAATAATTTATTAATATCTATAATCTATCTTCCGTCTTCTATCTAATCTATCATCTATCTATCCATGTAGATATTAATGGACTTTTATTTTTACTCATATGTTTATTCTATGCCAATTACTCTTTAGGAAGACAAACACTGCCCTTTGTTTAAATACTGTTAAATGGAAGGAAAAAGAAAAAAAATATATAAACTACAATTTCTACAAGCAATATTAACTGTAGCATTTTAAAACATTAACATCATCTATATTCACAACAATCAACCTAACTTACAGGGACTAACAGTACTCAAGAACCAGAAACTCACATCATTGGGAAAATGAAGTGTCATTCCCTTACTGCACTGCTAGAGCAGAAATAAATGTGCATTGTTTTTCAAATTTCATTTTCCACGTGAGTGATTTTCTGTTCTGAGCATGTTAATTAGTTGCATATATTTCTCCTAAGAATGTGAAATACGAAACAAGTAAACAACCCACCCACAACTTTTGTTCTGTGTTAAAAAATAGTGTGCTAAAAATTAGGTAGGGCTCACTAAATATTATTAATGATTATTCAGTCTACTTTGCCTACGTTTATGCTACATATGCCTCCATTTCTTTAGCTATTTAAAAACCTCATGGTTCTCTAAATTTAAAAACAGTTACCACTACTGTAATTTGAATAAACAACATTAGTTTCTTTTAATTTTAATTAAAATGGAAAGAATAGAAAATTAAATCTGATGCCTTTGTAGAGCCATGATACTTGATTTTATTCATGCCCTGTTTGTTGGAGGTAAGAAGTGAGCTATATGAATTTAGCGCAATTATATTAAGATAAGTTGGTCACCATCAAAAATAAAATGTAGGAAAATAGTGAAGGATTTGGAGGGGATGGAGGCCATCAAGAATACAAGGTCCACTGATTCAATAAAACGGGACTCACATGAACTCACAGATACTGAAGCAGCAATAATAGATCTGTGTATATGTGGGGAACCACAGAGCAAAGTTAGCATCTTAACAGCGATCTTTCCTACAACTCTCTTAGATATTAACAAATTGGTAATTTTCCATTCCCATATGACTGTTTTCCCATAAGCATATGATTCAGCCTGACCCTGAAAGAATCCCAGCTGCAAGCTTATCGTACAGCAACTTATAGCAGACCACCTGCATCCTGCTTGTAAGGACATTCTGTCTCCCTCACATCCCCACTTTTGCCTATTCCCTCATATCTCCACTTCTTAAAGATGTGGTTATATTCATTAAATGAGACTTGATAAGAATACTGTCTTGTCTCCATCTCCCTGTCAACTGACACTGCAGGCCAGGAAACCTGTATGTTTTGGCTCCCAGCTTGGTAGTTTGTGAGACTCCTAACAGAGTGAACAATTGTGTTTCTGACTCTTTTATTTCCCTTGAACTCTTTTATTCCTATTGGGTTGCCTTTTCCTTCCATGATATGAGGGGTTTTGCTTTGTCTTACTATATCCCGTTTTGTTGTGTTTGGTTGTTGCATTTTGGAGCCCTGCTATTTTCTGAAGGTAAATGGGGGGGGGGGGGAGGGAGCAGTTGGGAATTAAAGAGAAGGAAGTGGGAGCTAGGAGAAGTGAAAGGCTTAGAAGGAGTGGAAACTGTGGGATGTACTAGATGAAAAAATAATCTATTTTCAATAAAACAAATGAAGAAAATGTGGAAGAAATATAAAAGTAACCGTGCTTTACCTTTATTATTCCAAACCTATTGGTATGAAAAAACAAAATGTATCTTCCAAAATTGGGACTGATTCTACTTGTAGTATTTTATTTAATCTAATTCAAGAAAATTGTTTATTATATTTTATAATTTTTTTTCTTTATATCAGATCTCATTCTCCCTATCATTTCTTACAATCTTCCTTGAGAATTGTTTTTAAGATGGAAACACATTTTTATGGATAATAAAAAGAACCTGACAAGGTTTAGTATATTTCTAGGTATTACCAAATAATGTGTTTACTACAAAGTTGATAACATATAAAGTTGATATCATCCTGTTGCAATTAATCTGAGGTCATACAGTGGCTAATTCCAAGGCAATGTGCTACAAATCAAAAGCATGGGTTACAAAAATTTTATGATCTTTAGTTAAGTTCTACCTCTAGACTATACAAAATGTTGGAGAGTCTAATGAAAAACAGCTTTAGGGAAAGCACTACTATTATAACCAACTTATTCTTAGGTTTGATAAAACTTACTAGAGTTTAGAAGAAGTTATTTATAAAAGAAGATGGTGGTGATGGACTTCCTTTTGGTTTAGAAAATGGTGAGTCAATATCAAGACACATTTGAGGCACATAGACCATTTGTAGGCAATTTTTAAAATCACAACAATAAGGGATGTCTGGAAGACTAAAATGACCTTGGTGAAATAATAAATGGAAACAGAACACTTGGATTCCCTAACACAGTTTGAAGTGAGGAGTCATCATAAAATCCAAAATACAGGCTTCTATAGTTTGAATTGTTAATTAAAATGAGATCTGTAAACAAGAATCAGAGTGAATGCTCCATTTCATTTCCAGAAAAATAACTCTAGAATTGGTCGGTTCATACTTATTTAAGCAAAGATTGTTATCCATTTTATGTATTATCAAAGACTCCATAAAGTTTAACGTAGAGAGGCAAAGGTCAATTGTTTCCTGATATACGTAAGAATCCTCACATTGGTTTCTAAGATATAAATAATACTTCTATTCATTTAAATCCTTCCAATTAAGGACCATTGAAAAGGTTTTAAAGAGAACAGTGTTATATAGACCAAATAAAGAATTGTGTTCATAATAGGCTGATGTCACAGAGGACTGGTGATGTCATAATTCTTCATCTGATGACAACTAGAAATTATCTCATGTTTTCTGAGACTGGTGCTTTAAATGTTGACCTTCTTGAACCTATTCTATTCTTCATAACCTAGACCTACAAACCATCTAAACCTTGTTCTTGTTCTATATACTCTTCTCTACAGCTCCAACTTTTTGCAGGCCTGTGATTTTTGTCAAAAGACTTCTGCTTTCACCTGATACCCTCAGCAGTCTCATTAAAAAGAAAACTTATTTTAAATTTCAAAAAAATGTAAAGATAATACCAATCCACTTATTCCCTATTGACCAACTACATTTTAACTTCTGCATGCGAAAACATAGTGTTAAAATTTCAAAATGGGTAAAATACACAAGGTATAAATTATCAACTGCAATGCAACTCAATACATATGAGGTAACAAGACAGTTTGCTGTAATTGTAACACCTTGTGGACAGGATGGTTACTGTTAAAATTGGACCTTAAAGAGCAGCATCTTAATAAACAAGATTATGGGTCCCAAAACCCTTACCATCTTTTTTGTTTGTCTCAGTTTTGCAAACAACTAATTCTCATATTTGATAACCTGAAATATTGTCATGAAATGGGGTATTGGGACATTTCTAAATTGAAGTGTATTCATTCTTTAATTGGTAATTTCTTAATATGTTAATGTTTAGTTATTATTTAAGTTGGTTGTTATTGAAATAAAATTACTTCACCATCCACCACCCTATTTTTTCCCTGCAGCCCCTCCCATCAACCCTTCTAATAAACCCCACCTTGATGCTAGTCTCTTCCCTTTTGATTGTTGATGTTACATAGACATATGTATGTGCATATAGTATGAACTGCAGTTTCTATCAGAATTATAGTGTATATTAATCAACATTAGCTACAGCACTCCCTAAAATTCAAAGAAGTTTGACTATGATATAGAAAAGAAGTTGAGAGTTTCCTTTTTCTTTCTTTCTTTCTTTCTTTCTTTCTTTTTTTTTTTTTGCAGTTGTTGATGTTAGTGCTATTTCCTTTACTCCGCTTGACACTGTAATCTTTCACATAAAAGAAATAACTGCCTATAAGCTTTAGTATGAGAAAAAGATAGAGTAGAAGGGAAAGTAGTTAGATTATCAATGATTCCTATACTATCTAGGTTTATATGGAGAGGGATAATGTTCCTAAGGAGGAAGAAGAGTTTCAGAATACAATAAAATTTTTTATTTGCTATTTGTCCTCCCATCATATGTAAGAAAATGATAGATTGGCATCTACAGTCTAAGTTATTTCTGCAACTTATTTTCCTGTCATGGTGTACTGCTATTGCTATCCTGTGTAGAAGTCAATAGCACAGGTATTTACATTATTTAAATACATTTTAATCCAACCTCCTTTGCCAGAGTGAACTAGTATTGACAGAAGAGCCAAGGAGTCAGTGCGAATATGCACTGCTTAACAACATAGACCAACCTTTAGTAATCGACAGGGCAAAGAATCAATGGGTAAGTTACATCACACAAGATGAAAAACGGTACTGGATACATCTTCTAGAGTACAATATTGTACAAGTCATAGAAACTTCCTTAAACACCTGTCCAAGTCTTTAAACCTACTCTAAGAAAAAATAATAGAGCAGAAAAGACAAAAACAGGCTATGACAGAGCTTAACCTAACATGATTGGAAAAAAATTGAAAATTCGACTCCATTACATTTTCTGCTATCACATCAAGTGATTAATTTGAATTATAGAAAGAAGTAAAGGATATGACATTTCTCACATACCTCGACTTGTTCCCTGGAAATATCATTTTTGCTAAAGTAGTTTATCAACTTTCATGTAATTGATCTTTGGCTCAAGTTAATTCTTTTTATGGAATGATTGAATATTCATGAGACTACAGCTATACTTTAATTATGTTTCTTGATCATTATTTGAAATCCAGACTAGACAGACACCCACACATTCCTAAGGGGATGAAAGCTATACAACCACTTATACACATCAGCTGGTCTTAAACAGCGATGTCTTAAGAAATACATCCAACTAAAGGTGAAAATCACAGAGAGACAATCTGCTACCAACACTATGTTGTGAAAAAAAACAGAAAATTTTAAGTGAACCAGAAATACACCCAAATAATATTTTGAAATAGCATACCATTATAAGATATACTGTTTCACTTATAGTAGTAACATAGCAGTGATACTATAATAGGGAAATCTGTAGCTGAAAGTAAGTATAGAAATCATGTTACTTCCACTCATGCTTAAGTGTCAAGGAGGCTCTGTCTTCAAACCTGAGACCATGTACAAAGTGATTGTCTCTTTATAAAGGTTTATTTTGATATTTGGAGATGGGAAGTTTAAAGTCCATACTCTTATCAACATTCTTAATTCAGTACCAGTTAGGTAAGGTTAAAGAGGTTCTCATTGATTAAAATATTAGTTCATGAGTGCAGAGGCTGTCAAAACTTAATTCTACTAAAAGATTCAGTGCCAAATTATACAGTGTATTAAACAACATAAGAAGCATTAAAAATTAACAGCAAGTCAGCATTTAGTCCTTATTATATTGTCAATGAAAATGATAATTGGGAGCTTAAAATAAAATTCACAATAAAGAAACATTTGCATTACTTCAAGTACTCCTTACAGCACTGAGTTTTTGCCCCATTTTGTTCAACACTTTTATTTAAAATTACTTTATATTAAACACTGTTACCCCGCAAAAACTTATCATAGGAATAAAATGGATTTTGAACATAGTTACACATTGCAATGAAGTGATATGAAAGACAGAGTTCTTTTATTTTCCGTAATCTTAAAGCTAAAGACATCAGCTCGCTTGCAAACTATGGAAGTTAGAATATTCAGAGATATCTATAATATGGCATTGGAAACATAAGAATGCTTAAGGTTAAAAGAAAGAAATAATCTGGACTACAAATCCCTTAGTCAAGCCACAAACCGTTGGGAAACAATAGTAATAAACAGAAGTAAGAATCCCTTATTGTTCCATACTAGCATTTCTTATTAGGATGTATTTAATCAATTGATATGAAAGTTTTTTATAGTTAATGCTGAATAATTTAAAACATCTCATGTACTAGTATAACCATCATCACTCCTAGTCTTTCATTTGTGCTAATTTACTACTACTAACAATAACAACTAACATTTGTAAACATTTGCTACAGTGTATTACAGCATGCTATTGTATGATATGCATATGAAAAAGTATAGAACTGCAAGTTGAATAAATAATATTTGAAGAGGAGAAAAGGAAGTCTTTAAAGAGATTAATTAACCTAGAGAAGGTACTATTATAATACAAACTCCACCTGCGGTGATATCTTGCTTGTACAAATGAAGCTTTTTTGGGGTCAGAGAATGAAACTTGCCATAATCTAACGACAGAGGTCTGGAGGTTTGTACAGACACACAGGAAATAAAGTAGCTGGGCAGAAACAGGATATAAGCAGGGAGAAAGGGAAATCCCTTTCTGGTATGTTGAGGCACTAAGGAGGTAAGTGGATTGCTCCTTGACTCTTATCTCTCAGCATTTCCCTGTATATCTGACTCTGGCTTTCTATTAACTACACCAATTAAGAACTCCATTTACATCCACCTGCTATGAGCACTTAAAACTCTAGATGGTTCGCTGCTTTTTAGCTATAAACTACCCCTGTTTAAGTTGTATACATGGTATAATTTTATTTATAATATAGACTTTTAACATCCATCTCATTTTGTTATTATATTCTTTTATTCTTTTTTCTGTCTTCCTCATTTGAAATTGATAATGTTTTGAGTATATTTGTTTATTGAAATATTTCGTGAGCACACAGTTGGAAATGCCATACCATCAAAGAACAAATTGAACAAACTGTCATGGATTTGATGTTTAAGCCAAACAAATATTTTAGGGAAGATTTGAAAAATACATAAAGTTATAACAATTGAAACTGTTAACCTGCTTCTAGAAAAACAAATCATAGGATATTATCACAAGATTTGGGGCAACAGTAGAAAAGGACAAGTGAGAGCTTGAATATGACACTGAAAAGTTCTGGTTAGCTCCAGATTTGCATTGGTTCTAGATCTTCAAAACAGAATCAGCTGAACTGTTTCATCTTTAAGAAGTTCATTGACATTTGCCAGTATTTTAAAATTTTCCATTTCACCCTTTGGTGAGTTAGTACATTCATGTTTATATGGCTGTATCCTTTTATCTTTAAATACAAAATGCTCTTATTCACATCCAACTATTCACATGTGAATTCTGGAGTTATGTGTTTACTTTATATGCTTCGCAATTGTGATTAAATTTACTTTTTTCTATTTTTATACAGAAAGGTTTTATTTGTTTGTTTGTTTTGCTTATTTATATAATTTATATTTAAAAGAAAAACTGCCTAGTAGATGGATTTCCCACTGGGCAGAGGAAAGCCTCTTTTATTGTTGGGGTAAATAATAAAGACATGATTTTAATTACATGCTTTAAAGTCTTAAGATAGAGACATTTTTCATATGATACTACACAACTTCCAAAGAGGCTTGGAAAATGCAAATTACATATGTTCTGGGGAAATTTTGGGAGTATTTTTGTTTGTAGATGTCTGCCTCATGCTTTATAGATGTGGGGGCCATAATACTTCATAGAAAGTTGGTAAACTAATGGGTTGAAGATGAGAGTTAATATCTTATTCTACAACCCGGTGTTTAATTTCATGGCACTTTCATAAATGGGTCCATGTAAGGAAAATGAGGAGTCCCAAAATATTTCAGTTCTTAAAGACAGATTTTTCTGGCACCAATTTAAATACTACAGCTTCACAAATAAACCAAGATCACTGACTAGTGAGGTATTTGTGCTACATACATAATTATTTGAGGTTGGCAACCAAAATGGTGCCAAAACACTGCTTAGAACTGTGAGTTGTGATCACAATAGACACAAACTTAGATTGTATTTCTTGGCGACGGGTGGTTAAGATGACCTGTGAACTTGAACTCACACTTTGGCTAATCACTGTCTTGTCTCGTTAACCTCTTGCTCTACAGGTGTCAATGATGGCCATGGGGAGGTTATAGATTATCTGAGGCACACTATGCCAGTGCTGGTTATATCCTTATATAACATGTATTATGTGGTCTTCTAAGATAATCCTCAGTTTCCTGTCCTACAACTTTTAAAACCATTGCTTTATAGTCTAGTGAGTCATGCTAATCAAAGTTTCATGGTTTTTTTTTTTTTTTTTTGTACAAGAATTGCATGGCTACTTTGACATAAAGACATGGTAGACAAAGCATTTTGATTGATTCCACTAATTGAACAGCCCTAGCACCCCTCCTCTCTTTGCTGCCATAAATAAAAGATAACTGTGTCAACACCATGTTAAAGGTTTAAGTGATCTTAGTCTCATTGCATGCAAAGGAAGGTATAGTATGTTGTTTTACTACAAGTCTATAAATATTGAAATCTAATATGAAGAAAATTCTCATTTTCTCTTATTTTAGAGTTCAGATATAATGACATATTATAATCAGAACAATACTTAGGTATTGTGAATTTTATAGCTTGTTTGATTACCAAGTGTATATTATTAGGAGATTGTTAGTGTTTAATGTACGGAGTGATAGTTGCCTGATTGCGAAGTGATTATATTAGTATCCTCAGATTCTTCAGCTACTGTAAGTGTAAAGGATCTTTACAGAAATATGTATGCCACAGGAGTAAGAGGACTAGCATGAGCATAAGTTGGAGAAAAATGGTAAGATGCTGAACTTCCTGAAATAACTTTCATGTGAACAAGATTGCAGTCTCATTTTTTGGAAATATCTTGAAAGAGAATCAATTAATAAAATTACAGTAACATTTATGAAAATAATGAATTTTTTACATAGTTGAATGTATATGTACAGAAAAGCCAAATTGTTCTGAATGAACTGATTATGTCCAGAGCTTTGTTAACAGATTAAGATAATAGAATTTGTACTGATGTGTGAAATATTGATGCCTATAACTTTTGATGTTGACAAAGGTTAGAAAAGTGTGTGAGTGAACATTTTATTGTGCCGCCCTATTTCAGTATGGCTAGAAAGTTATATATAACTGGAAAGTTACTAATAAGACTTTTATAACAACACACACAAAATTGATATGTAATAATACTGTACAATTGCAGCATCACTGTGAAATTTCAGAATTCACATATGCATGAGATTTTGAGTGGGGCATTGGCCATCAAATTAAAGCAATTGGCGTTATTCAGGCACACACATAGAAGAAAAAGCTTTTGAAGCAATCTTAGACCCTGAACTGTCATTCCATTTGATAGGGAAGACAACAATTACACTACAGAATACTCTCGTACATGTATTTGCTTCTGGTTTTCACAATTGTCTTTAAGTATATCGCACACAGCTGAAGCTGTACATCCTAATGAGATGCCCTATGGTAATGTAAAATAAGCAGATAGGCATCACCCTGCATCAGCTGCTTGTGTGTGGGGCCAACTCTCCTGTTGAAGCAGATTTCCTTGGGTTCTTTATATGAATAATGCATTGCTTCATCCAAAAATAAATAGAAAATATCCACTTTCAAGTTTTTTTCAGGTATAAGTTTCTTGTACTTTAGTGAGTATAAACAAAGTGGAATTTTTGAATATCTTTTGATGGAATGTTTACTCAATGTATTCACATGACCATCTCCTTTTTATATGTATTTATTTCAGGATTACATGTATAAGTACAATCTATTTACATTATTTCTTCCTCTCCCTCTCTTCTACAATTTCTTCTCTATCCCCTTATAACCTCTCAATTTCAAGACCTCTTTTATAATTTTTGTTGATATATATATATATATGTATATACATATATATATATATACATACACACACACACACACACACACACACACACACACACACACACACACACACAAAATATCCTAGTGAATCCAATTAATGTTGCCCATATGTGCACATGGTTAGAGCTGAGCACGTAAGAATCGAGGGTAACCCTGAAGAAAACTGGTTCTCATTCCCTAAGCACCCATTGACTGTTATCAGCACACAATATGCTTTGTTGTCACTATCATCAAATTATTGCTTAGTTTAAATTATGTTATCTTAAGTTCATAAATGGAAATGGCTTGTATTGATTTCTCAAAGTATAGATCACTCATTCATGCAATATTTAGATTGTACATTATAAAAGGGCAAGAACTAGAGATTCAATATATAAATATTTTAACAGAATATGTTAAAATTGACTAGCAATAATCTAAGAGATGTAACAATCTATGCAATAGAATTGTAACCTATTTACAAGCACATATTGTTTGCTATTTGTAAATAATTTTACATCATAATTAAAGTTCAGTGATTCATATAAACATATTGTATAGTGAAAAACAAGTAAATTCCTTACCACAGTTGATTATGAAATATATTAAGCGAATTTATGCAAATACGTAAATTTATACCTGATAGTAAATCTTTCCCCAAAGGGTAATTTAACTCTACAAACTGCAGTCTTTATTCAGTCACATTTCTTCAGGTTTTTCAGGTATATTAAATTAAATATGTAATAAAAGTAAATACATTTTTTCCTCATTGCTAGAGAGGAAACCTAGGGTTTATAATAGTCTACAATGAGTTACAATTTTAACCCAAAATTAATTCATGATGTGCAGTAGATCTCAATATTCTATTTAAATATCAACCTAAAAATATACCTAGTAATGTTCGTCAGCTGTCCATACAACACAATTCTTCGACTATTAGTGAAGGTATGTAAATCTCTTTGTGCCTTTTATTATTATTGTGAATTATAAACTTAAACTAAGTATAGGGGTCAAAGGAATGGATCAGATAATAAGAGTATTGGTTTCTGTGAGAGCACTTGGGCTCAATTCCCAGTACCCACATGGCATTTCACGACGTCTTGTTACTCTAGGTACAGGGGATCCTAACCCTCTTCTGGACTCTGCAGGAATAAGGCAATACAGATAAACATGACAAACATGCAGTCAAAAACTCATAAATACAGAATAATGATTTTAAAAATAAATAATACTTTTTCAACAGTATAATTGATAAATACGAATTTATTCAAAATGTTGAAAAATAATTTGTAGGTGAGAAAACTGAAGTTTCAAGACATCCTTAAATATTTAAATGATGTTATATTTGATTCAATGGTGTCTTTGAACTAAATACACACATGCGCACAGAGAGAAGGGGAGAAGGTAGATGGGGTGGGAGGGATAAGAAAATGACAAATGACTATCATTGGGTAAACTAACAGTTTTCTCTCTGTTTCTCCTGTGACGTTTCTAGAACTCTATGCACTATATTTTAATAAGAGAAAAAAGTTTTCCTTATTAGTAATAATGTATAGTTGTCTTCATAGACTTTTAAATTTTGAAATTTGGGTTTCATAAGTTATTTTCATGTTTTTCTAAAGAAGGTTCATACAAAGCATGGAATATTTGATCAAATTAAATGCAGTATAAAATTCTAGGATGATGGGATATGTTATTCTGTAAATATGTTTCTCATACTGGTTAATTATTAAAGCCTGTGGCCAATAGAAAACAAGATAGGCGGGGCTAGGAGACTAGGAGAAGGAAAGAGGAAGTAGTTAGGAGAGTCAAGATGTAGACCAGGGAAGAAGGAAGACGCCAGCCATGGCTCCCGGATAAGATGAGCCACGTAGAAATAATTAGATAAGTAGAAATGGGTTAATAATTAAGACAGAGCTAGCCCATAAACAATAATGATAACTGGCCAACAGGATTGTATCAAATACAGAGACTCAGAGTGTTACTTGGGGCTGGTGCGGCTGTGGGCCCAGACTGGCGGGCTGGCAGAAACATACATGCAACACTAGGAATTAATTTATATTCTCTATGTTTTAAGTATTAACATATTTATGTATTTAAAATGTATATTTTAATAATCACATTAAGAAAGGAAATAACAATAAGATAAGTATAATAAGTGTAAGAAATATATTTGGGAAAAAATAAAGGAATTATATCTGTTATATAAAATCTATTGGTACATATAGAAGTACATTTGGCAACTAATATTTTACAGTAGAAGAAGGTCAATGCACATGATTATAGAATCTCTCACAAATAGAACAGATGAGGAAAACAGGCCAATCTGTGCTCAATTTTTTAATTTTTTTGGTATAGAAGAGGTCAAGTCTTGTTCAATGTTCAATGATTGCTATCATTGTACATTAAACATTACAGCGATGAAGTTCAGAGTGGCAAAACAATTTTGTTCACCTCTTTCATGTTTTGTTGGAACAAAAACTTTTTAAAAAGATTTTTAAAATAAAAAAATATTATTCTAAGATAATGAACTAGAGCTTGTAATGACCATATGACTATTTGTTTGTGTGCTAAATAAATCCCAAACATGCAAAAGGTAATAAACAAACACAATTTTTAAATCCTAAAACTATAAGTTTGTTTATTTTTAAAATTTAAACTAATTCATTCTATTAACTCAATTTCAATTAAACATCATATTAAGGTTTTTAATACATGGAAAATTACTCTTGCATTCATTATCTTTTGACCTGAAAGTTTGTAAATAAAGGTCACTGTGGAAAATTGACAGCTTTACAAAACACATCATACATCTCAAAATTAAATATCTAGCAAAATAATGATTACTACAATATTCAAACAACAGAAAATATATTCATATTCAGGTTATGATAAAAACAATCTGTTTATTCATGTTAAAAATATTGCTAGAAGTAAAAGACAGTGTCTTCTGTTAGCTCTTTATTTTGTAGGGGTAGTTTAGATTGCTAGATTCTTTATAAGTACCTCATGAGCCGGGTGATATGGCTCAACAGGTGATGGAACTTGATATAATCCCAGTGGCCTTTGTTCAATCCCTTGGACCTTCGTTGTATAAGAAAAGAAGGGCTTTTACATGCAGTCATCAGACCAATGGCTATGACACACATTTTTCCTTGTCCTCATAAATAAATAAATAAAATGCAACACAAAGAGTAAATTGCCATTGGAAATAAAGACAAGGCAGTGCTTACTTATTCTTCTGTCCAGTTCTATCCCTGACTAGATTTCCTTGCACATGTCTATAGGCACTGACATAATGTATACTTTTGATCTCAGACTTTTATGTCTGAACCATGCTATCCAGTAATATTTTCTGAGAATACTATTTCCTTTCTCTTTACAATTCTCAGCATCATGTTCAAGCCAGCCTAATGAAATACCTCCTCACAGCTCCCTCATTTCAGATCACTCTTAGAAGATATACCATGTGTGCACCTCCTATTCAAAAGCTTGACAATTTCTCAACCTAACACTAAAGTGAATGCAATAACACTCCCTAATATCTGTCATTGTAGTCAATAATCTTATATGGTAAAATTCTTGCTAATAAATACCTATCATTACAGAATGAACCAGAAAAAATATGTGTTTCAAGAATGAGGTGAAGATAAAATGACATTTTAAATCTCTGTCTATTCAAGGTTATTAATTTATGTAGCTAGAACCTTTATGCATTCAACAAATTTCTTTTTGGAAATTCATTTTGGCCAACTTTACACAGATTAATCATAATTATTTGCCCTCATTATATTGGTGGTCATGGCAATAATTGTAGGATTAATGTGACAACAATTATGATTAGCAACATAATGAGGGCAAATAATTTGTAATTAAAGTAGTGGCATCACTGTCTTTTCTTGTTGGTTACTCACGCTTGCATGATTAGAACAGTTTGCAACATTGTTTTTGTGAAGTTACACTCAGTTAAAATTAGATAGCATAATGTAGGACTGCATTTGCTGTGGAGACAGGAATTGTAAACTGTAGAGTAGAATCTGAAGCTATAAATATTAGAGGTGTCCTCTCATTTGCTCCTTAGATGAATCTATTTGCCTATTACTTTTGGCTGACAAACAGCACTGGGCAGTGTTTTATAGATTTATATATTCTGTGTCTTATCCATTCTGATGCTAAATATTAATACGGTTACTATTTTAATACTGAAAACATCAAAGTAATTTAAGATGAAGTTAAAAATTTTCTTCAATATCCCACTGACCACTATGGCCTACATTTCAAATGTATATAACATTGTATAAATTTTGATTACTTACCATATACAGTAAGGACCATAATCTTCTTATTCTCCAAATAATTTAGAGGTTCTTTATTCCTTTGCCAATCATTCTCACATTCATCAGTAACAGCACAACTAAAATTAATGTTTCCAAAATTTTTACAAACATATTATAATCTTTCCAAATTTGGAAACACTTAAAATTTTTAAATATATTTCATATCTAAGCTTAAGACTTCTGTTCAAATGATAGCATGCATCTAAAATATTTCTCCTATTTTATTTTCTATCCTTCAAAATTTCTCCCATCACTCAAGGATCATCTCAAAATATTACATACTTTTTAGCATATATTTAATTTTCAACATATTTCTTTTGGGCCTTATTTTTGGACAAACCTGTCTAGCAAAGATTCAAGGAGAATATGGATTAACACATAATCTAGCTATTCGATCAACTTTAGCAAGATGGAGTTGATAGGTGAAATGAGTTGGAATCTTGCTTGGCCCTCATTACAGTTGAGTCAAGAAATGGTCTGAAGGTCAATACCAGGAGCCAGTGGTTCAGAATTTCTGAAATGATGTGATTTCAGAATAGCAGTGTTCCGTAAACTAGACTGGAGTATTCTGCTGATAAAAACTGAGTATTATTGTGCTTTCCCCCAATACATGTAAGCATTATAATTTCAGAGCATATGTATATGTTAATATAGATATAGATGTAGATAGATGCTAACTACACTACACTACACACACACACACACACACACACACATACACACATATATATATATATATCCTGAAATTTCAACACTTTTCCTCAAAGATATTTTAATATGCCATAATGCTTACATTTATGGTAATATATTACTGTTTTCCTTTATATTTTATTTCTTAATATTAGATGCCATAATCAGTACGTGTCTATCTAAAAATGCCTCATGTTTTTTGTGAGTGAACCATGGTGGGATCCCACATTCTATACTGTTATCTGTCAATCTTTTTTATATAACAGGACATAAAAGACTTGAGGCTTCATTGTTTATGGTTCATGTACTTTCTCTTAGAACCACTCATATCCAACATGGGTATATTAAACTAATACAAGCAATCCTGACCAAACTCCAATGTCTTTTCAGTGGTAAACATAGTATGGCATTCACAAATCAAATTTTCATTTAAATTAGTTTCCAGTTGTATAAACTATTAAAAATGATTCTTAGCTCAATGAGTACCTGAAATCAACAGCTAAACTTGAACTATGGCCCAGAAGCTTGATTTTACTAATGTGTTCTATGACTGTTGTCATTGACAATCACTTATGAGAATGCCAGGAATCTTGAGTTTCTGTTTATCAATCCATCACTGCTTTATGAGTTTGTTCTTAGATTCAATTTTTCAGTAAAAATAATATTGTACTAAAATTTACTTTTCATTTTACTGCTATAAGCAGGAAAGAATAGCTGTTGATGGCCAGGTTGGTCTGGAACCTTCCTAAATGTCCTGGTGCATGGAGAAGGAACGTAATTCTATGTCTAAAACCAGCTCCATGCTTGGCAAAGCCACCAATGGCCTGGGGTGAGGGCCTTTTGGAAGCTGATATTTTCCACATCATGTGTACCCTGCCTGAAGGAAATGTGGTTATCAGTTGCAGAGTACTAGGTCTATGGTGCACTTGAAATACCCTTTGCTTTCTTTGTGAAACATTACCTGACAAGTTTCATGCTGATATTTTTGTTCTTTTGATGCAGCTGCTATGGCCTAAGAAACACAAACACGAGATTCAGCGCCCACGTGGAGTTTATTGAGAGAGGGGAGAGGAAATGAGAGGGTAGCTGGTGGCCAACCGAAAGCAGAGAGGGAGAGAGAGAGAGAGAGAGAGAGAGAGAGAGAGAGAGAGAGAGAGAGAGAGGGCAAGAGAGAGAGGCAAGAGAGAGGGGCAAGAGAGAGGGAGGCAAGAGAGAGATGCGCTTGGCATGCTTGCTTTAAAAGGGGAGCTTGTGCATGCGTAACCGGGTTTCAGCACCAATGTTATTCTTTTTGCTGTAGCTTCTATGGCCTAAGAAATACAAACATGAGATTCAGTGCCCACGTGGAGTTTATTGAGAGAGGAGAGAGGAAAAGAAGGGGGTAACTGGTGTCCAACCGAAAGCGGGGAGAGAGAGAGAGCGGGGTGTGGGGCGCTTGCTTTAAAAAGGGGGCTTGTGCATACATAACCCAGTCTCTGCGCGGCCAGGTAGAAGCTTGAGCAGCTAGGTAAGGCTTGAGGTAGTGATTACTTGGCCATAGGCGTCCTGCCAGAGGCAGGGCCCACTGACTGCCAAGCCCATAGGCATCCCACCCATCAGAGGCGGGGTCCACAGACTGCTGAGCCCCAACAGATATTATCACATTTATGATAACTTTCTATTGACTCTCTTTTTTCCCTTTTTGCATTTTCCACTTGCGAATATTATACAGAAAGCTGTCATTCTTAGCAAACTTTCTAGCCATAAGACACAGTTTGTGCTAGATCTTCTGATCTCAAACTTGCATATCATAGTTATTGGTTGATTCCCTGGTCCATCCTCTCAGGTACCCATCACTAAACTGTGGCCTGCTGGTTCAGGTAAGAGCTACATATATGAAAGATTATCAAAGCCCTAGTGTAAAGAAACCAGAATGTAAATCAGAAATAAGACCTAGCTCTCTGTTATGGCAGGTTTTTCCTCCCCGCCGGCCTCCCAGTCCTGCCGCCATGGTCCTGCCGCCACGTGAGCCCCAAATAATACTCAGAGACTCTGTATTTGATACAATCCTGTTGGCCAGTTACCATTATTGTTTATGGGATAGCTCTGTCTTAATGATTAACACATTTCTACTTATCTAATTATTTCCACATGGCTCATCTTATCCAGGAGCCGTGGCTGGCATCTTCCTTCCTCTCTAGTCTACATCTTGACTCCTCCTTCTACTTCCTCTTTCCTTCTCCTAGTCTCCTAGCCCCGCCTATCTAGTTTTCTATTGGCCACAGTGCTTTATTGACCAGTATTAGAAACATACATACAGAATAACATCTCCCATCAGCTCTCTATTCATGTTCTCCTGAAGTCAAAAAAGTGAGGCTTTAGAGCAACTTGTAGTTCATGGGTCAAGATGATACACCTAGCTTCCCTAGAGAAAAGATGATTCATAATTAGGAACCATCTGCTTATCATACAAGGTAAAAGATCACTTGAAATAGGTATAGATGTTTAGAGAGTAATGTAATTGATTAGGAAACTGTTGGTTTGTTCATAATGACTGTAATTATTATTAAGAAAAATGTTCCCAGGCTGGCCTCTAACTTGTGATGCTCCTGCCTCTGCCTTCTTTAGCAAAACCAACTGGCATGTGCAACCACAACTGTTAACAGATGGCCTGAACAAGTGGGAGCTCACAGACCCCATTCTAACAGCTAGTGAACCAACACAAGACTGAACCAGGCCTTCTGAATATGGGTGTCAGGTAGGAGGCCTGGGCAATCTATAGGGCCTTTAACAATGGAACCAATATTTATCTCTAATGTATGAAAAGACTTCAGGAACTCACTCCTCATGTAGAGATATTCTCTTAGCCTAGATACACTGGAAGTAGTCTAGGCCCTGTCCCAAATGACTTCCCAGACTTTGATGATCCCTCATGGAAGGCCTCCCCATCCCTGGGGAGTGGATAGGGATGGGATAGGTGGGAGCATGGGAGGATGGGAAGGAGAGGGAACTGAGACTGATATGCAAAATAAGATTGTTTCTAATATAAATAAAATTTAAAAAAAAAGAAGGATGTTCATTAGGAGCTAGAGTAGCAAAAATCGAAGGACAATTTTGGGTCATCTTAGCAACTGTTGTAACAGGAACATAGCATAATCAGAGAAACATAGCCAGTCAGAAGCTGTTTTTTGTTTGTTTGTTTCTACAAATCTGGAATTTGCCAAGCAGATATATTAATGGGGCAAGTACTAAGTTCATTTGATTACTTGATGGGCACCAGGGCACCAAGAAATGTTATATTTTCTAAGTATCATTTTCAAAAGATCAATTTATTTCAGAAAATAATTGACAGTGTCTATTTTGATAGTTAAGTTTTGAATTTATCAATCCAATACATTCTATGTTCTTTTCAAATGAATTTAATCCTAATATCTGAAAAGAAAAATGTTTTTTGATTAAATATGTTAAGCTCACAAGCTCCTTGTTTACAGGGCCATGATAGGTATATACTCTGCCAGATAACAGAGTTAAGATCTCAGCTCCTAAGTTCCCAAAACTCCAGCTTGGGAGTCTGAGAATGTCCACAGAAGTTCATGCTCATATGCACAAACTGCTTATGTCCAGCACATATAAGCACACATTAAAATATATTTAAGATAAAAGAATAAAATGTCTTGATTTTTAAATTATTATTCATGTGTGTTGGGCTACTGTTCAATAACAGTTACCCTTAATTCCAAATGTTCTCCTGCATATAGACATTCCTGATGGTATTCTCAAAGCAGATAGATGCCATAAGTTACAGCTGAGAGAAATTTAGATATATGTCTATTTTACTAATACAATTGTGGTGAAGTATTAAATGTGAAACTTCAAGACAGTACAGCTTCTGTGGCATTACATTTGAAGATACCTTGTTAAAAGAGTAACTGTCACATGTATTATATTTTCTGTAATCAAAGGGAAAGATATATCTTACAGACTAAGAAAGATAAGAAAAATATTTTATAAAGCAGTTTTTTAAAAATCATTCAGATATTTAAAACCACTTTTGAATAATAAAACAAAACAAGAAGGTAAATTCTAAGGCCACAGTGTTTCTCTTAAAAACATTAGTTGTTTAACCATCAGCGTGCATGTGTGATGGACAGCTTGTGAGAGTGTTTCCATGGCTTGCGTCCCAGTGGACTCCATGCTCTCAGCCTGATAGAGGCTAAAATGCAAAACAGCATTTTGTTGTCATATTCAGCTTTAGGCAATTTGACCTAAGTCTTAGATAAAGATGGAGGAAAAAAATCAAGCCATTGAACTTGAGGTAATATTTCACCTTTGAGGCCACAACAGCAATTAGCACTTCTATTATTATGTTAAAATAGCCTAAACAGACCACCTCCAAAAAAACACAATCTGCAAATAGAACATTTTTGTGCAATCTCCTGTGTTTTACACAGAATGTAATTGAGATATAAGGGAGAGTAATATTACAGTGCCATAGTGCCTAATTTATTTTTTAGCAGATGCCTGGCTAAACAATTATCCTTGAGAAAGAAAATAAATAGTCTTTCACAGAAACTTCCCCCATAGCGCCATATGCTTAGACCTAGGGAGACATTTGAGGGAAGTTGATTCTTGCTGACATTGAAATATTTTCAATGATGGTCAAAAAATAAGTAACTGGGAACTGGTATTGTATAAGACATACTGGCATACTGTTCCAAAATTACTCGTCTTTGGCCATGCAATTTCCATTCCATCACTAGCATTAACATTTCTTCAAAATGAATAGGTTTAAAAAATGGAAAATTGAAAGTGGAGAGAGAGAGGAGGGACTTACAGCTTAATGGGAGATGGAAATTCAAAAGTGGACAGACAGGAGAGGGTATAATGAAGAAACTTGACAGAGTACCAAATCCCTTTGAGGGGCTTTTCACTCTACAGTGCAGAATTGTTATAGGAATAGGGATTGTTCCCTCATAGGGAAGGGTGGTGGGGGGCATGAGAGAGTGGAAGAGAAAGAAAGGGGGAGGGAGGAAGAGAGCGAGGGTGGGAGGGAGGGAAGGAGAAGGAACGGAGATCGATATGTAAAATAATAACAAAAAGGAAAAAAAAAAAAGAAATAGTCCTCATAACACCACAATAAATAAGGATTCCTTTTCAGGCCAAACCACATGCCCTTTGCTAATAGTCCAATCAGCAATCTGAAGGCTAAGAAGGGTGTGACTTTGCATGGTCAATCAAAGTAACTACGATCTGTATCACAGACATACTAACATATAAATACAACCCCTGAGGTCAAGCAGTGAACAATCAGAATGGTTTTCCTTAATAGGTCTGGGGACCACCCTACTCATACATCCTCACCTTTGCCAAAGGAAAAGGAAGCTTGTCCTTTTGATATGAGGTGGTGACTGGAAAGCCCCAAGGACCTACTGTTTGTCATATCTGCCTCATCCTCATAGTTAGAGCCACACTGAATATTGTTGAGTAGTATTATTTATATAGTGACCTCTTGGCTGACTAGGAATTGAGTTTTCTGCTGGCAATGGCATCACAAGAGATGAAACACCACTTGTAGCTATGCAGAAAAGTGGTCAAACTAAAAATAAGTAGAGTTTCAAAATAAATTCAGATCAGTTTTTTGCTACTGTAAAATTGAAAGATCATTGGGGAATAAGATGGTATAACCCTCTTAGCATATGACACACAAGACTTCTAACCTAGACTAATCAGAAGAGATAGAGAAGGACACTACATACTCATGAGAGGAATATCAAGAAAGATCATTTTGCACTTCTTAAAATACACACACCAAACAGAAGGGCACTCAAGATATTTTTATATTTATTTATTTTATATACACTACTATAGCTTAGATCACATATTGACTCACACGGTGATATGTATGTTTTTAAAACTCCCCTTTCATCAATAGTCAGGTCATTCGGACAAAAAATAAACTACACAGCTAATAGATACACAATATCCAAAACACATAAAGATGTAGTTTTTAAAGTGGACATCAGGAAAACTTATAAGCTAATTAAAAAAGGGAAAATATCTAAACAGAGAATTTTCAAAACAGGCTCAATTGGCTGAAAAACAATTAAAGAAATATAAACAAAAACTACTTTGAGATTTTATCTTATGCTAGTTAGAATTGCCAAGATCAATAAAATAAACAGTGTTTATAACTATGTAAAGGAGAATACTGGTCATAGTTGGTAGGAAAATTGTGCAACCACTATGGATATCAGTTCCTGGCAGTTGCTCAGGAAGCTAGGAATTAATCTACTTCAATATCCAGGTATAGCACTCTTGGGAATATACCCATAGGATTCTTTATTCTACTATAGAAGCACTAGGCCAGCAATGTTAATTGCTGCTCTATTCATCATAGCTGGAAATTGGAAACAATCTAGATTTTCTCCAACAGAAAATATATAAAGAAACTGGTACATTTACACATGGATTATTAAATAGCCACTTAAAAATAAAACATAAAAATTTTCAGTAAATGGATGGAGGTTGAAGAAAGTAATCCAGAGTGAATTAACCCAGAGTCACAGAAATATGATCTCAATTCACTTACATGTAGATGTTAGCTATTAAGTTATTGATAAACAAGCTACAATGATGTAACCACTGATGTTAGATATAGACTAAAGGACTAATAGGGAGGAGTGAATATCCATTGGAAGGGAGAATAGAACAGATAGTTATTGATAGAAGAATGGAGGGGAACTGAAATGGGAAGATCAAATTGTGAGGGGGAAGGACGAGGGAATTGAGTAAGTAGAGGAATGGACAGTTTTTCCAAAGGTCATTTGAGGGATATATGTCAACCTAAAATAGACGTTTCTTAAAATATAAACATACTTGAAGTCAGTCTAAATTACATCACCCAATAATGAGGGAGACAGCCCCTCAACTGGAAATCATTTTTCACCAAGTGAAGCTTCTAATTCTAGAAATGGATTACAATCTAAACAAGTTGTTGGCCCAAGGGATCCTATGGAATCTTCCAAACCGTTCAGGCTATTGCAAAGGCTATTGTTGATTCTCCACAAACCGGTAGTAAAGCTATTTACTGAAGACAACACCTATACAACTCATTGAACATGGAGAAGTCCAGCTGGTGCCTACATAGAGCCTTCATCTCTACTAACTAATGCTCATAGTATTGGAATGTACTCGTCACATTACCAAGGTGGAAGTTAACAGCAATCAAACTTCAAATTTCAAACTCTCTGATCTACAATGGTAACCCACCTACATATATTCTAGTAAAACCCTGGCATAAAACTCTGAGAGTAATCAAGACCTGATTTGATTCAGAGGTCACTCCATGAGATGGAACCCATACCCAGAGCTGATTGGGTCGGCTAAAACCTGTGGCCAGACAGGTAGGGGACACAGAAGAAAATCGGATACTATTGTTCTGCTAATGCAACAAAGCAATAGAATGACTTAATGACATTATGCTATACTCATACATCAGGGCCTTGCTCAGCCATCATTATAGAAGTTTCCTCCTGAAGGAGATAGAAAATCATACAGAATCCTAGAGAAGGACAATCAGTAGAGACTCACAGACTTGGAAAGCTCAGCCCTAAAAATGATGTTTCCATTACATCCCTCCCTAAAGGAGATGTTTCCATTGCATCCCTCCTCTCAGGTCTCAAGGAATCCTGCAGAAGAGGAGGAACAAAGCATGTGAGAGCCAGAGGTAATGGAGGACCAAGGAACAAGGCCTCTTAAACATGGCACAATGGACATGTATGAGCTCAAAGGTTGGCTGTATGTTAATTGCTGCATAGATATATACCAGATGGGATCCTACAGCTGAGAGAACTAGACACACCTCCTCATCCATAACCCAAAAGCAAGCTCCAATTGATAGCCTATTGCAAATAAAAAATAAAAATTCTTCCCAGAAAATATAACTGGGGAAACAAATCACTCTTAGGTACAGGCTCCAAGCCCAGGAGGACATTGCTAGCATAAAATGAACTCTATGCCAACTTTGGAGGTATTTACCTCATAATATTGTATTGGAAAATATTATTTTATCCTTACTTGTCCTTTGCATATATATTCTGGCCTCTGGTTTTATGTTTATTTAATTTTGGTGAAGGCATGGGTAATCCTAAATGTGGGAATATGTATATCTCTGTATCTACATTTCTCAGGATCTTTCTTAATCTCTTCTTTATTTATTCTTTTATTCTATGCTCTTTTGTCTTATTTTATTTTATTATTATTTCAAGGCTGTCTTCTTATTTAGTTTTGGTCTCTAACAGAGATGGAAAATGTGTGGATCGTGTGGATCCAGATGGGAGGGTAGGTGAAGAGGAACTGAGAGGAGTTTGGGCAAAGAAAAAAAACATAATCAGAACATAATATATATAAAAATATTTTCAACAAAAGAAAGAATACATTTAAAAAAGTATCAACACCTCACAAGAAGTTAGTTGAAGACTTATGATATATAAAGTTAATTCATATTTGCCTCATTTTAAAAGAAACAAACAATAATATAAAAATACAGAGGAAATGAAAAAGAACATAGGAAGTAATGAAAAGTTTGTGAGTGGAATTATGTGCTTGGGATGTTACTAGTGCATTAGAGAAATCTTCACACTGAGTAATTCCTGAATCATGAAGAAGATTATTTACAAGTTTCTCTTAGTGAGAATATCATTAACTTCATTTATTTTAATTGAACGGGTCATTTTACTCTGTAAAACTTCATATACCCACAATATGGAGTAAAGTTCAAAAAGCTTATCCCTAATCCTAATAATCCAGAATTACATTGGTGTTATAGCTAAATGAACCTTAGAATTTCACACTGTAATTTGGTTATAACAATAATTCTCAAAAAACAAATTGTCTTGAATTTGGTACACTGATTTATCTAATCTACACTGTTTTTTGATATTTCCAAATTTCCTTTCAAACTAATACCCTTCAATTTACAACATGGAGGTATTATAGGACTACTTTGTTATACAATGCACTAAGTATCTTTTGTTGATACAGAAAGTAAAACCTTTAAGTGCATACGAAAACAAATTCCATAATGTGTTTTGTAAAGACTGTATCATTTTCGCATATTGTTTTAATTTTTAATAACACATATGTTAGCATCTTAAGAGTAATACCAAGCTGTGTGTACTGACACAGTCTTAACAGTGATAATACCACTGGTTTGTTTATCACTTTGTCACAGTGATATCTTATAGAAACATCAATTTCCAGCTTTTGGATGAATAAAGGCATAATTCCTACATGCTGTAACCAACAAAAGTTGAATTCACCACACAAAATCAGCTCAAGGAATGTGATTAGGAGATTATAGAGAAAAACTGGTTGATAGCTTTTGCCAGCCAGACTTGTGATTGCCCTCCACTACTTGCTAGAGGTTTAAGTACATTAGAAAGGTATAAATAATGTGCTTTTCTACACTGTGCAGCCAACTCATTGCTCTGAAACAAAGTAGAAATGAAGAAATCATAGAAGACTCATTGTCTTTAAAAAAAAGACAAACCTTGGTAATGTTTTCCTTTGAAGAATTTTAAATCTTTACTTCAAATTCATCTGCTAAGTATGTGAAGTCATAATTCTGTGGATAAAGTTTAGTACACATACTTTCATTGAAACACATGTTGGAAAGTCTTTTAGTCCATTGCAATTCTGATTATAACATTTTTATTTCATTAATACCTAATTATACCACCAATCATTCAAAATTTTTATTCAAAGAGTTGTAGAAAATGATTACAATGTAAATTGAAATCTTCATCTCCCAGTCACATATTTTAACTCATCTAACTTAAGAAGAAAGCATTTAAAAATATATTAAAGAGGAATTTAAGGTACTTTAAAATTTCTAATATTTCAATATAGAGGGATCCAAATTCATGTTACTCTTTTTCAGACAATTTTCTTGTCAGCACACAAATGTGCAATAAGGGTTATATTAAACTTCTTGAATTATTGATTTATAAAGGATGTGATCAGAATTGATGTTACAACATACAGACTTTACAAATACTTTTCCACAAATACTTTTCCTCTTCCTATTGCAGATCTTGGACATGTAGGGTGTTTTGTTTTGTTTTCCACTTTGGGCTTATAGTATTCAAATTTTTAAATGCACATACCAAGAAAAGAGAGAAAACAGAGACAGGGCATGTGGCACATATCAGTAACCAGTATTTAGGATGCTTCTAAGGCAGGATTAGAAATTCAGGACTGTATTCAGCTACACAGCAATTTTGAAGTCAGCCTGGACGTTGTGTGTGTGTGTGTGTGTGTGTGTGTGTGTGTGTGTGTGTGTGTGTGTGTGTGTATGTGATCATGGGATCTTTTGTTGTTGTTGTTTTGAGAGATCTATCTGTCTGTCTGTCTATCTATCTATCTTTCCACCCATCCAACTATCCATCTATCCATCCATATAGTTATATATCAGTACTATATTCAAATTGCAAATCAATTTATTTAGTTGAGTTGATATTCACTTTACTATAAATAAAAACAAATAGAAAAAGGGAATATATTTTCAATTCAAATACAAATATTAAGACAATGTGAGCACAACCTTCAGTGTCAGTTTACACATCCAAATGTCTCAGTAAAAACATTAACATGACGTAGTCCTGACTTAATATCAACCAGGATGAGTACTGCTATGAGTAAGGATTCTGTGCTTTCTAGGAGCAACACTCAGTATCTCCAAGTGCTTACCCTTCCTCAATATCCTCTGTCCTCCAGGCTAAGCAAGTTGCAGCATTTACATCTATTGGCCTTTTATTATCTAGTTTTGAAAGAAATAAATCCAGTTTGTAATAGGTTTCCTGACCAACCTCTTTTAAATTTCACTTATTCATATTCTGATACATAGTGCCATTTAATTTCTCCATTTCCTACTCACATTCCTACTATTTTCCCCAAAATGTTCCAAAAGAGATTGTTCAAACTCTTCTTTGCATGTAAGTCTTTTTACCATTTAAATATGTTAATATGTCCTTATAAAACATAAGATTTTTGAGATTATATAACTCACACAAGCCTAATATAATGTCTCATAAATCCAGAGATTAGGAAGTTAAGGAAATCATTGGTATTTTCTCAATGTTAGCATCTTATAACTGAGAGGGATAAAAAAGGGTAGCTCTCAGAAGGTACTATACCTCATTATCTTTGAACAACTTGTCTCAAACAAATGAGATATTTTTCCCAATGGTTTACATTTTAATGGGTTCCTTTGTTCAGAAGAAGCTCATCACCTTATTTTGTATAGGTAGCTCTCAGATTATGGAAATAGAAAAATGGAAATTTTCTTACCTTATAGGAAAAGGTAACAGATTTTATGACTAGACTTCATATATCTGCAACATAAAAAATAAAAAGTGTCAATATTTACATCATGTCAAAACAAGTATTCTTCAAGAAAAGAAACACTAAAATATGACAATTTTCTCAGCAATCAGAGATCATTTTTTTAGTAGAGAAATACAAACATAGTATCATAAGTATGTTTTTCAAAAGGCATCTCATGTAAACCAAGTCGGCCTGAAACTTGCTATATAGCTGAATATATACAAAGTGTTGGACTTCTAATCCTTTTAAGCAACAGGATTATAAGTTTATGTTATGGGGTCTCGTTTTATGCAGTTCTAGGGAATGAACCCAGGGTCTTTTACATACAAGGTAAACATTCTACCCACTGAGCTGCAACCAAATTCCTTGGTTTAATTAATAAGAATAAATACAAATAATATGGCATGATTATAACTTATAGTGTCTTGAGCAGAAAATAAGAATGTGGATTACAATACATATTACTGTTACATCTTGTTTTCTGTTGCCATTATAAACACTATGAAAAAAACAACTTGATGAAAAGATTTACTTGAGCTTTCAGGCTTATCACTGAAGGATGCCAATGCACCACTAGGTTTTGTGGTTATACATCTTACAGATAATATGCTGTGGAACTTTATGGCCTTTACTGCCATGTCTGACCCCAGCCAATTTCTCTCTTTATATATTGTGTCACTTCAGTTTCCATTGAGAATAAGACTTATTTAAACCCAAAATTTGCAAAGTCTCCTGCTCAAGAACACAATAATAATAATAAAGGAAGCAAGATGGTACATGTATGATGTCCCAATACATAGTAGATAGAGTCAGGCAAGTTCCTGTGAGTTCAAGGCCAGTCTAGGCAAAGAGATTAGTATTAGTTTATGAAGTTGAAAATAATGAATGTCGCCGAGTGAAAAGAATAATTTCCTCCATGGATCAGCCCTTAACTGGACTCGCAAATGATCCCTACAAAACATCACCTTTTTCTAATTCAGATTTGAATTATATGTTGTTTTGTAATGTCGAAACAGAAAATGTACTTTCTTTAGTATATGAGACAAATATTTAAGTTTCAGACCCACTTATATTGCTTCTGCAACTGAAAAATATTTTACTATAACCAATCAAGGAGGCTAACATAACAAAACCAAACCTACAACCCTATCTGAACTAAGACAATACTAGTATATTACTCAAACAATTAAAGTGACCTAGCATGTTCCTGTAATCATAAACATCAGTGAATGTGAACCCTCTGTCAATTCAAAGAAGGTGCTTCTAAATATGATGTGATGTGCAAACCAAAGAACATTCTCTTTATCTTTAGATATTTTGAACCCTCCCCAAATGAGGCAATCACTCCTGTGTCTTATAAGGAGATCAGTTCCTCTCTCTATGTGTATAGTCTTTCTTCTTTTAAGTCGTCCTCAGAACCAGCTTTGCTTCAGATGTGGGCATCATTGTCAGGCTGCAGTTTGTGTTATGCTCATGCCTGTTACGAGTAGGTTTTTCCACCAGCCTGGACCCATATAACACACAGAAGTTCTTCTGCGATGTTCCATCTTCACCCTATAGGCCATAGTGTGTCTGTCAGACTCCTCAGCAAAGCAGGAGACTTTAAACTGTCCACCTGTATTGGCAGTTTGTCAGTCACTTTTATCTGTGTCCTGCAGACTCTTCCATGAAGCAGGAACCCTGTAGAAATGTCCAATTTAAATCAGCAGCCACTTTCCTGTGGGTCCTGAATGTCCTGTTTATACTGGATAAAGTCAAACAGTCCAGACAAGAGCAGTATCTTGATCAAATGGCTAGTCTTGCCATATTAAAAGCAAACTCCATAACATGTTGTTTTTCAATGTCCATCTTCCTTTATTATGTAGGTGGCGTTGTCAGGAACAGTTGTGACTCACTGTCAAGAAACCCTAAACCCTTTTAAATGCAATATTCTATATTCTGTAGGTCTTTGAAAGGTTTGAAGAATGCCTATCCATCTCAAATACATCTTTGTATATCTTGAAAACCTAACTAACTTAAATCTAAGTTTTGACTATCATAGGTAATTATCTATAATTTGTACTAAATTATATAATATATTTCTAAATGAGCTATAAAACACAACATCTAAATAAGATATATATATATATATATATACATATATATATATATCACAAAATTGACCTTAATTTTGTATCACCAAATGAAAATCCAGTCCAAACATAGCATTCATTTCTAAACCATAATCACATTTTTACCTTTATAAAGAGATTGGTTGTGATCATTAACCATTAATAATTAACCACATTTAAATTAAATCAAACATTTATAAACAATATTTGGAAATTTGGGCATTGTTCTTTCCAAACTGATTCCTACTGGTAGGGGGTGCTGTCATGGGAATCCTAAGAAAATGCAGAAATCATGGCTGTAGTGGTCTGCAAGGCTGCCTTGTCCCAGCAGATTTGAATGTTGGATCACCTGGGACATTGTTTCAGAGGGTCTTGCTTGATCAAACCATGTTAGTCTGGAAGGAATCCACAGCTTTTCATTTTTTGTGGAAACAAAAATAGAAATTCTTTTCCTCAGTAACTTGTCATTGAACTTAAAATTTGAAATCAAAGCATTTTTATAATATACAAATTGAACTAATTTAGAAGCATTGATAATCAAGTATATTGTAACAATTATTTCTTCCTTAGTAATTTGCAATTAAAAGGCAATACCATAGCATACAGTATAGAGAATCTTTAAATGTGTGCTTTCCATCTTCATTTGGCTTTATTAATTTATTTCTCTACTTTTATTTTTTATTTTTTGAGACAGGGTTTCTCTGTGTAACTTTTATCTATCCTGGAATTAACTTTGTATACCAGGTTTACTTTGAAATTACAGAGATCTGCTTGCTTCTGCCTCCTGAGTGCTGAAATTAAAGGTGTGTGCCATCATATCCTGCTACTCTCTCTGACTGCTCATACACACCATTGAATTATTGGCAGCACTTCTTAAACGCCATGCATTTTTTGGCCACTTACGATGAGTCAGGAAACTTCCCTTAAAGGAGCCAGGCAAATATCTGCTTGTCTCTAGCAAAAAAGAGTCCCACTGAGAAAAAGGCTGTTACTAAGAAGCCTTGCTTATCTGTTCTTTGTTTCTAAAACCCTTTGTGTAAGTTTTAAGTGGAAGTTCTCATTAGCCACATAGCCATCACCGTTTTGTTATGAGAGGTTTTTCCTGCCAGCCTGGTCCCACAGCTGTGCCAGCACCAAATAACACACTGAGACACTATATTAGATACAATTTGTTGGCCTGTTACTAATGTTTTTATTGGCTAGCTCTGTCTTAAATATTAACCCATTTCTATTAATCTAAGTGTTTCCTTGTGGTCTTATCTTATTGGAGAGAGGGCCTGGAATTCTTCTCTCTCGGTCCTACATTTTGAATCTCCTCCTACCTCTCCCCAAATCCTTCTCTCCTAGTCCCCTCTATCTTGCTTTCATATTGGCCAACAGTGTTTTATTCATTAATCAGTAAGAGAAACACTTACAGAATGACATCTCCCATTACATGCCTCTCCTGGATTGCAATTTTCTACACATTGCAGAAGAATTCCTTTTCTACCATGCAGTGACTATTTAGATAACCCTATTGGAGCCTGGAGCCCTAAGTTTCCTACTTTCAAAACATAGTTAAGACAGTTTAATACATATTAGCAAGATCTTTATTCCTTTAAAAAAAAGTATTGTTTACCAGGCCATCTAATTTTACACATTCATTTTGATGTTTAGTGAGTGAAAGAATGTCAGTGTTTGCTACCTCCAGAGACACGCTAGATCTTTTGTAGTGTTGAATATTTTGTGAGCTGTGATCCATCTAGGTATTTGTAGATAATATGGCAAATGCAAACCTCTAAGTTGAAAAGCAATTTTCTCTTCTGCTTCATATCATAGTGTGTCAAAATTCTCTAATTCCTCATTTTTGTTTTAAATGAAAATAGGCTGGGCTGCGAATAAAAATTCTGTTTTGATAGCACAAATTTTTGTATAACCCTCATAGGAATTAACAGAGAGCAGCTTCAGTCAGAACAATGTTTAGAAAATATAAGTTTGTACCTTGTCATTATATTTCACATTTCTGCTTAAAATTGCAATGAGGATACTTGCTTCCTAGCTTCCATTTGGTTTAATTCAATAGATACTTTTCATTTCTGCTTTTTAAAAAGTATTTTTAAAATTGTATTCTACATAATGTGACACATAAATTGCACACTGTGGAAAGGATTGTCTGCCTTCTTGAATGAAACCATTTTAATCTCAAGAGTTTTATTATCTGTTAAAACCTATTTAAATATAGGCATTCAATTTTACGTTACTTGACATTCATGGGGAAGCTATTTTATAGCAGGAGGCTTCTGAATAGGTGAGATCACAACAAATATTCATGATTAAATGACATGAGATTGAAAAATATGGGGAAAGGATGATCTAAATACTCTTGGCAGTTCACATGTACGGATTTATTTGATACAAGTTTGAACTATGGATTAGTTAGTAAAGAATTGTGTTTCACAACTGCAAACTTACAGCTATGACCTATAAACATGAATAATAACTGCTTAATCTTCACTTTTACATATTAGAGTATTAATTGAAGATTTCCCGATTTTTTGGATTTTTAACAGAATAATTTATTATTAAAATAGGTATAAAGAAATATATTTACTGTAATTTTTCAGTCAGCAGTTACCTCTTCTATGTTTTTTTTCAAGTAGAAAATAATATTGCCATTGTTAGGTGAACTACCTATAAACAGAGTTAATTCTGCTTTCAAGATTAGCCAACATTGTTTATTATTTTTTTTATTCACTGAAACAAATATACAATTCTTAGCCATTGTAGGGAACATAAAATAAGTAGGTTTTTTTTTGTTTTTTTTTGCTTCAGCTTTACAATTATGAGGGTTTTTTATTTTGTTTTGTGTTTTAAATTGACCTAGTGAATCTGATATATAACAATTCAGACTCAGATTTTTATGAACAAGGAACAAATTCAGTGCAAAATTTTATACTACACAGAAAAAGTATGCATGAAACTTCCAATCCATCAAATGGCCACTGAAAAATGAGGTAATTACCTAAAATAATTTGCATGTAAAGAGCTAATATAATATTACAAAGTGAAGTCCAGTTGTGAAAGCAAGCATAATTTACTGATTAATGTCTCATGAACAATATTGCTCCATGCTCTGTCAGAGCCCAAATAACAATATGGCTAATCAATCAAATAATAATAATAACAATAAAAGATTCTCAGGCAAGGGAAGTATTGAACTCTGACAGACCATGGTTTATAAACAGTAAGATTTGGGGCTATTCAGAGCTAAATATTATGTATTATGTTTTTAAGGCAATACTTTGAGATTTTAATTGGTATAATTGTAGATTTCTGTGATTCAAGATTAATGTTTGAAGGCCAAAAAAAATATTTTTTTCAGTTTCTAAAATGTCATCTACCAAGTTATTGAAGAAAGACCCATTTTGAAATATCAACCTGAAACTAGATTCTGCCAAAAGTTACAATTGGAGCCATATTTACCCTGGAAAACTAAGAATGCCAGTGGAGTGATATGTCTCCATTCTGTACAGATAGACTAGTGAACATTTCTCTTCTTGATATGAAGTGGAAATGTACTTCTTAGAAGTAGAATTAATATCCCCTGCCATCTGGATAAAGGCATGGAGAAACAGGAAAGGCAAACCACATTAATAATACAAATGGTAGCATTAGCACTTGATCAGTCACTTTTTAGCAAACTCTAAATGAAATTCATGCAATATTCTGTGCTTGTGAAAATGGGAAACTTTTCAAAACATTAAGAATTCCTTAAGACACTGGGATTTCAATGTTAGTAGAAAGCTGGCTGAGAAATGATGGAGGTTGGCTTAAATCAAAGTGCTTCAGGATATTATTGGAAGAGGGGACACAATGAAAAGAACGCCCTGCACATTTCCCTTTTGTTTTTTAGAACCCCAAAGTATATCAGCTTTCCCTTCATTAAGTATCGAGAACCCTGATATCTCTTAAGTAGGAAAGTCTGTTTAGAGTGCTGACAGGGTGTCCTTAAGACATCATGTTGGGAAATTTCATCCTTAAGAAAGTTATTTTATTCTTTTTTTCCATGACATTCTTTTTTTAATCAGAAAGCTGGAAGTGATGTAATGAGATAACATGGCGAGTGGCTGTAGCTATTGACCAGCACCAATCTAAGTGATTATCTTAATAACACAAAACTAGTGATTAATACTTAGCTCTGAGACTACTGCTATTGAATGTTAAACTGTCATTGCCAAGTTTATCTGTTCTGTGATTATATCACCCATGTATCCTTCTATCTTCATCACTAAAAATATAACCATAGCAGCAGGCATTTGTTATGATTTGTTTTGAGAAGAAATTAGATTAATTGGACATTTTTGTAATACTGATTACACTGATTCATGAACATGGGACATTGTGTACAGATTTTCTATTCTTTGTGATTTTACAGTGAGATTTTATAATTTTGATTCTAGAGTTTTTTTTCTTTCGACTAGATTTATTTCATTGTTTTGGTTTTTTGTAAATATAGCAATTAGAATTAATTTCCTGGTCTCTTTTGCCTAACTGTTCTGATGAAAATGCATAACTCCATGTTAAGGAAATGTAATGCAATAGGACATTATTGCCATGTTCCAAACCTTGAAGAGAAAACTTTCATATTTTCCTAACTTAGTGTAATTGTAAATGCTGGTTTACTATAAAGAGTCATTGTCATGCTCTACTATAGTGTTTATCCATCATTTTTTTTTCACGATCTCTTCCTGAAACATTGCTGAGGATGATTGGATATATTCTCTGCCTCAGTTGAGATGACCATATGCTCTGTGTACATTCTGTATATATAATACATCATATTTATTGATTTTTATATGTTAAGTCACCCTTGCTTCATTGTGATTAATCTCATTTAGTCACCCTGTACAGTCTTCTGAAATTTCTGTTGGAGTTGGCTTCCTAGTTTTTGTTGAGGAAACTATGCTCATCAAAGTTCATCAATGTGCCAAATACATTGACTAGTTTTGTATGCGTGTCCTCTTATCTGTAATGTAGGGGTCATCCTCACCTAGTCCTATCCATTGTTTTATTATTGTTGTTATTAATACAACAACTACTACTGAATCACCTAAAAAATAGTATTCTTTAATTTTGTTTTTAGACTTCAACAGTAAAGTCATTGAGTCCTAGAATTTCCTGCAAAAGAGAAAGAAATCTCATTATTATTTTAGTATTTAATATTTCATGATTCAGTTGTGGTAATTAATGTATATAAGACATTTAAAATTTTCTCTAGAGTATCAGATTTGTCATGCTCATAATTAGTATAAAGCTGAGTGGTACCTGATTGTTTAGCTTCTTTGTACCTGCACATACTCAAAAGAACAGATGATCTTTATGCCTACTACAAGGATAGAATCTACATATCCAAAACCTTAGATCTGTTCTGTGGGTGAAAAATCTTCATCTGATGCTGGGGTTTATCTTGGATATTTTGATCTCTGCCCAATAAACCTAGCCTTGACTAGCTACTGGTTTCAATGAAATCTTAAACAAAGCATTGAAAATTTTCATCTTCTCTTGTGGGTGGTAGATCTCACAGTAGAGAACATGGGCTTTTTCCAACACTTGGTTTACCACGGCAACCCTTACTATGTTTTAAGTTTAAGGGTAAACTCATTTTTTTTTAACCTTCATTAAGTTGGGGCATGTTTTTGTGTGCTAAGCTGCTTGGAATTTCAATACAAGGTGGATTCAAAAAAACATTTCAATGTGTCTTTTCAGTATGTTTTACTGAAAGTAGAGCCCATGAACTCTAACCTGATTTTGTTAGGTCTTATGCCAGTAGTATTCATCTTGAGACATTGATTGGAAGTGTTCTTATAGAACCTTAGCTGTCATCTTACCCTATATTCCAGAAAGTATTATTCCATAAAAAATTCAATAGTGATATACTACACAGAATACAGATGAGGCAATCCCTCTAAATCCAGATAACTAAATGTGATGTTGAGTAATTAATGTAGTAATTTTGTAGTGTTTTTATAATCAATCCTCAATCCTGTGACAATGATCTAACAATGGTATGTTTGAAATTATTTTTTTTCCTTTGTGTGAAACAGGGTCTTAAATCTAGACTTGCCTTAAACTCATCTTAGTGCTGGTGCTGGAAGCATTCATCTTTTGGATTCTGTTCCACAAGTGCTGTAATTATAGACTTCTACCCCACAAGTATTGGGACATACATCACAACTCCCAGCTTGAAAGGCTCTACAAGAGATGACTATGCAGGTGTCAACCAGTAGATGCTGACACACACAGTTAATATTCCTCAACCTCCTTTCCTTATGTTCTCATCATCATTTATCTTGATTTTGTTTGGGGAGTTAGAAAGAACATATGACATAACTCCTTGGAACTGTAATTACAGATGCTCATAAGCACTATTTGGTTGTTGGGAAGGAGTCAAATCTCAGGCTCTGTACGAGCAACAAGTGCTCTAAACTGTTAAGCATTATCTCTAATCTCTATTCTTTAATACGAACACCAAGCCCTTCCTTTGTTTTATACTACATTTTAGGACTTCTACCACCCTGATTCTTCCTTTACAATCTGCTTGTGACACTGCTGTTCTCTATCATCCTCCAAAATGCACTGTTTGTTTGTGTGTTTGTTTTTGGTTTTTAGAGACAGGGTTTCTCTGTGTAGCATTGGAGCCTGTCCTGGAACTCACTCTGTAGACCAGGCTTGTAGATCCTCTGTCTCCTGAGTGCTGGGATTAAAGGTGTATACTACTACTGCCCTTCCAAAATGCCCTTTTAAAAGCCAATTAAAACATTCTATTACATTTTCTCCTATATCCTCTTAATTGTAGGTGTCAGCTGTTTGTTGTCAATGTCACTCTAAACCCACAGAAATAATTGTTAATTTGAGAACTAGCATTATGCTTTATTTTCTACATTTCACAGACACAGAATCAGATTTTGCAAAACTGAATCAATCTTAGTTTTCTTCACTCTCACTTAAAAACATCACACGCACACACTCCCCCAACCCCCACACACAATTTTTCTCTTGTTCCATTTCTCCTTTATCAAGGTCAGATAATCATTTATAATTACCTTTTTCCAATATTATTACTAAGTCACTTGTTTAGGTTTTTTTCTTCTTCTTTTTAAATTTAAATTTGAAACAAGGTTGTTTTAAATGTCAATCCCAGTTCCTTCAACCTCCCACCCTCCACTATCACCTCTACCAAACTCCAACCCATCCCCTTTCTGCTCCCTAGAGAGGGTGATGTCTTCCATGAGGAGTCCTCAAAGTCTATCATAACATTTGGGATTTGGGCTTCTTGTACTTTTGACATAATATGGTGTAAAATAATCTCTCGGTCCAGTCAGTTTGCATTTCTTTGTCTGTTTTTCATCTCCAAGAACTTTCATCTAAACTGTTATACTAAGTCACTGGCTCTCTTGCCTGCTACCATTTTTATCATCAAAGTCTTTCACCCAAAAGTGATTTTCCCTCAACACAAACTTCATTTGTATCAATTAAAAGCCTTTGTTTATCTTCACTTACAAGAGATTTCAAAAATTCTTTAACATACATACATATTCCTTCATATTTCCTGTTTGTCTTCTCTGGCATCTTCTGCATTCTCCCACCCCCGCTGTGTAATGATGTCCTCCTAAATTACATATCCTTGCACAAGGAAGAAGAGACAGTCCTTAAGATACAGAAAACATTGAAACTTACAAGGCCCTGGACATAATTAAACAGACCTGAGAAAACTCAGTAGAATACAGTTAGTCTTTTACAGCTAAGGGCTCAATAAATCCCATTGTTCTTCACTAAAATCCAGTTCAAGCCAGGCAGTAGTAGCATGTGTCTTTAATCCCAGTACTCTGGAGGCAGAGGCAGGAGGATCTCTGTGAGTTGGAGGCCAGCCTGGTGAATTCCAGGACAGGCTCCAAAAGTACAGAGAGACCCTGTTTGGAAAAACAAAATCACACCTAACAAACCAAATCAACAACAACAAAAAACAGTTCAAATCACTATCTTATTTCAACTTACATGCTGTGTTAACCACAACCATCTTCCTTGTTCTGCTTCCTTTCCCTCTAAGCTTTCCAACTTAGTCATAATAGAATGATTCAGTTAAAAAATGTAGTCATTTATAGACCTCGGTGCTTCTTTAAATCACTGAAAACTCTCCTGGAAAGAGTTCTTAAAGCTGATGATGCTAATTCATATGCTGTTTTTACTTAGTCCACAAGAATCAGATTTGCTGTGCATTGTGTTTAGTAATAGATAGCAAGATGCAAGATACATGTGGTGTAGTATGCATGCAATCTCAACACTAGGAGACTGAGGCATAAAGTTGTTGGGGTTTTGTATCATTGTTTTTAGTAGGGCTTGGACTACATATTGAGACCTTGTCTCAGAAAACAATCAAAAAGAAAAGACAGAGATGAAGATATTGCATCTTAGCAAAGCCCAAATCTTATATGTCATTGTAAATTATAGAGTTCCATCATAAAATACATATCACATAAGTCACAGAATTCATTAATTC
This sequence comes from Cricetiscus sungorus, assembly GCA_030556225.1. Lineage (NCBI taxonomy): Eukaryota > Metazoa > Chordata > Mammalia > Rodentia > Cricetidae > Cricetiscus > Cricetiscus sungorus. The sequence continues at coordinate 20,818,163 of JANBXA010000069.1, forward strand.
TTCAAGGATTTGACCAGGCTAGTACTTATGTGTTGTTTAACCCTGGGAGGTCAAAAGAGATAACAGAAAACATGATTGGATTAAGAAAACTTGATGAGTATGAAATGTCAGAATGGAATATATGAAGAGTTAAAGTCTTTAGTTTATTTGAAAAACAAGTTGGAGAACCTATGTTTATAGTTTGATACCAGAAGTCATTGTCAAAGTCGTGATTAATGCGAGACTCTTGATACAGAATAATTCGGTTCATTATCAACTCTAGCTGATTTATTTATCTTAATATCAGGTACAATTAAGACCATGCCAGGCATATATATTCACATTTAAATGCACATTAAAAGACAAGCAAAATTATACTGGTTAAAGGAATGTAAATTAGGTCATGTCTATGTCAGAGAGGTCACATTTACACTTATACTGTTTCCTCTTTGTCCTTAAACTTGAAATTTTAGTAAGAATTAAATAACATTTCTCTATATTTAAGAATGATTAAGAAAAATTAGATATTATTTTTATGCCTGTATAGCTTTACTAATAATTCACAATTTATCTTTGTATATCAGTATACAAAATTTAAAATGTTAGTATTTCTAAATGTTACTTTTTTTCTTCTTCTTTATAAAGTATAAGAAATTACTTACTGACTTTAAATAATCAATGAAACATTACTTTGAAAGAATAACTTTTTTTGAGCTATGCTTCATATTCTGAAGTTGTTTGAAAAACAACTCATTGCACAGCATGATTTGCTTAACAAAAGAAATGTTTAGCATTATTGCATTCTTCTCCTTCTATTAAAAAATTCCTGAAATTTTTTTCTGTTAAAGTTTTTATGTCATTTTAATAAATTTGTACAACCAGAATATTTTAGGGAAATTATTTCCATGTGAATATTTCAGAAGATATTTTTTTCAGCATACAAATTACCCATGTTTCTGTGATATAAGTGAACTTAGGTGATATGTTTGATGAATTGTCTATACTAAGATATTTAGCATCCCAAATTAGTGAATTAGAAATATTTAGAATATTGTATGTTTACTCAAATCATTCAATTAATAATAATAAAAAATGCAAGCGCAAACATATTGATTAGTGTTTGCTAAATGAATATTCTGTGGGTGATACTTTGCATATTATTGCATCTTTTAAAGATTTATTTTTATTATGTTTTGAATGGTGTGTGTGTGTGTGTGTGTGTGTGTGTGTGTGCATTTATGTACATATAAGTGCAGGTTCCCACTATCCTGAAAAGAGGACATCAGACCCAGTGCAGCTGGAGTTACAGGTGGGTATGAACAATTTAAAGTGGGCACTGGAAACTGATCTCGGTCCTTTAAAAGAACAGTATGTGCTCTGAATCCTTGAGCAATTTCAGTAGTCCCCATACTATTGAATTTTCAACTGACCATAGTTATCTACAAAGGGGTATCATCATATTTACTTGACAGAGAAAGAGATTTTTGCAGTTTACAGGAATTGTTATTTAAGGTCATTCACTTAAAAGTGAAAAATTGGGGCTGTGGCAATTTCAAGCCTATTTTAGAATCTACTATCTTTACTAGCAGATGGCATCACCTCTGGGTAGTTGCTTATGTCTTTGGTTAACAAATGAGAAGGCAGAAAAGCAAAAAACAATTTTTTCCAATCAGGTTTTGAATTAAAATTCCTAGAGTACAGCCCTACAACAGTGTAATGAAGAACTGTACACAGTAACCTTTTGTTCTCTTGGTATTTCATTTAGAATTCTTTCTGAAACATTTAAATACTAAAAACATGAATCCCATAGTCTAATCAATCAGAATACCATTTATGTAAAATATTTCACCCCCCAAGTGAAAAAAAATGCTAGTTTGTGCTTTTGTTTGTTTGGTTTTTTTAACTTAGTTTTTTTGAGAAGGAATTGTGGACAATAGCAGCAACCAAATAGCTATTTAATGCTTACTACCCAATAATGATGAATTAACACTGTCTATTATGGATCATATTCATATTTAAAACATTACCACAACCATGATTATTGTTCTTTCACAAGAACAGCAATGATAAAACTGTTATTGATAATATTCACATTATCAATGTTATCAGTATTTTCCCAATGACAAAATCAAATGAACTTTAGTTACTTTACCATTAAAACAGACATTACTATTTGGACTCTGATATTAAGCAAATGAATATACCCCAAATTCAAATACTTCATCATGAAAGCACATTACAGTGTCAATCACTTTGTCATATCCTAGGGTATTTGCTGGGGTAGCATGAAGTATGAGAAGTTAGGCAAATTCGATGTTACAAATAACCATAAGCATTTTCATAACATAAAAGTCAGCACCATATTTAAATCAGAAAGTGCTAGGCTTTTTGGAAAGATTCAGGACGCATTGTCTCCTAGTATATGGTGGTAATATTTGTGCATAAGCTTATCCTTTCCCATATCATTTATTTTTATTTGAATTAGGATGTGAAAAAGTTAAAAGCTCCTGTAAACAAACTCATTGATCAAGTCCTGCTAATTGAATTCTATAAGATGGGTCAACCAAATGTATGAACATTTTGCTGTGGACAACATTTTACAAAAAAAAAAACTACTTAACTGCTTTCACAACTAATAGCAGAGGATGAAATATTTATGGTTTTATAAGGACTTCAAACAATCCATTTATATTTTTAATTTTAAAGGAGTAATTCTAGGGTAAATGATGAAGCGTTTATTAATAAATTTTATTAATAAAATAAGTATAATCTTTATTTCTTCTAAATTCCCAAGTGTTGTGACTATAGTCACTAGTAAAGTCAATATTTTATTTGTATACACATATAATCTACCTCTTTATATTTCTCTATATATCTGTAAGACATGTATTTTTTATCAATTTATGACCATACTATGATTGTTTTATAACCATATTAATTCACATAAATTCAGATTAATCCTCTATGTTCAAACACTTTCTAGCTCAGAAGTCTTCTATAGGCTTCAAATATTTCTTTTTTAAAAACTAAATCAAAAATATGCAGCTTTTATACTTGTATGATAGCATAATTGTTCCTGGATAATTCTAGAGATACTATGTTGTATCAATTCTCACAATACTCCCATTATGAAAGAAGACTAGGTTTTTATCAACAGAGTACTGAAGAAATAAAATATGGTGTATTCACACAATGAAGTATTATCTGGTCACAAAATAGAGAAGAATATTGCTGTTTGTAGGAAAATGGATACAACTGGTATATATATATATATATATATATATATATATATATATACATACATACATAAAATCACATTGTAAATGAGATATGAAAGATGAGTCAGTGTCTTCAGGGAATGAATGTGATTCATGACAACAGAGAAAGAAATAAAGGAAAAGGTGGAGTGAATGTGGATGAGGAATAATTATATTAAAATGTTTCTATGAGACCCATAACTATGTACAGAAAACAAATGTTAGTAAAAACTAAAATAAAAAGAAATGCCAATTTGTTCAACTGATTTTAAAAGCCAAATATATTGAACAAAAAACTTAAAACATTTGGACTGTTCCTATCCCTCTGTTTTATTTCATTGAAGCGTTTATACATTCTAATGCATTTATTGCAAGATGAAACTTACTTGTAAGATCAGAGTAGAGTGTAAAAGAAGTATATCAATGACTTTAACTAGGAAACCAATAAATAATGGAAAGTTTTAAAATATTCCTGTGGTGACATTTGGGGGTCAATAACTGTTACTGTGCAGATTGACATTGCATTGTTATATTTTTGCCTAAAATAACTGCTATAAATGTGAACAAGAACTGACAGCCAAAACTTCTCATCTCTTTTACAACATATTCCAAATATTCTCTGTCTCCACAGACTAGGTTCAAACAATTATGGCTCTATGGGAGAAGACAAAACATATACTTTTTCTGTTTATTTCAGAGTCCTAGAGCACACCAATCTCTCCATACATTATTTGATATAAGAAGAGAGGTCTTCCTACTTCTATAAAGCTTAAATTGCTATGATACTCATAAGAGTGAATATTTAATAATCCAATTATTACAGTATATTTCTTATGTGTTACTTTCATCAAAATAATTATCTGTTGCATTTTACTTCACAGAACATTTCCTCTGCGCCTCTTATTCCCCAATCAGAAGATTTCCATGCCCTAAGAAACAATGACATGAAGTGGAACTACCTAAGGTATAGTCCCAAATTCATAAAATTTATATTCTTAGGGGTAAGAGTAAACTTTCAAGGTAGTAAATAAATACAATACCTATAAAAAAAACAGCATGGATCATGATAAATGTTGAAAAAGATAAATGAATAGAAAACAATGATGCAAAATATGTAAATAGAGATCTTTAGAAAAGGTGATTCTGGGTAGTAGTGAATAGAATCCCAATGGAGACAATCATTGGATGAGTGGGGTGGAATTATTCATCACCATGGCTAGATCATGAAGACCCTACATAACAGAAGCAAACTTAATTTTATTTTCTAGGTTCGATTTACTTTTATCCATATCTTACCTCAACATTGTTGTTTTATAGATGCAGAATGGAAAAATAAAAATCTGTTCCTGTAGAATTCACATGGTGGAAGAAATGGAGGTGAACCACACAGAAAGCAGACAATGATTCACAGAACCCCCATACCTCTATACATTCATCCTTTGATATTCTAAGGTAAGGAATGGGGTAGGGCTCTGTTTCTATAGAGTGTCCTTGGATGCTTCTTGGAGAAGGCAATGTTTGCTCAATCTGAAAGAATGCAAAAGAGTGAATAGATGGAAATGTGGGCAAGAAAGTGCTAGAAAAGCCAGATGTCAGAAAAACTCTAAACATAAGAAACACTAGTACTAATATGGTTAACCTTTAAGACAAGATGAACAAGGGCAGAGGGAGAGCTTGAGAAGAAATTGTATCTGATTGCCCTGAATTGACTAGCTGGGTATAGGACAGTCAATATAAAAGTAAAATAAAAAAGACTTATCAAATCTCCCTGTCATTGTTATTTTTCTTAAACTTAATATGAATATACTTCTTAAGACAATTCCCTAAAGCCACCCAATACCTATTCTCGCTTACTCACATGCCATTTATCATTGAATATTAGAATTTATGTTCTTTTGTTGATGTGGTTAAAATTAAGCATCACTGGCTCTGACCTATAAGATGTAGAAACCTAGATATATTTGAATACATTTTTAAACAATGCAAGCATTCTGGGAAGCTGTAGCAATAGAAACCACTGTTTTCTGTACTCTTCACCTAATTAACCATTGTTCATAGAAAATAAGAGTTATCAGGAGGAAATACACTGTCATCAAGTTGATTTCTTTCTCATTTCAGTTGCATTTTCATCATGGAGATTACCAACGCAAAGCATGTTGATATGATTTTCAATCACATTTTACTGTCTGGATATTATTGAAGATTTTTACACTCTCTTTTGAAACTTGAATCACATCACTAATGAAAAGATTAGTTTGTGACTGATGAATACATTTCAATGGCAAAATATCTGAAAGTTATTTTCTTGGTGCTACAGGGGTTACAAATTATCTAATCATAATTTAACAGATATTATATCAGGGTGGAAATATCATTAAGGTTGTTCTTACTGATAATTCTGTCACATATAAAATACTCTTTGAAAGAATAGTAATAAACCTGTTTAATTTCTATGCTATATGCTTGAGTTGCTAAATATTACCGGAAATTAAAATGCATAAGACTTCCCCTAATGTTTAATATGAATGAGAATGTACAATTGATAGAAAAAGAACACTCAGTAATCTTTCAGCTGAGCCTGACAATTCTGGTACCAATCTGCTTTAAAGAATAAATCCCAATAGAATGATATGTAGTCTGCTTGATTGTGCATCTGAGTCTTCTGCTTATTGATAGCAAATATTATAGTAAATGTGTCATTTCTGTACACATGAAAGACATGCTCTTTCTGCAGATGAAAACGATCAATCAGAGGACCTGAAAAATCAATATCAATGGAAATAAGTTGTAGATTATTATTTTTAGATGGGTTACAATTGTTTATGCTGTGGACCATTTGTTTAATGATACAAGGATGTTTTTCTTATTTTTTTATGCTGCAATAGTTTAACTCAGTGAAGCTGTGTTATTTTAGCCCATTTAAAACACCTGTCTGGTACAATAAAGAACTGAACAGTCAATAACTAGACAGGATCGGTGGGGATGGCAGGCAGAGAAAATAAATAGAATGAGAAAAAGAGAGGATTGGGGAGTGAACAGTAAAGCAAAAGAGGACTTCAGGGGCCGGCCGTTCAGTTACACAACAAGCCACAGTGTAAAAAGTAAAGAAAGTTAAAAGCACGGAGGCAAATGACAGACAGAATAAATTAAGAAAAGCTGGTTTCAAATAAGCCAAGCTAAGGCCTTGCATTGATAAGAATGAATAAGTAGTAATGTGATTATTTGGGACATGGGTAGCAGGCATCCAAAGAGAAAATAACAAGGAGTAAAGAGTAAAAAAATAAATTTAAATTAAAAAAAAAGGATTGCTCCACATCACATCTTATGGGTGAGACTCACCTCATCCCAAGCATATATGAAGCTACTCTTCCCTTGGGTACCACTGCCTGACCAATTGATTTTTTTTATCATTTTATGACATATCTCAGGCCACTGCAGTATAGGAGAAAGGCTAGGCAAGGCTGGCAGTCAGAGAGAATGAATAGGATATATCAGAAGATCTGGAGAGAGAGAGATGAGAGAGAGAGAGAGAGAGAGAGAGAGAGAGAGAGAGAGAGAGAGAGAGAGAGAGAGAGAGAGACAGATCAAGAAGGAGAAAAGAGAGGGTTCATCAAGAGCCAGCCACCCAGCTACATAGCAAGCAATAGAGTAAGAAGTAAAGAAAGGTATACAGAAATGGAAAAAGGAAGAATCCTGGAGACTTTTGTCTCTGATTATATGGAATAACGAGTTAAGAAAAGCTGGATTGAAACAAGCTAAGCAAGTCTGGCATTTATAAGAAATAAGTCTCTTGTTTATTTATTTGAGAGTTAGGTGGCAGGCCCCCAAATATCTAAGAGCCAAAGACTATAAATCAAAGGAACAAACAAACAAAAAACTAAGAAATATCTTTCCTTAAGCAAGTGTGTATGTGACTATTATATAAAAAAAAACAGGCTGTGGTTATACTTACAGATTTTATACACACACACACACACATATAATAAGCAACACACACAGAGACACAATTTTCTTAATATGGCCTTTAAAAAAATCTCAGACATTTATCTATACTGTGATACATAGAAAATAATCCCCTCATGATATATTCAGACACTGTGGAGGTTGTGGTTCTCTAAAGCAAAAGGGGTTATCAGAACTGTCAGATGGGACACATCAGTGTGAAACACTTTAATTTCTTTAATTTTCTAAGTGTTTATGCTATGCATATTGTTTTATGTCAGTGCAACCTAGGGACATCAGAGAGGAGGGAGCCTGAATTGAGAAGATGCCTCAATAAGATCCAGTTGTGGGCAAACCTGCAGGTAGCATTTTTATAATTAGCAATTTCTGGGGAGGCACCCAGCCTTTTATGAGTGGTATCATCTCTGAGCTGGTGGTCCTGGGTTCTATAACACAACAGACTGAGCAAGCCACAAAGAGCAAGCCAGTATGCAACTATGGCCTCTTCTTTAGCCCCAGGCTCCAGGACGTGTCCTGCTTAAGTTCTTGTCCTAAATTCCTTGATGAGGAACTCTGATCTAAAGCATAAGCTGAATAGACCCTTCCCTCTTCAAGTTGTTTTGGTCATTGTATTTTATCAAAGCAATAAAAAGCCAAACTAAGATGTTATTCAAATAATTTTAACGTATAATACTTCTGAGAGAAGGCATGACTATTTAAAATATATCAAAACAAGCATGGTGTAATGTTATCTTTCTTTCACAAATATAGCCTGTCTGGGGAGTCAGGAAATTACTTTCTTCTCTGCTGAGATGCTTAGGAGGTTAGTTGTTCTCTTTCTCTCTGGTTTCAAAACATCCCCTCTATATCTGACTCTGGCTTTTTATTATTAAGAACTCCATTTAAAGCATGTGATAAAAATTTTTGTAGAATATTTAATCAGAATTGCAGTGCCCGTACAGCCAGAGAACAAACCTGGCAGAGGGTATTGGGATTGAAACACTTAATAGACCACCACAAAAAGTGAAGAGGGAGCTGCTTTATTACAGAGAGTAATGGGCTTATATACCCAAGCCAGGGGATGGGAAATCATGCACCACCCATACCTGGGGTCAAGACACAGGTACTGCACACCAAAGTTATGAGAACAATCTTGCTTGATCAACCTTGAGAGCATAGGAGTTCTACAGCTGGATGAGAGCTATAAGGGACAAGTACTTAAATTTTCCAACACAGAATTAGAAATTATGACAAGTAATTATGAGTTACTTGTGGCCATGACCCAAGTACAGTCATGTGTGATCATTTTTATCATTATTATTTTCAAATTATTGGTTATTACAAATCAAATGTGCATATTAGAATAATTAGGATTTTAACATTTAAAATTAAATAACCAATATGCTTCCCTTACTAATCACATTTTAGCAGACAATTCAGTTTTATTTTAGAAGCCAATAACAATGGCTCTTTGGCTGGAGTGATTGCTCAGTGGCTAAGAGGACTTGGTGTTCTTGAAGATGATCTGAAATCAGTCTTTAGCACCAGTACCAACTGGATCAGACATAAGTAACTCTAACTCTAGGGAATTTGACAACCTGTTCTTTGGACACACACACACACAGAGAGAGAGAGAGAGAGAGAGGGAGGAGAGAGAGAGAGGGAGAGAGAGGGAGAGAGAGATTCCTTAAAGCTGATCTAATAAGATGTAAATGTATACTACAAGTGGTATGCAAATAAAAATGACTACTTTTGAACATCAAGAGTTTGTGACATTCTGGGTTACAGATTTTGCCAATGTGCGTTGAAGCGGAGGTGGAAGAGAGAAAATTCTACAATCAAGAATAAATATAATGAACAACAGTATTCTTAGCACTTTATACCCAAATTTTATTCCACTTTCAAAATGTGTTAGCTTTCATATGTTATTATTTAGATGTAAGAGATCATCTGAATAAACCACTTATGTCAAATCTTATTGGCCACACCTAGGATACACTGGACTTCTCCAATTTCTGTATCATCATCATACACTGTGGCACCATGTGACTAAATATCAGTCCCTACAGTTAGAAACTAGATGAATAAATCCTAAATGCCTTTTGAATAAGCTGTTGTCTATGAAGAGTATTCCTTGGAAATACACAGATGATACAGTTAGTATAAGCAGAGATACCCAATTGGCCTTGGCTGATTGTCTGCATCCAGAGCAAAACTACTTAGCACACATCGAATTCCCCATCTTTTATGACATATTTATGCTTTAAGCTGGTTGTCTCAATGTCACAGCAAATGATGGTAATCAATAAAAACTAAACTTGTAGTAGAAGAAAAATTGAATTTGTGTGAAAATTCTGTGAATCCCCGTGTCTGTGTATTACATGTGGGTTATCTGTCCTAGAAACTAAGTTACTTAAAAGTCACAATTTACTGGAGTTATCTAGGACACACTTTACATTAAACAGCACACACAGAATTTGATGATGTCAGTAAAAAATCCTACCTGGTTTAACCACTAGGAGGAAGGAAAAGCATCAAGAATACTCAAATAATATGGTGAACTATGAACGAGTTCTTGGATTTGCCATCTCTCTCTAATACTATACAATTGTCTACAAATATAAATATAAAATGAAGATGTGATAGGAAAGTAGTACTTGAGGGGGTTAGCTCTTTGCTATTTTATACCAGTTTTACCCCCTTAGGAATCTTCAACATGAATCTGGATATAATTTCAAATTTATCTTAGAATAAAGTCAGTACTAAAAGATTCAAGTATTTTGTTATATGCTTCTGAAGAGGAAATAGTTTTGAACTAATGATAAAATGCTCCATGATGCTCTTTGGCTATTATTTCCAGAGTTCAAATAATGTTACTTCAAAAATGAAAAACATGAACCTGAGCATTAAAAATTAATAAACCATTCATAACTTGATGTTAATACTCACAAATACATTTTTATTGGAGTTTGAAAACTTGTGAAGTTTAAAATACAATAACAATAATAGAAAACCATACAAGAAGATAAGAAAAATTTTTTTTGGATTATGGACATTTAAAAATATTTTTAAAATATTCAAATAAAGCAATTTGATGTGTCTGTGGTATTTTCCAAACATCTACAGATTCTTTGCAATCTCTTCAATTAATCACTCTGCCCTCTTTAAGTGAATTACCTCATGCATCCTCACACATCCACACACCATAATGACTTGGGGTGCAATAGGAATCTATGATCAAAGGCAAAGCAATCTTTTATTCTTTAAATTAACTGCTTCACTTTTATCCAGTACTGGTGTCAGAAGCACCTGTAATGCCTGAACAGGTTTTTAACGTAAGATTTTATTTGGAAAGTATGTTGTTGTAATGACACAAAATAGGTAATGAAATGAAAATAAAAAAATAGACTATAATTTGAATACCCATGTTACCCATGTGCTATTACTTTTCGTTAAAAAATTAGCTTAATTTTGGGAACATAATTAGACCATTTTTGCTCCCAATTTCTCTCTCACCTTGTTACCCATTTTTGCTCTTTTTCACATTCATTCCTTTTTTTTATTAATTGTTATAGTTCATACATAAACACAATCTAGATGATCAGGGGAAAGCCAAGGATGTGTTAACCCTCACAGATTAATTACAGGCATCTAATACATTTTGAGAGCACTAGAAATAATCTTCCACAAGGAAGAGTACACTGATTTGCTATTCAATATCAAATGATCAGTCCTGAAAACATACCTTCAATTTCATCATTGCTTTCTCTATTGCATAGAAAAAACACAACTTAAACATTCCAATACAAAAAATGTAAACAAAGGTGAGTTTAGCCAAGATCAGAATATTGCAAGTAAAAAAAAAGTCATTTCATAGCTTTCTGATCACTTTGGGTACTTTATAATATGTCAAATCCTTTCATAGTTGTTAACTAACTCACCAGCAAAATCCTATGATCTCCACAACACAATATTTCAAATTTTAGTTTGTGTAAAAAATATCACACAGGAATTTAATCAACAATGTTGAGAAATCAATTTTGGATGTGATGGGCTATCTAAGAAACAGTATTTTTAATGAATATTATGCAAGTTATGGAAAAACGAAAAACACCTAAAAAATGCTGTAGGCTTTTTTTTTTTTTTTTTTTGGCTCACCAGCCAGCTCCTACATCATGATGTGGAGACATTAGTTATACATGCTTGGCCTTATCTTATACTTGGTTTTTTGATATCTCTTATACCTTAATTTAACCTAATTGTCTTCATCCACATTTTGCCTAGGGGATTTTTACCTTTCATTCTGTATGTCTTACTCCTGTGTCTGTTTGTCTGATGACTGCTGGATGTTCAGTGCCAACTGTCTTCCTCTCTTTCTCCGTTGTTCTGGAGAAAGATTCCTCTGGTGCCTAGATTCCTCCTCCTATTTATTCTCTCTGCCTTCCAGCTTCTTCTATCCCTCTACTTCCTAACTACTGGCTATTCAGCTTTTTACTATCCCAATCAGGTACTTTAGGCAGGAAAAGTAAAACAGCAACACATCTTTACATAATTAAGCCAATAAGTATAAATAAATGTAACAGATATTTACATACTTAAAGTAAAAAGTTATTCCACAACAAATCAGTTCATAAAAAATACAGTTAATAATAGAAGTGCAAAATCCAATATGAAGGGCCAGAGCTTTAAACTGACTATTCTAACTTTATAAAAGTTCACTGACTTGTACAGAGTTTGAGACTGGCTACCTTTGTTAAGTCATTTTTTATTTGCTTGTTTTTGTTTTCTGCATGTCTCTTATAAAGAGTTTTAAATATGAAATAATTTGGAAACATTGTTCATGATATAGCAGCTGTTGAACCAGTATAGGTGTCTATTAGAGAGAAATTGATTAAAAAACAGTACTTTTTTCAGCTACAAAGAAAGAGAAAATCATGCCATTTGATCCAAAGTGGATTTAACTGGAGATAATAGTATTAAGTGAAGCAAGCCAACCTCAGGAAAACAAACATCATATGTTCTCTCTCGGTGGTTCCTAGGTTTTCCATAGGTAGATGAATCATGTATATAAATATGACATGAAAGTGAAAAACTCTCCATGGGTACAAAGAATACAAATTAGTTGAAGAAGTAGGAAACAGAAAAAGGTAAGTAGGATAATATGATTAGGATCCATTTGATGGATATTTTTGGCCTTCACACTCAAGCTGGAGTTTTCTACATGTTTTGAACCCTAAGATCACATTATTAATGATGTTGAGGCATTTGCAGAGTTAATTTCTCCAACGTGAAAAGACACTGACAACATGCACCTGATTGGAAGAAAGGTTACCTCCACCATAGATTGTTATCATTTTCTCATCCCATGATAAAATAATCACACTATCTTTGATTTACAAAGAATCTTATCACTTTAGGTAAAAAGACACTCGAGAACTGGACATGTTGATTTACCTGGTTGTGCCACAAAGAGTCCTCAAATATAAGGTAGTTGTTGCAGGTGTATATTGAAATTCTATCAGTGGTTTCTTCAAGCACATAATGCAAAAGAGGGGAATGTGATTTGCACCTGGTTGCATTGGAAATTGGTAAGACATGATAGACATGATTAGTTAGAGCTTTTGTGTTTTTTATTCTCCCTTAACAATTTTATCATCTTAGCAGCCTTGTAGCTAGTGATAATGATGGGACAACTTAATATCAAGGAAGAATTTCTTGACACAACATTGCTATGAGAAATTTTAGGAAACAGAAATATCTAAAAGATAGTACTAATTATAACAACAAAACTCCACCAAGTCTGGGGAATTTTATATATCTTTCAAAAAAATTATCATTAGCTAATCTTGAGAATAGGGAATGAGCTCTTTAGATACCCATTGCATAATCTTTGATTTCTATTTGCATAAGTAAATGACACAATACTTTACAGTTTTTATACTGTAAGTTTCACAAAACATAGTAGGGGAGATAAAATGTCTATAATACCCATTTAAATTTTATTAGAATTTGTATTACATACAGCAGAATAAATACCAAAAAACAATGAATACAGGATACAGAGCCTTTGAAATTTGTACTGGGTTTATAATATCAGAGAACAGATTAGTGATTCCAAGTAACAGATAAGTAGATGCTAGCTAACAGATTAGTAGAGTCTAGTATTATTCTAGCATTGAAAAGGGCTTGTGGGAGAATTGAAAGAGTATGTATTCCTAATTATTTTGAAAAGGTTTTAATAATGCTTCCTAACTCAGGGACAATATAAAAAAATTCAATAACAACAGCACAAAAATAAATTTAATAAAAGACAAAGGAACCATCAAATTCATTGTATATTTTAATAATGACATGTATTACTGTTTGGTTTTCAAATTCAGTTGGAAAATTTTTAGATAATAATACTCAATGATGGATTTAGTGTTCTTTTTAAATTTAATATCCATGGAAACTCACTCAAGTTAAAGAATTATACTAGTTAATTTCAACAGTTGCTCTATGGCCTAAGGATCATGCCTATCTTACTACCTGTTTTATGATTAAATATAATTGGAATACAACATCACACAATTATATGTTTGTCATACTTGACTACTTCTTCCTCCCTTCAAGGGCAAGCTCAAATAGTTGCTACGTTGACTGTATGGTCCAGTAGCCTTACAGTCTGGTTATTATGGAAATTCCCTAACCCTCATTTTATTTTCTATTTAATAATAACAACAATATTTGATGAACAATGAATAAATACTAGGTTTCCACATTAACCTCCTGATTCATAATTAGGACATTATATTAAATAAAAATACTTAAAAACTTTAAAAATGAAAGAGGTTTCAAGTAAAATATCACATTGTTGTCTGAATCACTAAAGATTTCAATAAAGGATAAAGCATTTTGCACCAGCCCAGTGTAAGTAATGACATTGTCCTCATGTTTATTAGTGTACTTACATTGTGGCAAAAAAAAATTTAGATCACTTCTAACTTTCAAAGTAAGTAAAAAAGGAAAGTTATGTAGAAATATACAAATGTGTTCATAAGATCATGGCCTGTCTGACTGAAGAATTTGTCCAGAGAATGTTAACACCCATTTCTTAAGGACTGAAGTACTTCCTGCTGCAAGATTAAAGGGAGAAATGGAGGCTGACAAGATTCAGACTTAGGGAGGTCATGAAACTTACTATGTATAAAAAGCCAAAATCATTGTTGTATAAGCATTTTCCCAGGATACTGAGTCCATGGTGAAACTACCACACAGTTGGACAAGGAGGGCCAGGAATAGAGCTTAGAGAAATTGTGAATATAAATTCACAATTTAGAATGGAAATGCTGCTATTGTTATGTCACCCATGCTCTCTTAGAACACATTATACTCTTGTAAGTAAGCCCTGTGGTAATGTGTTGTTTATGATTTAATAAAGCCACTAAAGATCAAAATGCAAACACAGACATAGGGAGAGGCAGTGGTTATACACACCTTTCTTCCCAGCAGTCATACTAGCTAGCCAGAGTGAGTAGGCAATGGTGATATACACCTTTAATTGCAGGACTTGGGAGATAAAGGCAGACCCATCTCTGTTAATTCAAGGCCACACTGAGCTCCACAAAATTGATCCAGTCTAAAAAATAAAAACAGCATATGCAATGGTGATCTAAGCACTTCTGATCACAAACCTCTACTCCCAGCACTAGAGAGGTGGAGACAAAAGTGATATGTCTGGGCAGAGAGAGGAATATAATGCAGGAGACAGAAACTCAGAGGATTGCTGTCTGAGGTTTGGTGGAGAGCATTTCACTCTGAGAATTCATGAACACAGGTTCACCCATTTTGACCTGTGATAGAGGTAAGAGCTAATGGCTGGCTACTTTCTTCACTGATCTTCAACTTGAACTCCAATAACTGTCACTGGGCTTTTATTATTCATGTAACAAAGCCCCATACATATATGTTGGCCACAAAGCCCATCTTTGGTGGGACCTTTTATTTGCTCTTCTATGGATATCATATTTATTATAAATGTACATTTTAATCTGCTTTATGAAAAATTGTAAAACTTTAGAATTAAGACTGATAGATTAGTACCAGTTACATATTGCACAAGTACATCATGATACAGATTGTCAAGAGAAAACTTTGCTTTCCAAAAGTAATTTGAAAATCTACAAACACACATATATGAGGACTATATGACAAATGACCCCATTTATTGGAAATTCTTAATTTTCTGAGCCTAGTGGGTATTTCAATCTTAAAACAGTTAAAAGAGAAATATTCAAAATCATAAGTGATATGCTTTAACAATTAGGCATCTCCTATACTCAATATTTTGAAAAACACATCCACATGTGTATATTTATTTTTCTGGTGTTAATTTAGGCATTATTTCAGTTTTCATTTTCAATAGTTTCACCAAGTGAATTTAATTAACAACAAAACCCAATTGTGATATAGACCTGCATAGGTTGCTGTATTGGTTGTAAGTGAAAAGCAGGGTAAAATTCCCAGACACATTTCAACAAAGGACCATTGTCTTTGGTCTAATGAAAACAAAACTACTTGTTTTCATTCTTCAGGAACAATTCTTCTCCCTCACCTCTATGCTCATTGTTCTATACTCTGTTTTCTTCTCCCATTTAAGATATTACTCTTGTACACTTGCAAATTGGACTTTATTCATAAATATTTCTCCAAGAATTACTAAGGAAAGGAAAATCCAAAAATGATTAGCCAGTCAGTGAGTTGTCTTTATATGCCTCAAAAGCACCTGCCTTAACTTACTTGAACCTTGTGAAATTGGAATTTGAATTTTACATATATATATATATTACTTTTTTCTTATTTTACATATGGAACCCAGTTCATTCTCCCTCCCTCCCATACTCCCCCACCTTCCCATCCCACCCACACCCACTTCACAGGGAGGGTGATGCCTTCCAGGAGGGATCATCAAAATCTCTCAACTCATTTGGAGTAGGGTTTAGGCCCTCCTCCTATAATTTGAAATTTCAACACAGTTACTTATGCCTCTCCTCAATAAATGTTAAAGTCATATGTCTTATTGATTTTAATGTGCACTACATTTATTATCCCCCAAGTAAGAATTAAATGGATGGTCAATCAAGTTTATACCCTTGGTTACACTAAAATTGTCAATATGGATGGTAGCTAGAAGCACTGAAAATTTTATAACTAATAGTAATTTTAAAAATGCAACAGACCCTAGTCCAATTATGCAGAAGAAAAGTCCATAAAATAACAACATCATTTGAAGTTAAGTTTAGTTGTAATTGCCATCAATACAAATAATAATGTTATTTGTCAAAGTCAATATGTTGTGATATGAGTACAACAAAATATGCATTGAATCCAACCATATATTGGATACTACAGAGCATAAATTATGGCCCCAAAATTTAGGATTTCAATAATGAATAAAATATCTTCAATTATATTTATTTATCCAACAGTCTTTTCATTTATTTATGCTCTGGTTGTTCTTTATTGTTAGTTGACTAAAATAATGTTGGAAATTAAATTTGGTATTTAGTATGACTTGTAAAGACAGAAGAGCTTAATAAAAGTGAACCTGAGCCATTCACATTTGTTGACCATGAGGAAATCACCCACAACAATGCATGTTACAATGTATTTCATTTAAAAACTCAATATTAGAAAAAAATCAATCAGAATCCAGTAATTTTTGCCCACAGTTGTACATACATGAGCAAAGAAGTGTGTAAAACTTTCAAGTTGCATATGTTTGCATGATTCTGCTTTAGGACATTTTAAAGGTAATCCCATAGTCACATTTGGAGTTTGGTCAATTCTCTTAGACCACATCCACTTTTATGGTAACTTACTCATCCTTAATATCAGTATGCCTTTTATTTTTATTTCTTTTTTGGTATTTTAATTCTTGATTAAAGGTGATTAATGCCTTTAATCAAAATATTATTTTTTGTTTTATATACCGACTGACCCTATTTCGGCCTTCCTCTTCTTTTCTCACATGCCTCCCATGCTTTTCCCCTTGTCACCCTCATCCACCCCTCAGAGGAGTTAAGTAAGGCCTTACTTGTGGAGTCCACAAAGTCTAGCATACTAAATTTAGATAGGACCAAACCCCTTCCCCTTGTATCAAGGCTGAGCAAGGTATTCCACCACGGGGAATGGCCTTCAAAAAGCCAATACATCCACCTGGGTCAGGTCCTGTTGCCACTGCCAAAAATTCCCAACTGATCAAGTGACATAACTTTCACCCACATTCAGAGGGTCTAGTTTGGTCCCATGCAGGTTCCCTAATTGTCAGTCGATAGTCCAAAAGCTCTCAATAGCTGGGGTTAAAAAAAAATGTACATTTACACAATTCTGTATTACTCAGTGGTTAAAAAAAATGAAATTTTGAAATTTTCAGGCAAATGGATGGAACTAGAAAAAAAATCTTGAGCAAAGTAATCCAGACCCAGAAAGAAATATGTTATGTACTCATAAGTGGATATTAGATATAAAGCGAAAGAAAACAGGCTAAAATACACAGCCCCGGAGAAGCTAGGTAGAAGGGGACAATAAGAAGGATACACATGGAAGAGGGATACCACAGGAAGGTAAAGGATTTGATCTGGGTAAACTGGGATAGAAAGGGGGATAATAACATGAGAGATTTAAAAAAACTGAATTAGAGGAGGGACAGAAAGGGGAGCAGAGCAATGAAAGAAATATCTTGATAGAGGGAACCATTATGGGGTTAGGGAGAAACCTGGTGCTAGAGAAATTCTCAGGAATCCACAAGGATGACTCTGGCTAAGACTCATAGAAGTAAAGGAGAGGTAATTGATTTATTAAAGAAACATTTGAATTTGCAGAAACATTAACAGGTTTACAAAGAAAAGATGTCTAATTGGCCAGAAATGAAGAAAGCAGACTGGAGTAAGATGTAATCTGTTGAATGGATATGGCAGAGGTTGTAAATGGACACACACAGTCAATGAACTGGATCTCATCCAAACACCTCGATTTGAACCCTACAGTATTATAAATGCCTATAATTTATAGTCATGGAAAGCACTTTACAATATCAAAAAAGTTACATAGTCTTCCACTAAAGGTTGGGAAACATGTGTACCACTGTCTGCATAGCTTGGTCCTGAAAATCTGACTGGGGCAATAAGTCAATAAAGAAAGGAAAGACACACAGACACATACTTGGAAAAACTGGAATTAAAGGTCCATTCCCGCTCTGATGTAACAATAACTCAGATACTCAGTGTGTTGTCCTTTGCAGTGTAGGGTAGAAAAGTTAGGTTACCTTAGTAGGAGCTCTCTGGAGTTGTAGCCTTGCTAAGAAAGCTGCAGTTGCTAGTTTTGTTTTGACATACTTGTTATTATTTGAAAGCCCTATTTTGGTCAGAATAAGGCTTAGTCATGCTTCTGAACCTCTTTCAGAGCAAGACTTTGACAATATCCATGGGTCTGAGGCCATAGTCTTTGTAAAGAACGTGTAAAGAACTCAGGACTTCATTCCTTACACAGCACATCACTACTCCTTACACATAATACCATTTGTTCCCTCCCTACCTGTACATGTGAGACTCATGTGCACTTCGTTTCATGGAAAATATCAGTTAGCACCTATTACTGCTTTTTGTGAGGAGGAATTTTTTAGCTGCTAAGACTTAAGACTGTGTTTCTGATGCTCACATTTATCATCTACACACATTTATGTTTCTTAATTGGCCTTCACTCAGCAAAACAATAACATCTTTGTTTTAAGAGAGAAGGAAGTACTAAAGGGCTCATTGTTACAAACCAGAGGCATACCATATTTACTCCCTTCTAAGCAGAGGAGGATTTTTTAAATGTGAGAATTTGACAAAGTCTTTATGGTTCCTCTGAAAATCTATTCTCTGCATGATGATTTAAAACTAAATATTAGTAGCCAGTTATGGTAGCACATGCCTTTCATTCCAACACTCAGGAAGCAGAGGTAGTTGGATCTCTGAATTTGAAGACAACCTGGTGCACAGAGAAGTTTCAGGATGGTCAGAGTTTCTGTAAAAATACTGCTAAATAAATAAATAACACAACATAACAAAACAAGCAAAACCAAAAACAAAATTAGTAGAACACTATGTTATTTTACTCACTGACATTTTACTCTACTTGAGCTCAAATGCTTGCACAGCAAGGCATAAAGCACAACACACAGTCAACTGAACTCACAAATGCAATGCTCTTTGTTGAGATCTCTTACCTGTTAAAATGATCCATGTTTTGTTATGGTGTGGAAAACTTTCAGTGTATCAAAGGCATTATCAGCTGGAAAATACTATGATAGTGGCAAAGAAAGTCAAGAGAATAATGAAAAACGATTGCCAAGAGTCATTGAAACCAAGCAA
Organism: Cricetiscus sungorus; assembly: GCA_030556225.1. Classification (NCBI taxonomy): domain Eukaryota; kingdom Metazoa; phylum Chordata; class Mammalia; order Rodentia; family Cricetidae; genus Cricetiscus; species Cricetiscus sungorus. The sequence goes on from JANBXA010000069.1 coordinate 20,837,736, forward strand.
GGTACATTGTGAAACAATAATTTTGAAAAGAATCTGTGCTCTAGAATGCAATGTTTAATGGAAGATGCCTAAAACTATACTGAGAGGCAGAATACTGACAGGTGTAAAAGAATAAAAAATAATGGAGTAAAAAGAAAAACTAACTTATATGGTGGTATCATGGAGACCATATGGAGAATGACAGCAATATACAAGGTTTTGGGTAACCAAACTTAAGCTGATGAAGGAGACAAAACCAGAAAATATAGAATATTCATCACTTGGGCTGATACTTAAGTCCAAATTAAACTTTCATAGAGATAAACATTTATGACAATTAAGGCTACAGCCTGAAGCATTTTGGCTCACAAACTAAGTGCCTTGGTTAATGAGCAAAGATTTCCATTCCTTTGCATACATAAATACTGTGAACAGAATTTATCATTCACTAAATTGTTTCTTCTTTTTTCCTTGTACTTCACCGGTGTTTGCCTCAATTGTCTTTTAACTGTGCTAAATAATGCATTGTCTTCCCTGTTGTATTAAGCTATTTCTATCAATGCTAATGATTTTCTGATTTCCACATGCCAGTGATTTTTGGCAGTAACAAATGTTGCCTCTTTTTGGCATGTTGCAAGTAGCTTAAATTATATTTTACATACCCATTTAAAGGATCATTAGTTAAGTTAATATCCCTGCTTTCAGGAGTGATACAAATTTTGTAATGTATATTCTAACTAAGCACTACAATACAATATAGCATTGCAGCATTTAACAGTTTCTATAATTCAATGTAAGGTAATAGAAATTTTATATATAGATATCTCATTCTTGAGAATTTTACAAAAAAGTATAATTTAGAGAGCAAGTTTCTGTTTCTTGAATTACAAATAAAAATAAACTATAGTTCAAAATCATTCTGATCAAGTATTTATACACTATTTTTTCTTTTAATCATCTTTATTTTCCATATATATATGTATATATATATTTATTAGTTTAATTTTGTCCCAAGTTTGAGGAAATTTGAAAATGTTCCTAATAATGCCATGCTCTTTTTTTTTGATTCACATATCAATACCCTAATACCATTCCTTTATGAGACCAGGTATGTTACCAATAACCACAATGTTGTTGAAATGAAGAAACATGTTTTGACATAACCAATAGATGGTAAGGAGGTGGTTCTGTGATCTGAGAAGCAGCCAAAGGGATATTAAGTATTTTTGTTAAGTTAGGCCTAAGTATACATGAATTTATGTGGTCTGTAAACATAGATCAAACATTAAGCAAAAGTGGCATGGTAGCCTATTCTTAAGACACATATATAAATAATAGTGTCAATTGAGAATATATGCATGTTAGTTTGTTTATATTAAGGAAGGGCTGGTTGCCATGACTCATAATACTTTTCTTTAATTATATACAAGTGCACTATGGTCTTGGTATAGTACAATAGTCAGCCCTGTGACTTTAGCACAAAGAAAGGCTCCAAAAAAAGAATTCAAAGACAATCACACTGATGGAGAATTTTCAACTAGATGTTGTTTACTGGCTTGTCTACTATTTGTTCCCCATAACATAGGTTCTTCTAGATACTTTTTTCTCTTTTTTTTATTAGTAATATAATTTAAAAAAATACATGTCAATCCCATGTCAATTCCTCTCCCTCTCTCCCACCCACTTACCACTTTTTCCCCCCTCACATGCCCTCACATCCCCCCATGACCACCCTGCCCTCCAATCCCCCACTCCCATTCCACATGTAGGGCTATGCTATTCAGGTGGGGTCATGTAAATTTGTTAAGTCATTTGAAATAGGGACTAGGACTTCTCTCCAGTCTCTAGGTTAAGGGGGTATCCCTCCATGGGGGATGTGTCCCCAAGGTCCTTTTGTTTTTCAGGAATATATCCTGGTTGTACTGTCTGAGGTCTCTTAGACTGCCCAGTCCTTCTAGCTGAGACCCATATTCAGGGGGTCTGAGTCAGTCCCATGCTGGATTCCCAGCTATCAGTCTCAGGGGGCCCATTATCTCCTCCTTGTTCAGGTCAGCTGTCTTTGTGTGTTTCTGCAACCTCGTCGTCTCTCCTCTCTCTCTCTCTCTCTCTCTCTCTCTCTCTCTCTCTCTGCATCTGGATTCTAGTTCGACTCAGTGTTTAGTTATGGGTGTTTGCTTCTGTTTCCAACAGGTACTAGATGAGGGCTCCATCATGGTGGATAATTTAGTTGATGATCTCACTATCAGTGAAGGGCATTAATGGTAGCCTTACACAGTTGCTCGAATTGTTAGTTGGAATCAGTCTTGCAGGTCTCTAGGCATTTCTTTTGGTTCAGTTTTCTCTTCAAACCAATAATGGTTCCCTCTTTTGTGTTCTCTCTCTCTCTCTCTCTCTCTCTCTCTCTCTCTCTCTCTCTCTCTCTCTCTCTCTCTCTTTCCTGTCTTCTACTCCTACCCTGACTCAATCTTCCTAGTTCTCTCTCCATTCACTGGCTCCCCCCCATTTCCCATGTGCTCAGAGGAACTAGGATACAAGGTGTATTCTAAGAGTTTCAAATATGGTCCCTCACAAAAGGGGGTTCTTCTAGATATTAAAGGATGTGTATGTGTTTGAATTAAATCATCCAGAGTCCTGTGACACCACACACAGCTTCTCTCTTAAGATGGTGTCACAAGAAATAAAAAAAAAAATTAAGATCCATATAGGTAAAACCGAGTATGACTGTAAGAATATTTTAAATTTTTCCGCTTGTCTTTCATGTTTGTGTGAATAACAAGCTAACACCAAAGGTCATTCTGGAATTGTAAAATATCTTGGATGGTGCAGGAGCACATCTAAGATGTGTTCTCAGTGCTTGAGCAGGAAGCTGTCATATTTAGTAGTTCAGGAGAACTACACATAATAATATCTAGTTCTGATTTTTCCAAAGTTTTTTTCCTGCCACACAGGTAAGTGAGACACTAATAGATTCACAAAAGAAGTTTAGGTGGTGGCGGTGGGAATGGCTTAATGTGTTAAAGTATATAAATATAAAGAGTAATTTGAGTCCAGGGAAGAAATGATTAACTTAGAATTTTAGTGCAAAAGAAGAAAAGATATTCTCAGCAAGTTGAGCTTCATATTTAAATACCTCACATTTTAACAACAGAGTCTTGCACTTAACAATGTCTAAGAAATATGAATATTTTTTTTACCACATTTAACTTTCTTTATGACTATTCATTAGTTTGGGCATTTGCACAGTATTGCAGACATTCAATTTCCAGAAATATCTGGCTAATACTAATTGGTGTTCTTGTCTCTAATATAGCTCATATACTATACCAGGGTTGGTTCTAGAATTAGATTCAGCATTTTGTTTGCACTCTTTCCAGAATGAGCATTTTGTGTATCATCAATCTGTCTAAAGTGATTTTGTGAAGGCTTATTTTTAAGCAGAGCACTGGTACTATTATCAAGACGTAGAAGGGAAAAGAAAAGCAGGAAGAAGCTACTGTACCAGGCATGAGAGACAGGCAACAATAGTCCTTTTCACTCACTGTTTTAGCACACAAGCTGAAATAAAAACACCAACCTTGTCTAATTTAATCTTGATTTCAAAAACTAGAATTGTAGATCTTTTAAATAATTACCAAAAAGAGAAAGTATTATCTTGTGTTGTATAAAAGAGACTATAGGCCTTTAATCCCAGTACTTTAGAAGTTCAGGCAGGCAGATGTCTGAGTTCTAGACCAGTCTGGTTTACATAAAGAATTCCATAACAGCCAGGGCTACACAGAGAAATCCTCTCTCTAAAAATACAATAACTACAAAATGAATAAACAGATAAATGAACAACAGAATTTGGGAGTTGTGACAAAGTCTTACAAACATTTTATAAACAATAAAATGGCTTAAGACTCAGTCATGTGCTCGAGAATTAGCAAACTCAACAATTAGCATGAAAGCCAAATTTGTAAGCCATCTCTGCCTTCCTAGGGGCCATCTTTAACCACATCACTATAATAGTACCATCTCCCCTCAAAATGTAAAGACGTTTTCACACTGTAAATGATCCATGGCTTTTCATAAATATAAATATCATTTTATCTAGTAGGTTAAAATTTTCTTCCATTCTAGTCTGTAGTATTGAGATAAAATTCTGTTTTGTATGTCCTGGCACAAATGCTAACATGAGAAAATGTTGACAACTGTTATGTCAACTAGCAAGTGCTGAGAGTTCCAGAATCATGGATGCTTAGTGGAGAGGCTCATAAGTTCTTATAAGGGCCAACTTGGGCTACATGGAGAGATCTTTCCTCACCAACTAGACTGATTAAGTAATTCAATAGAAAAGTACTGTGGCCAAGTTTTTTTTACAGCCAGACATTTTAGAGAGTTAAATACACTTTTAACTCTGATGTTTGTGACCATCAAATTTATCTTCGTATTCCATGGTATCTTTGAAGAAGATATTGCATTATTCACTATGGGCCTACTGTTTTAAAACTTAGATAATAAATAACATTGTATTGTAATTCAGTAGGAATACCATTTTAAACCTTTATATGTATTTTTGATGTGATATGTGTATTTGCTCAAATGTTTACTTATGCGTCTATGCTTTCCAAAGTTTTAGTTTTTGTATTTTATATTATGTTAAGCACTAGATGCTACAAATGAAGACATAAGAGTTCAAGTGTGGAATGCAGGTATGTTTTTAAAAACATGAAATATGTTAAAAGAAAATTGTATCTGTTTGTAGAATGAAAATGTCATAACACAGAAATATCTTTAATTTGTTAGCATATTACCTCTGTTTATACTCTTGATGTCATTTTAAAATTTAATTTTTTCTCATCAACACAAAAAATCCTCTAATATTGTGACACATAAAAGATTATAATTGCTTAATTATTTGTGCAATATGGCAAATACATATTTTACACATATCAAGAGAGATGTTATGTTGGATAAAATGTTTTCATTATGCATTTGTTCTGAACAAATGTGCTTATATCTAAACGGAATCTGCTTTGCTGATAGAGAAAAGATTCTATGTATGGGTGCTAAACGGAACTTATGTTTTTAATATTTCTATGTGTAGCCAACCATATCCATACTAAACACGCCATCAGGACACAGTTTATGTCCCCTGCTAATTTGTAGCAATAATATCAGTCATTTTTTTTCGAGATTAAAACCTGGAAAATTTAAAAAGCTACTTGTACAACCAAAGTATGCATAACTAGTTATATCAGACATGTTGAATTATACTCCTGTAGATAGTCTGACCCATAAGAGCAGACAGAGAGAGCACTTGGTGCGGTTTCTTTGGTTGTTAATCTTTTATACTCCACTGTTTTCAAACTCACTTAGGCTTGCTGGCCCGTACACCACCTTCCTGAAAGTTATGAAAATTTGTTGTGGGTCTTTTTGGTTTACATTCATAACGTAGGTAATATACAGAATTTTTGAACCTACTAAGATTACTTCCAGCATTATGTCTTCTAACTTTCAAGTAGTTGGTCCATTTTCTGCTACCAAATTGCAACACTCAAGATTATCCATAGAATTCTGTTGGATGGAATTGGAATGGAGGTGGGTAGATGGGAAGGAGGGGGGATCAAAGGAGAGGAGGGAGATGAAACTGCATTTGTTGTGTAAAATAAATGAAAAAAAATATTTAAATAAAATAAAGAGAAAAGGAATTCTCCTGCTGTACATTGATTCTCCTCAGGCTTATTAATGATAAATGTTTCTTTCCTGATATTATTCTTTGTGTGAGCTGCCATTTGGGATACTCTGATTAGAACTTTCAACCAAGTTCATGTGGTTTTTTGTTTGTTTTTTTCTTTTTGATTTATTAATTTATTTTTTAAATTTCAATCCCAGATCCTCCTCCCTCCTCTCTTCCCTCTTCCCCCATTCCCTCTTTCTCCCATCTGTTTCTTGGAGTGGGTAAGGCCTCCCCTAGGAAACCTATTAAGTCTATCCTTTCATCTCTTTGAGGTAGGACCAAGGCAACTTTCCACCCCCAAACACCTGTGTCTAGGCTGAGCAAGGTATCTCTATATAGTATGGGATTCCCTAAGTCAGTTTGTGCATTAGTGTTAGATCTTGGACCCACTAAAATCGCCTCGTATATTCTCCCAGTCACACTATTGTCACCTATATTAAGAATGTCTAGTTTAGTTTCATGCAGGTTCCCCATTTGCCAGACCCAGTCAGTGATCTCTCATTAACTTGGGTCAGCTGATTCTGTGGGTTTCCCTGCCACTCTCTTGACTCCTTTGTTCATATCATCACTCCTCCTTCACTTCGACTGTACTCTAGAAGCTTGGAGTACAAATTCATGTTTTTTTATAGAGTCAGGTTCTGGTGGGGCTAATCTTCTACATTGTTGATTTATGATTAAATTTTGATTTTTTTCAAAATGAGAATTATTTAAAATTAATTTATAATTGCTTCCATAACTGTGATCGGGCTATATTGAATACAAACAATAGAAGGAGGAAATTGGGATTTTGAAAGATTTCTTTTTAATTACAAAATATAGTTCTATATTCTTTTCATCCATCTCTGCACTGCTTCTGTTGAACCCCACACTTTTTATACATTTTATACTTTTGTAATGAAGAATGGTTAACATAGCATGAGATTTCTTTCGTTTTTAGATGTGTGTAGCTAGTAAATCAAGATTAAAATATATTTCCAGTTATCCTTCAGATTTCAGTTTAGTTTTATTTTTTTTCCATAAACACAATCTGAAATAAATACTAAGCTTTACTAATTTATTGTTTATCACTGCATAATTTATGGTACAGAGAGTATGCTTCTTATGAAACAAAGGTGACTTTATTGGAAGATATTTTGAGTGTATTGGGTCTTATATATTACTGTTATTTTAGCTTTTATTTTCATGCTTACTCAAAAGAATATAGTTACAACCACCCTCAATTTTATACCCTCCAAAATTCACTCCCCTAGTCTACTACCTAATTTCACAAGGTTTTTGTTAGATAGTTGTTTGTTTGAAATTACTAAGCCCATTTAACACTGCCCACATGTCCATGGTTATCGAGTAATTCAGTTAGAGAATACTTATCCTTAGTGGGGAATGAGGAATTTATTCCAGGTCCTCTTGTATGCTAGTTAGTAATTAGTTAAAATTTTACATGCTGGAGTTGAATGTAAATTCTTTTGTTATTATGTATATTCAAATATCAGTCAGATCAAGCTGAGTGGCACACACACACACACACACACACACACACACACACACAAACACACATACTCATACACACACAAATTCTATAGTTAGTCTTGAAGCTAATACAATTATATCATTACTTTAAGATATTCTAAAATATTGTGACTTGAAGATGAAAGGAATTATATGCATACTTGAATAATAAAATGTCATTCAGGATGTATTACAGTAAAAATTGCAATAACATTGAAGTTGCAATGTATATACAAACAGTACTTTGTGTAAGTTCGAAAAATTGCCTCTAGGATACAGAGCATAGTAAGAAAAACTAAACATTTCCTAAATTAATTTTCTTTAAAAAAAAAAAAAAGAGAAGAAAACTAGCAAAAAAAAAAAAAATTTTCCTATGACGCACAAGGAAGGGAAAACATGATACTATGGAGTTGAAAACAGACACCAGAATAAATAACTTTATATTTCCGTTGGAATCAACTTCACTGGGTCTCACAAAGTCCCAACCCTTGAGCCTCGTTTTATTTCTCCTTTAGTGGTTCATATATGTGACTACTCTGTTGGAGAACCTCCTTAAAAATGACCACCGTGACCTTTCAGTCTTGTCTTAAGATTCCCACAAATTTTCTTGCTTGAAACCCTCTGTTTCCTGAACATTTGCTTTTCCTCATCAGTGTCCCTAATTACATGACACAGGTGTTTTTCTTCCACTGCCTTGGTGGGGGAAGAATACTTTACATAAATACACAACATACATACATACATACATACATACATACATACAAACATATGAAATCTTTGATTTTGCTATATCATTCCATAGCCATCTTGAAGTCCCTGAACTATGTGACTGCAATGATTAGCATGTGTCACTCAGCCCTTATCAAGACCTTCCTGGTAGGGGACTGTGTTTACTCCACAGTACAAATCTCCCACATCCTTTCTGTTCTTGATACTTTCCACTGTGGTGAACCCAAGGTCCTTAAAGTGCCTACACTGTAAACGTAACCTTGAACTCCTGATGATCACCAACAATAGCCTAGTCACTACCCTGTTGTGACTACCCTGGGGGTTCGCTACATGTTCATCCTGATTTTGCTGTGGTCTCTGGCAAGAGAGAGCAGGAAGAAAGGCATATTTTTCATGAATGCAAATTGTTCTTTTACATTAAAATAAAAATTTATCTAAATACAATATTTAATTCTTCATACTCTACTCTTCTAGCTTCCCTATTACAGAGGAGAAGGAAAAATAAACCCTTATTGTGGTCTTTTCTCAAGTAAGGTAAATTTTCACCATCTGGTTTCTCTTAAGATTTTCTGTTTATCATTGGCTCTCAGCAGCTTGATTGAGTACAATGTAGTGATGATGATCATGTTTCATGCAATTTCTTAGTTGAGCTTTTGTAAAAAATATTTTCCTGGAATTTGCCACTAGTATTGAAAATCAACAGTGTTTCCTCTTTTAAATACTCTTGTCAGTCCTTCCTTCCTTCCTTTCATTTCTCTTGTGCTATTGCAGTTGTGTTTTCTGTTGCATTGTGTAGTTTTGAAGTATCTCACAAATCTTTTGTTTCTTCTGCTTCTTTCTTTCCCCTTTAGTTTCATGCCATTTGTCCTTGAACATTATTTTAGAAGTTTTTCTTTGTGTTCCTTTAGCCCACTAATTTATTTCCTAGTCCACATAACTAATGCTTAATTCATTTAAATTGTTTAATTTTTCTGCATGTCATCCTATCCCTTGTCTTTAGCATTTCATTATGCTTTTTAAGACAGGGATTTTATGTGTAACAGTCCGGGCTGTTCTGGAACTAGTATGTACATCAAGCTGACCTTGAACTTACAGAGATCTGGCAGTGTTTTTCTTCTAAGAGCTGGAGTTGAAAGTGTGTTCCATCAACACATGGCTATCATTTCATTTTAACAATGTCTTAAGATTTCACCTTTACCCTTACATCAACCATCTATTTTTGCATATTGTTTACTTTTTCCATTAGCATGCTTAACATTTTTAATCATAATTAATTTTTATTTTCTGTATTCAAATCCCAGAAGCTATTTCATTTACTTGTTCCTATTGCTAATCTTGTTTCTTCAGAGTCTGCATACTTTTTTATTATAGCACATGTTTGGATTTTGTTGAATTTGCTATTGAAAGACAGACAAGATGTGTGAATTAGAAGGTGAATAAGTCATGCATGTGTTTTCTCGATCATCTTGCTATGGATTGGGCTGATATTTAGCTTTAGGTATCAGGGGTCAAATATGGGAAAACGTGATTTAACAGATGCACTGTTAGTGGACAGTGTTCCTGTCCAACGCCATTGGTTATTAAATAAGAGCCCAGTGATAGATATAATATATTTCACTATAAGTTATTGATCACGGAGCCTCAAAATCCCACCCCAAATAATACAGTCTAGTGATATTGATCTTGGATGTCCAACGGAATTTGTTGGTGAGAATGTATTGCTGAAGATACGACATATTTTGGTCACAGGATATAGAGAAATCTAACTGCAATTCAATTGAAAATTTCCTGTGTAGAGGACAGATCTCACTGTGCCAGAGTTGCTGTCTTACTCATTTGTAAGTTCTAGTAGTTACAGTAATGACCTGCCAGGCAAGATATGTCCTGTTCTGAAATAGTGGTGTGATTGTTAAAGGTAATCAACCATTTTCTAACTTGATTTAAGGTCCATTTCACAGGAAGGAACACATGTCTGGTTCTATAAAACTAAATGATAAAGTTGTCAAACTGCTTTCTAAATACTTACATTTATTCCATTAGATTAGTTCTGTGCCTGGACTTCATTAGGGAAGTTTCTCTTTGCAGAGGAAAATGGCTAATGCAAAATCCCATAATTGGTCAAAGTTCTGAAAAATAATAAAGGTGGAACGCTAAGCCCTAAGTAGAACAGCCACATCCCTTCTTCCAAGAGTCAGGGAATATCACAGAAAAGTGGTACAGAAAGAATGCATTGGCCAAAGCATGGTGAGATGTACAATAAAAATATACCTTTTAGATATGACACAACCATTGCAGTAATCAACTGTCATAGCTGTGACAGGTCTGATTAGGACCTGTGCACGACTCAGCCCAACATTTCATCAATGGTGAGAGAGGGCCTATCAAACCTCACCCCTCTCTGAACAAGAGTCAACAGTTAACAGCTGTTAGAGAAATGGAAGTCCTATTCTGTAGCTGCCTGGTGTCTGGTGGGCAAGCCTCCCAGACAGCACAGGGCTTAAAACAAAATCAACAGCATTGGCAGGTACTAACTTTTTCTATCTGAGGGAGTTGAGGAAAAAGACACACACAATCTCTTGATGTTTTCCTTCCTTCTTATTCTCTATTTTTCTGAGTTCTTTCTGGTGTTTTTTCTACTGCATATTCTTTTTTGTTCCCCCTACGTCTTATATCCCCCAACAAAGTTTTTCAAGCAATATAGTAATTACAGTGTGGTATTATTCTGTTTTTCAAGTGAATGATTACAATGAATACAAAACAAACAGTAAAAAAAAAAAAAACATGCTTTTCATGTCCCTTACATAATTAAACATTTTACATATTACAGGTAAAAAACAAATTATTTCAAGAACCCATAAGTACTCATATCCAAGTAACTTGTTATGGATTAACCATATAGGCAAGCAAGATATTCTCAGTCTTGTCTTTTACTCACAGTTTGCAGGGTGTCCTTTTTCTCGTTTCTCTAAAGTTTGTCCAACCAGCTTGCCTGTGAGTGTCTAGGGTTTTACTGTATCTACCTCCAATCTCCCTTTGTAGGTGTTTGGGATTTCAGAACTAATGTTATGAGTTCAGTTTAACTTGGGTCCTGAGGGTTCCAACTCAGATCCTCACTTTTGCACAGAAATCACAAAGAAAATAGCTTTCACTTACTCTGCCAATTCCCAACCTGAGAAATGCTATATTTTCAAGAAATGTATAGCCAATGGATTTATAATTGAAAGAACAGAAATAAAAGGGATTTCGTTTAAGGTATGTTTATTATTTGTAATGGAATTTATACAAATCTGCATTTGAGAAAATATTCTTTCTAAAACTCAATCATTGCAATTTAAAAATCTCTATGTCTTTCTAAAACAGAAACACTGAGCAGATGTACATGAGCTTTTCTGTTGCTGTTTCTATACAGCAATTGAATTTATAACTATCCTCAATAATAAGACCAACAAATATAAACATAATAGAGCTAAGAAAAATATGTAAAATAAAAACAGGAAAGAATCACAAGACAAATTTCCTTCCATCCTCCAATTATTTTAAATGCAGAAAAATATAACTAATTATAAGTTTTTCACATTGTGGTTGATTTTGAGTTATTTATTTTCTAGTGTATGGAAAATTAGCATGCATAAAATAATGACAATAAGAAAGAGCCTAAATGTAAAAATAATTTTGAAAGTAGTTTAATAATGATCAATTATTATTAAAAGCATATATTAATATATGTCTTTGGCATTCTATTGTTTTCTATAATGATCAATATAGTGTATTGATCTTCTGGTGTATAAAATGTCACTAAGAAAGTCAGTAATTGTCATTCAACAATTATCACATAATCAAATAAAATGAAATACCTACTTTGTAAAATCTTAACTATAGAAGTACATGTGTCATATTTTCTAGGCAATACAGTGAAAAACTAATGCATACTACAGAATTAAACAAAACATTTATTTTTTATCATTAACCATGTGTGTTGTTACTCAGTATTTAGGTGTTGTCAATTTCTCTTTAAAAGCACATATATTGAATAAAATACATATGTATTTTAGGAAGTATGCAAAAAATAAAGATAGCAACTACTTCTGGGGCTTGGGGATTATCAGAAAGGATGGGTATGTTGCTTCCTACATAAGTGTGTAACTTTCACTCATTTTATTTGGAGACATCCGATTGTGGTTTTAAATTTATGAAAATGATTTGGTAGTAGGGGAAAAATTGATGAGGAGGGGAAAGGCAAGCAATTGGACCATATCGTTACACAGTCCAGAGGAGATGGGATTCTGCCCATAAGGGAAGGGTTTAGCCTAAGCTGGGAGCACAGACAGCTCATCCATAATAACAGAAGTGATGGCAGAAGTTTTTGGCACAGATGTTACTGTGTTAGTCCATGTGGCTGGGGAAACTTTTTGGAAGGTCTAATCTGATTGCTTCTGTTTCTAAAACAAAGTATGAAGCGGATTAATTAGCTGAGAGCATGTTCTGAAGGGAAGCTTGCTTTGGATGGAAAATTGAGAAGGTAAGATGAATAATGGGCATTAAGAGCATAGGTGTGAAAAACAAACACAATGTTCCCAAAATACATTGGCTTTCTTGTGCTTACTAATTTTTTGTGTTTCACCTCCATCAATATCCCTGTCCAAGTCCCAAAGAATAGTACATTGCTAATTTTGGCCAAGAAAAAAAATATAAAATGAATATTGGCTGTAACTAAACTCAGAGGGCTACTGAGAATTTGATGTAGGGTATGAGAAAATTGGTGAGACAAGCCATCTGCCATAGGCTTGACCAACCCTGTATGTTCTTTGTGAATATCCCAAAGAATCATAGTTTTCTTGGCTTATGATACTTTTCAAAGAATAATTGTAGAGAACATTCTGGATAAAAAGGTGATATCTGCATGGAAGAAGGGAGCATATTGTTGAGTAGATATATTCATTTTACTTTTCCTTAATTCCAACTCAATTCTGTTTCCCTTAACTACCTTCCAAACCCATGGTATGGGCTGATATTCACACCAACATAGCCATGTCTTTTCTACATAGAACTTAAGCAGGAAAACCATTACATAATCAAAGTACATATTCATTGTTATTGGAATATAAAGTCATTTCTTTTAAAACTACACTTTTCTGTGTCTCCATCATCCACACACACAAGTAAATAAATGACTGGAGTTTCAGCAGAATACAGGGTCAGATTAAGACAAAAATGAGAGCATTTTAAAACTGGTATAATAAAAATTGGCCTTCCTTTACTAGCTTATACCATAGGAATGACCTGTGTATCTGGGCTAAGAGGGTATCCCTCCAGGGGGAAATGGGCTCCCAAAGTCCATTTCTGAACCAGGGATAAATACTGGTTCCACTACAAGAGACCCAATAGACTGCCCAGGCCTCCGAACAGACACCCACATTCAGGGGGCCTGGTTCAGTTCTGCTAGTTCCCTATCTAGCTGGCTGGAGTTAATGAACTCCCACTTGTTCAGGTCAGCTATTTCTGTGGGTTTCTGCAGCATGTTCTTGACCCCTTTGCTCATCACTCTTCTATCTCTACAACTGGATTCCAGGAGTTCACCTTATTGCTTAGCTGTGGATCTCTGCTTCTGGTTCCATCAGATACCAGATGAAGGCTCTAGAATGGCATATAAGGTAGTCATCTTTCTCATTATAGGGGAAGGACTTTTAGGGTAGCCCCTCCACTATTGCTTAGATTCTTAGTTGGGATCAACTTTGTGAATCTCTAACATTATCCTAGTGGCAGATTTCACTTTAAACCTATAATGGCTCTCTCTATTAAGCTATCACTTTTCTTGGTCTCCTCTATTCTTCTCCTGACTTGATATTCTTGATAACTCATATCTTTCACCCCTCCTCTTTTGCTTTCATCTTTCTCCTCCATCCATTCTTCTTACCCAACTCCCTATTCTCATGTGCTTTCAATTTGCTCAGGAGATCTTGTCCCTTTCCCTTTCTCCCAGGGACCATGTATTTCTCTCTTAGGTGCTCCTTGTTTACTAGCTTTTATGAGGTTGTGGATTTGGGCATGGGAGGACAAGAGGAAGAGGGAACTGGTTTTGTTATATAAAATAAGATTTTTTTCAAATAAAAAGGAAAAAAAAACCAAAAATAAAATTTTATATTTTTACTGTTTTGAATATCATGATATAGTCTAAATTAAAAGTGCAAAATGAACAATAGTTACCTCCTGGTATGCATGACAACTATACACTCCTCCAACATACTAAGCCCCCAAAAGTTATTTGTTTCTCTGTCTATAATACATATGCCTGATTCTTGTTAACTAATTAAGAAATATTTACCTGGGAATTATATTTCATTAAGAATAATGGAGTGATTAAATGGAATCAAAATCTAAAGCACATGGTACATGAGAGCTGATGTTTTCATATTGCTCAGTTGTTTCCTCCTCTGCTGTATGTATGTGAATTATGCAAAAAACTAAGCATGTGGGGTTTCTGTATTTTGATGCACAAAATAACAGTTGAATAAGATCTAATAAAACTATGTATTACTTAAAATTGTCCCTATATTTTATTTATTATTACTCTAGCAAGAATATTTTATCATAAATATGATCATTTCAATGTTTATATATTTACTGATACCATTATGTGTATATCTTCAGTGTTACCCAATCATGTACCTACCATTGCTTCACCTGACGTTAAACTGCTTCATTTTTTAAATTATAGAGGATTTGCTACCAAGACATGAACTGGGAAAGTGAAACTCAACTTTGAAGTTGTGTATGGGATTCAGAACATGATTAATATAATACTTCTTTTGAATATTTTAGTAATGTTACTACTTTTGAGTATGCACACAGAGGACTCTCAGGCAATGTACAGCAGATAGTCCTGAGCATTTATGGTTAACACAATTTAATTTTCAATGTCTAAAATACACACACATATATCTGGAAATGAATTCAACTGGAAATCATCATATGTGTAATAAATCAGTCACAGGAAGACAAATATCACAGATTTCCTTATTCATGATCCCTAGAATATTCTTTATAAATTACAGAAACCCACCATTTATATGACAAGAAAACAGAAGGGAGGTTAGTGGATGGAAGGAAGAATATTGAAATGAGGGAAAGATGAAGAATGGTCAGCTAAAAGGAGAAAATGTGAAAGGGGGATAAAGTCAAAGTAATGGAATACTTGAAAAATACTGTATTTATGAAACCTAGCATCATGTATAATAATATAAAAGTGAGTGAAAGTCAGCCATATTAAAATATTTTCATTGCCTTGATATATTACATATAAAAACAAACCTACAAGCATAAAAACTGGGCAAATATTCAATTATTTGAAAGTTGTTTTTGCACAATTGGGTAAATTTGATATATTCTCTTATTTACCCAAGGCTTTTTATGAACATCATACATTTTAATTCCACACTGTTATTTAAATATTGAGATTTTAAGAAACAATCTAGAAACTATTTTAGAAACATTTAAAAAGAAATGGAACTTTCCATTATGGTAATGCTATGCTTTACATAAAGTTCATAAATAATAACAAAAATCAGAGCCATTATGTTTTAATAGATAAAGCACAAAGTTTCTGAAACATGAAGCTATTTCAATACTTCAAAGACCAATTTGGAGTCTATACTGCTCAATCAAAATCCATTTCTTAAGATCACATAAACTTTATTGACAAGTTTGTCTCATCCTCTCACTGCCTGTCCACAAATAATTTAAGAAACATTTTTGGAAACACATAGCTCTAGTAATTACATTTAAATCACAGTAATTTAATGTAAGCCATGAATTTCACAATTACATTTACATGGGCCACTAAGATTAACTGTCTACAATTAGCAATTTCAGTACTTTTAAACCTTATTTCATAGGTGTGTAATAAACCCTGTAAATACCTGTTAATATAATATTTTTTATTGGACACTGACAGCAGATAACATGGTTTGAAATTCAAATTTTTATAAATGCCATGCATAGTCTTTTGGAGTATGCCCTAATATATAAGCTGCACACAGTATAACTTAAATAAACATGTTATTGCAGGCTATTTTCCAAAGTTTGGAAGCAGGTAGAGAAGTACCACTCTCATCTCCCACTGCATTATCTTGATATATATAGGCACCTATCTCTTAGCAGGAGAAAATATCTTTCAAAATGTCCACTGGACAATTGAAATCGAAGTTAGTATCAAATCTTCTATATACAATGTTATTATACACACATGCGTGTCTGATAAAATTTACTTCCTAATTTGGGAACAGTAAGAATTTAACTAAAAGAAAAAGTAACACAATTAAAAAATTAACACACAATTACAATAACTTTGTTGATATTTATGACTCAGACATTTGAACACACACACACACACACACACAATCTTGTTACCAAATGCACAGCTATGAAAGTCTGCTTTTATATCTCTGCTTATTATCTTCAAAATGAACACCATTTTCTTAAGAACTCATCTAAATTGAATGTTAGAATCTAAAGCTATCAAGATGAAGAGAACACAAGGTTTGGATTGATTACAAAATTAATTTTCTGCCTCAGAAAGAATAACAGGTTGACATTTTAAAAATTCATTCTGAGGGAAAAGAACAGATTGAAGAGATCTCCACATAATCTCTGGAAAGATATAGTTTTCAATGAACACGAATTAAATTTCATTTATGCAAGGTTCTTGCTACTGCATACTTTCTGATTTGTGTTATAACCCCCTCTCTATAGAGGCAGCTTTGATTTGATTTTCATTGCCTTGGGCAAGCATGATTGAGGACCCATAAGACTGTAGAAGATGTTGATTGATTCTTTTGATCCTGGGAGATAATAGAAAGTGTTTAAATTGGTTGTGTTAAAAATCTGAGGATGAATTGGGACTTTAGGCAACTTGCATAGAAGATTTTTAATCTTTGATTTGTTCAAATTTGTAACATAGGGAACAGAAAAGATTTGTATCTCTTCTTGTCAAAAACCTTTCTATTTCACATCAATCATCTTTTTTTTTTCTTCTTACCTTTTCTGTTCCTGCATGACTCTTTAAGTCCTAAAATAAGAGATTTGGAGTTCTTTTCTAAAAGTAAAAATGATATCAAAGTCATATATAAATCCAAATTTAAACCATGGATAAACTGGAATCAGCCCAAAACGTAAAAAAGAATAGTGGGAAGATGAAACATGAATGTTGTATTTTTCTTTAGGGTTCAACATCACTCACCTCCCTTTATCTACCTTGGGGTGTGTTGCAGAGCAGTTCTCAGAACTCTTCTTGTTAATACATATAATGCTGACCTTCAAAAATCAATATTAATTCCTTTCTGATTTATCAATTGCAGAAGTAGTAGTGAGATAGTGTTAAGGGCCTTATTTCCATATCAGTTGTGACATAGGCAAGTGCTTCAATGAAGACTAGCAAGACTTCATGGGGTTATGTAATTTATGGGGTTCTCTGACTGTTGGTAGGTGCATGTCACTCAAACCAAGTAAGAGCTTGTATGGTTAGGAAGGAGTTTAGAATGTGTAGTGTCATATGATTCTTTGAAAAAAAAATTCAGTTTTATTTTAATTTTACATTTGTGTGTTGGTGTACACTGAGTGAAAATGAGATATTTAACACTCAATTCTACAATTAACCATGAAGCTACAGAAGCACTGCGACTCCAGAATCATAATGCTTCCTTCTTTCTTATACCTTTACAAAGAGAAGAGAATCCTTTCTCATTAAAAACTTTATCACTCTCATTTCTGACACTATTCATTAAAGACCCAGCTCACTGCAGTAAAACATAAAGCTTGGATCACATACAATAATCTTGTCTTTGCTCAATTCTTCAGAATTCTCACACAGAAGAAAGCATAATAAAGTATGTTTTAAAATATTTTAATACACTGTAGGTTTTAATTTAGGTTCAACATTAAACAGGTCTCTTATTGGTAACAGGTAAATTAAAAGGGCCCAAGAAATGTAGCGAAAGTGAAAATATATAAAATCATCTGTTTTCCTCACTTTTCACAGTGACTTTTTATAGAAACCTGCATAGAAAGAGCATAAACTATACTATTGAAATTAAGCCATTTCCAGTACAAATTGAATCATCATTAGGGTTGATTATTTGTTTTGTCCTGTCCATGTAAGAGAAATTTACATTCCTTCATCTTTAGAACAATTTCACACAGAAAACTTGCCTATTTCATTGTTAATTTTTGTAACAAAATTGAATCAGTGTTTCTGGTAAATTCTATTTTGTTGTGTGACAGTCATGCTGAAGACTTGTTTGTGTCATCTTGTTTGTGTTCTGCTGTGCCTTGATATTTGTGTCTATACTTGTTTAGCACTTGAAAGGACAGCTAGGTAAGGACCTGAAGTTGTATAGACCTCTCATTGTCTGCTGAATAACTAGCCACTACAAAGTGCCAAGCAAGAAATCATGAGCCTCTGTGTCTGAAGGGCTTCTTGTTGGGACACAGGTCTCAGATTGCAGTGAAAAAGGCTATAGCCTCTTGGTTCACATTATCAAAATGTGTATCTTAATAATTCTCAGACTCCAGCATCAGGAAGGCAAATTCTGTGTTACAATTTGGAATTTAAATGCCTGACCCCCAATTTCATGTATGTAAGGCTTGCTTTTTAACTGATAACATGTTAGGCAGTGGGGTCTCACTGGAAGACTTTATATCATCACAGTCAACCCTTGAAAGGTAATTTAGGGCTCCAGACCCCTTCTTCCTCTTTGTGGAGTGCCATGTAATGAGATTTGTTTTATCACATACTCTCATATAATGTTCTGACTCCCTACAGACACAAAGACAGACCAAAATCAAATGACCAAGGAGGAAATCTCTAAACCATGATCTAGAACATACTGGAAACATATTTAAAAAATTATTTCACAAGAATTTTGCCAAGGTAATATAAAACTCTATAGAAACTTGTAACAAATTGTTTGGATTAGGCTATGTTACGTTCCATAAATGTTGAATCTATATTATTTCCTGTTAAACTTGTGTTTTTAAACAAGTCATTTGTTTTACATATATATTTATATTGTGATATTGTATCGATATCATTAGTGATACTTTATTATATAACATTTCTTTGTATGTCAGACCAATTTTACCTGAATTAAGTATCTGACCTAAGCTTAATGATTTAGGTCATAAGAAGTTAGCTGCTGTTGAATTCTCTATGCTATGAGTCAAAACCAAGAGGATTCTCAAGAAAGCTACATTACAGACATTTGTCACTTTGCTTTTTGCTTTTATGCTAGACTTCTATTTATAAATCAAGAACAGGAATATATTCCTCCTGCAGCTGGTAGGAACAAATACAGAGATCCACTGTGAGACAATATGCTGAGGATGAGTGATCTTGGAAGACACAGCCCTAAAGGAGATAATTTCATAAAATCATTTCCACCAGGGTTCAGAGAATCCTGCTGAAGAGAAGGCAGAAGGATTGTAAGACTGAGAGCAGGTAGAGGACACCAAGGAATCAATGCCAACAAAATCAATAGGATCAATGCACATAGAACTCACAGAGTTGAGGCAGCATACACAGGGTCGGCATGGGTTTGCATCAGTTGGATTTTCTAGATGAAATGAGAAGCAGACATGTTTTCATACCTAACACAGAAACTGCTTCCAATTAATAACCATTTGCTCATAAAAATTAGTTTTTGCTAGGCTAAGTTTCACTGATGAAACAAAATATTCTTAAGGGTAGGCTGCATTCCCAGCTAAAGGCAGCTAACTGATAATGAACTGAATAGAATCACTGGACATTCCTTGTCATAAAATGTCATGTTCAGACTTAAAAAAAAAAACATGTTTATTTTTATTTTAATTTAAAAAATGGATAGATAGATGATAGGTATTTATTTTTCTTTCTCTCTTTTTATCCTGAAAATCCTATGTGTATATATCATATTTCCTATGCTTTTATCAGACCCCTTTCCCTCCATTTGTTTTGTATATTTTAGTTAAATTTTGTTTTAGACTATAATATTGTGTTTTAGTTATTTTACTTTATTTTCATCATTTGAGGACTGCTTATTTTCTGATGAGAGACAGAAATGGGGTAGATCTGGAGAGAAAGAGAGGTGTGAAGGAAATGGGAGGAATCAGAGGAGGGGACATAATAATCATGATCTATTATGTGTGAGAGAGAAAAAAGAGCTCTTTCATTGAAAGCTAAAAAGAAAACCAACAACAGCACAGGAGAAGAGAGAGAGAGAGAGAGAGAGAGAGAGAGAGAGAGAGAGAGAGAGAGAGAGAGAGAAACTAAAGGGGCATTAGATGGAAAGTCTCAGTCAGCATATAGCAAGCAGTAATGGTAGCTGTACAATAGAACATGGACTCTGATTTTGTTCATTGGAGAAGCATGCAGAGATGAATACTTCATTGCTAATCGGCTCATCATTTTATCTGTGTTTCATCACAGTTTGTTTCTTACAGAGTATCAATTATGAAACTTGGGACCAAGACAGTGAAGGACACAGAATTCCAGGTCAGCTATGAAGATCGCCATCTATTAGCTGTTAAATTTCATGTATATAATTTGACCTTCATGCATCTCATTTAAATGAGAATCCTAATATCTCTTCATCAGAGAACAGAGAAAACTACTGTGACAAAAAGCTAAAATTCTGAAGTGTTTTGATCACTGTAACAGTTATTATAAATGTCAAATTGACAAGGCATAGAATCACCTAGAAGATAGCCTTTTGGCATGGCTGTGAGGAAAATTCTAGGATGGGTAAACTGAGATGGGAAGACTTTCCTAATGTGGCACCATCATTCTGTGAAGTAGAATCTTGAACTAATTGGAAAGGAGAAAGTGAGTTTAGCTTTTGTCTTGTGTTTTTCTGCTCCCTAATTGTAAAAATAATGTAGAATGTATTCACCTGACTCAAGGTCCTATCACCATGACATCTCACCTGGGGGGACTCTAGCTTCAAACACTAAATCACAATTAATCTTTTTCTTTCTTTCCTTGTAACTGTATTTTCTCTTAGCTATTTTGGTGCCCTAGATGAGGGAAGTAACCAGTATAATTGTAATTACTATAAACTGACTGTGAATACATATTATGTTGTTTTATCCACATAGTGGAATTTCATAATGAACAGACACACACACGTATATAAAATGAACATATATGTATATATTAAATACAAAATATATAAAATTCCACACTATATATGATCTTCAGTATTTAGAGAGTTAGAAACACTAAATAATTATTTGAATATTTAAACACACCTAGAAATTGCAATAGATTAGTAAAGAAAGTTACTACATAAAATGCTATATATAGTAGTATTTTAGTGGATAATTCACATATTATTCTATTCTATTATGTCTCATGAAGAAATGACAAATAACAGTGTACTAAAGGTCAGCATCTTCACTGAGTGTAAGTTATAAGAATGGATGTTATCTATGTAAAATTTAAAAGGATAATAACATTTAAAAAACTTGGTCTCTTAACTTAGGAACAGTAAATATTTTCTTGCTAGTATTAATTTGATTTTCCACAACCACCTCAGTGCTTTTTTCTACTTCTTATTTCATTGGTGACAGGGGATGAGGGGAGGGTGAGGGAACTGGGATTTTTGTTTCAAATGTAAATAAATCATATTATCATTAAAAAAAGAAAATAGAGGACAAAACAAAATACAGTAAGATGAGGAAATATCTCTATCTAGACTTGAAAAATATCTCAATGGAAAGAAAACGATTCGCAAGAGCAGGCAAACTATGAGTAGCAAATTCCTGTTGTCATTTACATTATGTTGTTATAACTTAACATCCTTCTCAATATTTTTCATATTAACACTAATGATTTCCTTTCAGCATCTTTGTTAGACTGCATATAGTACTTCAAATAATTTATTTAATGGAATAAATATAATACTATTTAATATTTAAGACTATTTTCATCAAATATACTAAATTTCTTTATCCTTATTGTCAATACTTCACTATATTGAAATTGAATTTAGTTTAACAAAATGATATTTCTAAGTGTTAAAACAACATGACATGAAATAATTCAAGCTTACTATGATGGCAGTACTTGTACCTGGAGTTATTCCAAACACATGAAATTTTATTCAAATTTTTCTCAGCAGAAGAGAAATTCAATGTCTGACCTGTCACTTCTTCTCTCATCTTCAGTGTTTCAGCATTACATGAAATATGTGCACTATGTCTGACTCAAAATGACCACCATCCCAAACATGTTTCCCTAAAAATGATTCTGAGGAAGAATGTAGCTCATTAGAATATACATGTCCATTTTAGGGAATAAGATGTCTTATTTTCCTCATAAATGTTGGAAAGAAAAGCGAGAAGCCTAAGTCATTTTAAACATGACATAAGCATATAAATGTTTCTTTTTCAATTTTATAACGATATAAAGAAATGGCTATATAGAAAGGATTGAAATACATGTGCAAGAAATCCTCATATTTTTTATAGACTTTACCATCTAGGCCTAAAATATATAAAATCAGGACAACATAAAGTCATTTTGGAATTACATTTATCTGACATATATTCAGGCCCTTTTTCTTGACATTCAAGAAGGAAACGGAGGATTTAAATATCTATAAATATTATATTTATAATGCAAAGAAAATCTACTTGAATTGTCATGTCACTGCAAGTCAAAACCATGACATATTAAAATGGTTCCATCTTAAATATCACGATGTTATTGTCTGTAATTCCCTACAGGGGTTACTTCATTTCCCCCTCTGGTTTTGCATGTATTTTTTTCTTTTTAAAGAAACGAAAAGGCAAAGATGATAGATATTATCACACATTATATATCACACTGTTTTGCCTTTGCCCAACTAATTCTCAAAAATCCTTCTTCTGTGATTACAATGTGTATTTTTTAAATATCTCATTTTTGATTGTACATTTTCTTAAGGTTAGATTTATATTGTCAAAAATGAATCCACAGGAGACTTTTGTGATATATATATATATATATATATATATATATATATATGTGTGTGTGTGTGTGTGTATATATATTGTGTATATATATATATATATATTCTGTGTGTGCATGTGTGTGTGTATTTGCGTGTGTGTGAAAAATATGAAAACTATCTTGTAATAAAGAACAATAAGTAGATAAAATTACAGAAGTGAGGTCATAGAATGTAACTAGGGAACAATGCCAGAAATATGAGTAATCACAAAAGAAGAAGGACTCAACATATGAGTTCAGAAGATAAGATGTAATCAAAAGCAAAAGGATTAAAACAAACAAGAAAGTCTTTCCTTTCATGGGGTGGTCGTTAAGACATAGTGAAGAATATGAATGGCTCTCTGGTCTCACACAGTAGAATTATATTTGAATAGAACACACTGAGGCAATAAGAGAGAGAATCAAGCTAATGTCAATAAAAAATTTGGAGGTAACATAGTACAATACTACTTATATTACACAATAATGTTGTTAAATCAGAAAACATTATTCCTAAACTTTTTCCTGTTTACTGACACAGGCAAGATGAACAATTATTCCTTGTTCCATACACTGCCTATGTGTTATGGAAAGACACTACATACATTTTGATAGCAATAACAAAGATAAAAGAACAAAGAGGATGTACAAAGATGCTGTTTTTAATAGCTTTTAAACACCAGAAATAGTCATAGTGGGTCAAAAGTGTTGGGAATGTTGGGGTGATTGGAGATATGAAATTAACTGCACAAAAGTGGTATGTTTTCAGGTTTAGGGTTTCTGCTATTTCCATTGGTTTCTGCTATTTCCTGACTCATTGCTATCCCAATTATGTAAATAGACACTTTGGAAACAATTGGATTGAGAATTCACATTATTTGCGTCTTCCTTGTTTCTTAGCTTCTCTAGGGGTGTGGATTATAGGCTACTAAATCTTTGCTCTATGTCTAATATCCATATATGAGTAAGTATAAAACATGTTTGTCTTCCTGTGACCGAGTTTTCTCACTTGGGTTGGTTTCTCCTAGTTCCATCCATTTGCCTATGAATTTCAAGATTTCAATGTTTTTTTTTTTTTGATTGTTTGTTTTTGTTTGATTTTGTGCTAAGTAGTACTCCATTGTATAAATGTACCAAGTTTTCTTTATCTGTTCTACTGTTGCGGGACAACTAGGTTGCTTCCAAGTTCGGCTATTACAAATAATGCTGCTATGAATAAAGGTGAACAGATGTCCTTGTTTTATGAATGTGAATTTTTTGGGTATTTTTCTAAGATTGAGACTGCTAAATTATGACATAGACTGATTCCCATTTTTCAGATAAACAGCCATACTGATTTCCAAAGTGGCTCTATGAGTTTACACTTCCACCAGCAGTGGATGAGTGTTCCCCTTCCTCCACATCCTCTCCAGCATACACTGTTATTGGTGTTTTTAATTTTAGTCATTTGACATGTATAAAATGGCATCTCAGAGTTGTTTTGATTTGCATTTCTCTGATGGCTAAGCTGGTCCCCCATAGAAGAGGAAAGGGACAAGAATTCCTAAACATATTGGGATCACAGAGGAGGGGGGAAAGGAATGGAGGTAGGAGAAAAGGAGAGGAAAGAGAACATGAGGGATCAGGAAGATTGAATGGGGGGATGACAAGAGGAGAGCAAGGAAAGAGATACCTTAAGAGAGGGAGCCATTATAGGTTTAAAGTGAAATCTGGCACTAGGATAATGTCCAGAGATCCACAAGCATGACCCCAACTGACAATCTAAGCAATAGTGGAGAGGCTACCTAAATGTCCTTCCCCTCTAAAGAATTTGATGACAACATTAAATGCTATCCTAGAACTATCATCCAGTAGCTGATGGAAGCAGAAGCAGAGATCCTCAGCTAAGCAATGAGCTGAACTCCTGAAATCCTGGTGTAGAGATGGAGGAGTGATGAGCAAAGGGGTCAAGAACATGCTGGAGAAACCCACAGATATAGCTGACCTGAACAAGTGGGAGTTCATTAACTCCAGCCAGATAGCTAGGGAACTAGCATAGAACTGAATCAGGCCCCTTGGATATGGGTGTCAGTTAGGAGGCCTGGGCAGTCTATTGGGTCTCTTGAAGTAGAACCATTATTTATCCCTAGTGCAGAAATGGACTTTGGGAGCCCATTTCCCCATGGAGGGATACCCTCTTAGCTAAATATACAGGGGAGGGCCTAGGGCATGCCCCAAATGATGTGACCGACTTTGATGATCCTCTATGGAAAGCCTCACTCTCCTTTGGGAGTGGGACTGGGAGGAGTCAGGAGAGGATCAGAGGATGGTAAGGAGAGGGAACTGAGATTAATATGTAAAATAATATTCTTTCTAATTTAAATAAAATGTATATAAAAAGAATTCACACTTTTTCTTTAGAATGCAATTATATCAGGAGTTATATGCTTCAGCTGTTTCAAAATATCTGTGATTGCTTTATTTTCTCAGTAATTAATATATTGACATAGCTCAAAAAGCAAACAGAACATGCACAAAGGACAAATAGAATTTCCTGTTACCAATGATGCCATATATTTCATTATTATTGCTAACTAATCATGAAGGACTTGATTATTATGCTGAAGTAACCTAACACAGAGCAGGAATGAGGGACAATGGTGAACCTCTGTAGATTTTATAGATTCTATGATTAAATGATTTGATAAGAACATTGCTTTGAATATGCAATTGTAATGCCATGTAGAAAGATTCAAACTGGAGAGACTGACAGCCAAGACTACTGAAGGGCTAAGAAAGAATCAAGCTAATGACAAATTATATATATAATTGCTTACATTGCTTACAGATAATGAAATACCATAAAGTGCTATGCAGTAACTTTTTTATAGAGATAGGAGGAGAAGGCATTGGAATACATTTGATAAGAAAACAGGAGGCACTCTCAGGGAAAAGTAAGGAATGTGTCTGAAAGAGGCAGAAGACACAGGAAAGGGCACAGGGCAAAGGACACGAATAAGTGTGAATTATAATGCTTATGTATTAAATAACATAATAAAAACCTTTGTCTTAAATATTAACATAAAAAGGCAATGATTTAAAGATAAAAAGTCCAGAAGCAACCCATGTACAACAGGAAAGAAAGTAAGGTAAATGTAAGCTACTAAGAATATAGGAATAAGCAGATATATGGCCTTAAAAGTGGAATTTGGGGGAAATTCTTCAGAATTTAATGCTGACGAACAAAAAGACTATGGTGATCAGTTGTCAGGATACGTTTTCATTCTGGGGAGAAAGGAATGGTTGTATTTGTTGATAATAGTTTTAGAGGTTAATTAGTGACTCTCCTCATTTCTCTTGAAAGACTCTACTCAAGAGAAAATGGATTTATTATGTTTGGCTCCTTGGTGAGAGTACTCCATTCATCAAAGTGGGAAAGCGGTGGCAGCATTCAGATAGGAATGCATAGTATTGTTTCTTCACATCATGATAGACTCTGAAGTAGGAATGCCAGGCAGGGACCAGGGAGTGTATAAACTTCCAACCATACCCTTAGCAAAATACTTCTTGCAGCCTGGCCCAAAGTTCTAAAGGCACTGAAAATTTTCTAAATCCTACATCAGAACTGAAGCCCAAGCATTGGAAACATGAGCCTTTAAGGGGCATTTGAAATGCAAACCATTATAAAGCTATTATAAGGAGGAGACAAACAAAGAAATTGCATGACAGAATAAGGAGTAACCTATAATGCTTTCTCATTCTTCTTTTCTGTTTTCTTCTACCTCTATTTATTCACATCCCATGCCTTCCTCCAATCCTGTTTACTTTGCCTTCAAGGCAACACATTGGGGAATCTCCCTGATTTCAGTACTTTGTTGAATATCTTAGTCAGTTTTCTTGTAGCTATAATAAAATTCTCTTCTTGTAGCTACAATAAAATTCTCTGTCAAAAACAACTTGAAAAAATGTTTGAGCCCACAGATCAGGTGGGACAGTGTAACATATTAGGGAAGTAAAGGCAGAAGGAACTTGAAACAGCTGGTCATATCAAACCACAAGAATGAACAGAGAACAAGCACTTCAAGTGCTCATATGACTAGATTGTATGTAGTTCAGGATCTCTGTTTAAGGAGTAGTCCCGCTCACAACTGAATTAGGTCTTTCTATATATATTTATCAGTGAACCTCATGGGGATAATCTTTCACAGGCATTCCCAAAAATTTCTCTCCTAGGTGATTACAGATCCTGTCCAATTGACAATATATGACATTACAGTTTCCCTCTACACTTGGTGTATCTTTCTTAACGTTGTCATTTAAAATTGTGACAACCCCTTTTGGCTTTCTTCCCGTACCCTCATATTCTCTCACTCTGATCTATGAACTTCTATTTCCTTTCAATCCACAGCTGTTTTCACTTTGCAAAACAATGTACATTTCATTAGGCTTGCTTTATGTCTCTCTTGTACAAAGTGACTTCTCTGACAGTAAAGTTTTCCTCCTTAGTCTCTCTACATACGAAGCATGAAGCAGGTGAGCATGTGCTTAACAGGCAATTGCTGATGAGTACAACTGTACATACATCCTAGTAGCTCCACACTTATGTACAGATCCATAATGTATTAGAAGAATTATAAATTAAAAGTAAATAAATGCTGACACTCTACAGCAAACATTTTATGATATACCTAGAGTAAGAAGCTAAAACCATGAGGCTTTATTACGTGATATTTATCCTTATGGCAGTTGTAGAAATCAGTTCTTGGATGATATCAAATAAATTTAATTTAGTTTTATGCTCAATGGTTTCTCACACTATCCTTTTGTTTTCAATAGCTTAAATATCAATAAATGTATTTCCTTATGGATATTATTTCTAACATTTAAATGTCTGACCTCTAAAACAGCAGGAATTGATTAACATTTACCAGCATGGAAATGTTAAGAAATGAGGAAATTAATTATTGCACCTCATAACTCAGAGCTTATGGCTCAGTTTTAATACATCATATAAAGGCTTCAGAATTCAGATAATCTGTTCAAAGTTTTTGTTCTTGCACCCTGACATGGAAAAACAGAGGAAAGAGCACACAAACCAATTCAACACTTCAAAGACCAGTGAATAATGGAGATATATAGAAATAAACAATAAATATACATAAACAATCTCTAACTAGACTCATTATGGCAAAAAATGTAATTATTGATTAAATGACATTTATTCTTTACCTTCTGTTGCCACATTATAGTATGATGTAAGAAAGAATGTACATTTTAAAATTATAAAATACCATAATGTGAAGTATAAAACCAATATAATCAGAAATAATGGGAAAATATTTCTTTATAAGAAGCAAGTAATATTATATGGACTAAACATATTATATACATTTTCACATCCAGTAGCAGTGAGAAAAGAGGTCATGGACTATGAGTCTAAACGAGAGTAGGAGAGAGGTGTATAGAGGGCAAGTTTGGAGAGAAGAAAGGTCACAAAGAAATATTTTAATTATATTAGTTTCAAAAATATATGATTAAGTCTCTACTGTGTTGGAATTCCTCTATTGGTTTTGTACAACAAAGATGAAGTCCCTGTAAGACTCTATTGTCTCACATATTCAGGACTCATTATGTCTGGTTTAATTCTTACAATATTCCTTATAATGGTAGATTTGGTATAAATCTCTATACTGTTTCTTTGACAGCCAATGTATCATGATTTCTCTTTTTGGAATAACTTGTAATCAACATCTCAATGATAATTCTGTTTCCCCTTTTATACTACACCTATCCTAATAATACCATAGCATAGGGTATTTAATATGCAATTAATCATTTTTATTAATAACATAATTTAAAAATTTTACAAGTTGACCCAGTTTCCTCTCCCTGCTTCCCTCCCTCTCTCCCTTCATTCCTCCCTCCCTCCCTCCCTCCCTCTCTCAGTCTCTCCCTCCTTCTCTCTTTCCCTCCCTTCCTCCCTCACTCACATGTAACCTGACCATCCTCCCCTCCCATCCTCCTACCCCCATTCCACATGTAGGGCTATGCTATCCAGGTGGGGTAATGTAAATCTGTTAAGTCATTTGAAGTAAGGACTAGGATTTCTGTCTCTAGTTTAAGGGAGGATCCCTTCATGGGGGATATGTCAGCAAGGTCCTTTTGTGCACCAGGTTCTACTGACTGAGGTCCCTTAGACTGCTGAGTTCTTCTAGTTGTGTGTATTAATATCAGGATTTTCAATTTGATTCCATTGGTCTACCTGTTTATTTTTTTGCCAATACCAGGCTGTTTACAGAACTATAGCTCTGTAGTAGAGCTTAAAGTCAGGGATGGTGATGCCTCCTGAAATTCTTTTTATTGTACAGGGTTGTTTTGGCTCTCCTGGGTCTTTTGTTTTTCCATACAAAATTGATTATTATCCTTTCAAGGCCAGCGAAGAATTGTGCTGGGATTTTAATGGGGATTGCATTGAATCTGAAGATTGCTTTCGGCAAGATTGCCATTTTTATTATATTTATCCTTCCTATCCACGAGCATGGGAGATCATTACATTTTCTGTTATCTTCTTTAATTTATTTCTTTAAAGACACAATGTTCTTATTGTACAGGTCTTTCACATGTTTGGTAAGCCTTACCCCAAGATACTTCATGTTGTTTGTGGCTATTTTAAAGAGTGATGTTTCTCATATCTTTTTCAGCCTATTTGTCATCTGAATAAAGTAGAGCTACTGGTTTTTTTGTTTGTTTGTTTGTTTTTGTGTTTATCTTGTATCCTGCTAATTTCCTGAAGGTGTTTATCAGCTGTAGGAATTCCTGGTAGAGTTTATTGGGATGCTTATGTAAACTATCATATGCAAATAGAGACACTTTGACATCTTCCTTTTTAATTTGGAACCCCTTGATCTCTTTTTGTTGTCTTGCTTTAGCTAGAACTTCAAGCACAATATTAAAGATATATATATATATATATATATATATATATATATATATATATATATATATATATAGAGAGAGAGAGAGAGAGAGAGAGAGAGAGAGAGAAAGAGGACAGCCTTGTCTTGTTCCTGATTTTGGAGGAATCACCTTAAGCTTCTCTCCATTCAGTTTGATGTTGGCTGTTGGTTTACTGTGTATTGCTTTTATTATGTTTAGGTATGTTCCTGTTATCCCTGATCTCTCCAAGACATTTATCATGAAAGGGTGTTGAATTTTGTCGAAGGATTTATCAGCATCTAGGGAGCTGGTTTTTCTTTTTCAGTTAGTTTATATGGTGGATCACTTTGATAGATTTTTGTATTTTAAACCATCCATTAAACCCAGTGATGAAGCCTACTTGGTCATGGTGGATGATTTCTCTGATATATTCTTGGATTGGGTTTGCCAGTATTTTTTTTTTGAGTATTTTTGCATCAATGTTCATCAGGGATATTGGTCTATAGTTTTCTTTCTTAGTTGTATCTTTGTGAGGCTTGGGTACCAAGGTGATTGTGGCCTAGTAGAAAGTGTTTGGTAATGAGCCTTCTGTTTATATTGTGTGGAACAATTTGAGGAGTATTGGAATTAGCTCTTCCTTGAATTTCTGGTAGACTTCCGCACTGAAGCCATCTGGCCCTGGAATTTTTTTTGGGTGGAAGGTTTTTGATGAATGTTTCGATTTCATTGGTGGTTATATTTAAGTTGTTTGTCTGTTCTTGATTTAATTTTGAGAAGTGATAGTTATCTAGAAATTTGTCCATTTCCTTTGATTTTTCAAATTTTGTGGAGTACAGGTTTTCAAAGTATGACCTGAAAGTTGTCTGGGTTTCCTCTTTGTCCATTGTTATGTCCTGCTTTTTGTTTTTATTTTGTTAATTTGCATATTCTCTCTTTGCTTTTTTGTTAGTTTGGATAAGGGTTTGTCTATTTTTTTGATTTTCTTGAAAAACCAACTCCTTGTTATATTGACTTTTTTGTATTATTTTCCTAGTTTATATTTTATTGATTTCAGCCCTCAAATTGGTTATTTTCTGGCATCTACTCCCCTGGGGTGAGTTTGCTTCTTTTTGTTCTAAGGATTTCAGTTATGCTGTTAATGCTCTAATGTGAATATCCTCGGTTTTCTTCATGTGGACACTTAGTGCAATAAACTTCCCCCGTAACAGTGCTTTCAAAGTGTTCCATAAGTTCGGGTATGTCGTGTCCTCATTCTCATTGAATTTTAGGAAGTCCTTAATTTCTTTCTTTATTCCTTCTTTGACCCAGGTGTGATGCAATTGCCCATTGTTCAGTTTCCATGAGTTTGTAGGGTTTCTGCAGTTTGTGTTGTTGTTGAATTCCAATTTTAAAGCATGGTGGTCTGATAAGATACAGGGGACTATTTCAATTTTTCTGTATCTATTAAGATTGTTATGCCACCTCGTATGTAGTCAATTTTAGTGAAGGTTCCATGTGGAGCAGAGAAGAAGGTATATTCTTTTGTGTTTGGTTGGAATGTTCTATAGATGTCTATTAAACCCAGTTGAGACACAATTTCTGTTAGTTCTTTTGTTTCATTTTTAAGTTTCTGATTGGTGGTCCTGTCTAGTGGTGAGAGTGGAGTGTTGAAGTCTCCACTATATTTACGTGAGGTTTTATGAGAGGTTTGAGTTTTAGTAGTGTTTCTTTTACAAAATTGGGTGCCTTTGTATTTGGGGCATAGATGCTCAGAATCAAGTCTTTGTGTTTATGGATTTCTTGTGCGATGAATATGAAATGACCATCTTCATCTCTTTTGATTAATTTTGTTTGAAATCTAACTTGTTGGATATTAGGGTAGCCATATCTGCTTGGTCTTGGGTCCACTTGATTGGAAGATCTTTTCCAAGCCCTTTACCCTGAGGTAGTGTCTAACTTTGAAGCTTAGATGTGTTTCTTGTATGCAGCAGAAGGATAGATTCTGTCTTTGTATCCATTCTGTTGGCCTGTGTCTTTTTATAGGCGAGTTTTTACCATTAATGTTGAGGGAGAGTAAGGACTATTGATTGTTAATGCTTGTTTGTTTTGGATTTGTTGTTGGCATTGTTATTGTGAATATACTTGTCCTGCTTTACCCTTGGTTTCTGGTGAAGTGGGATTATCTCTTGCCTATATCTTTGTCAGCGTAGTTAAATTCCTTGGGTTGGAGTTTTTCTTCCAAAACTCTCTGTAGGGCTGGATTTGTAGATATGTATTGTGAAAATCTGGCTTTGTCATTAAATATCTTGTTTTCTCCATCTATAGTGATTGAGAGTTTTGCCTGTAAAGTAGCCTGGGCTGGCATTCGCAAACTCTTAGTTCTTGTCGAATATCTATCCAGGACTTTCTGGTTTGAGGGTTTCCATGGGGAAGTCAGGCTTAATTTTGATAGGTCTGCCTTTATATGTTACCTGTCCCTTTTCCTTCACTGCTCTTAATATTCTTTCTTTATTAGGTATGTTAGGTGTTTTGATTATTATATGTTGGTGGGTCTTTTTGCTTTGGTCTAGTCTATTTGGTGTTCGGTATGCTTCTAATACTTTCATGGGCATGTCCTTCTTCAGATTGGGAAAGTTTTCCTCGATGATTTTGTTGAACATGTTTTCGGCCCCTTTGAGCTGTACTTCCTCACCTTCCTCTATGCATATTGTTCTTAGGTTTGGCCTTTTCACAGTGTCCCCCATTTGCTGGATGTTGTGTTAAGGATTTGTTGAATTTACAATTTTCTTTGGTCGATGAATCTATTTTCTCTAGTTTATCATCTGTGCCTGAGATTCTGTCAGCCATCTCTTGAATTCTATTGGTTATGCTTGCATCTGTAGTTTGCCCATTTCTTCTATTTCCAGAATTCCTTCAGTTTCTGTTTTCTTTATTGTCTCTATTTTAGTTTTCAAGTCTTGAACTGTTTCCTTCACCTGTTCATATTTTCTTGGCTTTCTGTAGTTTCTTTAAGATATTTGTTCTTTTCTTCCAATTTTTTGTTTGCTTTTTCTACCATTTCTTTAAGTTATTTTTCACATTTTCTTTGAGGGCCTCTAACTTTTTAATGACAATAATGTTTAAGTTGTTCTCTTCTGCTTAATCTGTTTTGTTGTGCTCTGGTCTAGTTGGTGTAGATTCCCTAGTTTCTAGTGGTGTTATGCTTGTCTTTCTGTTGTTAGGTGTTTTCTTGTATTGACATCTTCCCATAGCTTCCTCCAGTCTGTGTTGGTGGGGTCTTTCCCTCTCTCTATGGTACTTCCTTGGTGGGCTTAGGTGAGTCAGAGGTTCAATGTCTGTAGCTCTTGGTGGTCCAAGATCTCTAGGAGGTCTCTCCACAGGCAGGGTCCAGTGATGGGGGTCTAAGATCAGGCTCCAGCAAAGGACTGTAGCCAAGTTCTCTAGCCAAGACCTGGTGATGGGGGTCAAAGGCTGGGCTGATACTTAGGATGTTTCAGAACCAGTGGGCAGATCTAGCTGGGACCTGGCATCTCCAGCTTAGGCCTCTTTGGCAGAGGCCCTTCAGTTTGGGTCAAGGATCCAGCCCGTAGAAACTCAGAGTGGTCTAGCAGTGATATGTTAGGCAGATCTCTGGGATGGACCTGGAACTTCAGTAGAAGACTGGTGGTGGAGGTCAGAGACCAGGCAGGTGAAAATTATGTGTGGTCCCACTTGGAAAGGCAGGGTTAGTGTGCTCAGATCAGCTCCAGGAAATTCCCTGAAGGTGGCTGGATTGTTGGCTCCACCCTCTGTCCCAGTGCTCAAGCAGAACAGTAGGATTGTGGGCAGGTTAGGTCACAGGGTAGGGGGTGTGCAGGCTCTTGGGGGTGGGGAGGGTGTGGGTGTATTAGAGCTCCAAGAGTGCTATCAATGGGGTCAGGACATAGGGGCAGTGAGATCCAGGATTAACCCAGAGAGTCCCTGGGGAAGGGTATAGGGCAGAATCCACCTGAATTGTTCCACACTCACCTAGCCAAGGCCTGGCAATGGGGGACAAAGGCTGGGCAGATACTCAGGATGTTTCAGCCAATGTGCAATTAATCTTATCCAGAGTTTTTGAATCATTACCCTCTGCTATTGTAAATGCATGTAAAAATGAAAGTCAACTCTGCGCAGCATGCATACCTGAATACATCTTTGTAAATCCTGAAATAATTGTTATTTGAAGATATGATTTCCTGAAAAATATAATAGATTTATTCAAAACATTTCTGGAAATAAAATCTTCAAAAATTAAATAATCAAATATCAAACTTTTTCTAAGCTTATGCTAACATTATTTTAACATATTTAATGGAATCTAATAATTATATGTTACAACAGGAGAAAACTTGTGTAGAAAGTGAAACTTATTTAGAAAATGAAAGCTTGCATTTCTCTTTTAACATAGCCCTGACTTTCCTGGAATTCACAATGCAGAACAAGATGGCCCTGACCTCACTGTCCATCTCTGCCACTAAAGTGCTGGGAGTAAAGGTGTGGGACACCTGACCTGCATGCATAATTTAAGAGACTCAAATATATTGAGAGATTCTTGAACATAAAAGACACATCACATAAAGTTATCAATGCATTATTAAGAAAATCTAGTCTAAGATAGGTTGAGTCAGGGTGAGAGGGGAGGCATAAAAGAGGGAGCCATTATTGGTTTGAAGAGAAAATTGAACCTAAAGAAAGGTCTAGAGAACTACAAGACCGACTCCAACTAACAACTTGAGCAACCATGTAAAGGCTACCATAAATGCCCTTCCCTGATAGTGAGATCATCAACTAAATTAACCACCATCATGGAGTCCTCATCTAGTATCTGCTGGAAACAGAAGCAAACACCCACAACAAAACACTGAGTTGAACTAGAATCCAGATGCAGAGAGAGGGGACAGGACCAGGTTGCAGAAACTCACAAAGACAGCTGACTTGAACAAGGAGGAGCTTGGTCCCCCCAGACTGATGGCTAGGAACCCAACAAAGGACTGATTCAGACCCCCTGAATGTGGGTCTCAGGTAGAAGGACTGAGCAGTCTGGGGGATATCAGACAGTAGAAACAGGATCTATTTCTGGTGCACAAAAGGACCTTGAGGACACATTTCCCCATGGAGGGATACCCCCTGAACCTAGAGACAGGGGAGAAGTCCTAGTCCCTACTTCAAATGACTTGACAGACTTATATGACCCAACCTGGATAGCATAGCCCTACAAGTGGAATGGGGTTGGGGCGATAGGAGGGAGGGTGGCCAGGGCACATGTCACAGGGGAAAGAGGGCAAGAGGGAGGGAGAGAAGGAGGGATGGAGGGAGGGAGGGCAGGAGGGAGGATAAGAGAGTATACTGGGATCCACATGTAAAATTTTTAAATTGCATTATTATTAATAAAAAAAGAAGGAAAAATGCTGCTGATTATATATATATATATATATATATATATATATATATATATATATATATAATGCTTTGACTTCAAAAGGACAAGTTACTGGGGAAAACAATTTCTAATTTTGTTTCAACAGAAAATGAAAAGCTGTGGATCCCTTCCAGCAAGACCCCTTGAAGCACGTCAATGGGACAATGCAGCCTTGCAGACCACCACAGCCATGATTTCTGTGCCTTCTTAGGATTCCTCATGACAGCACCCCCTACCAGAAGGAAGCAGCTTGGAAAGAACCACATCCATATTCCCAAATATTGTATATAAATGTTTGTTTTCATTAAAAAAGGCATGTATAATTATGCCCAGAATAAAATAAATAAATGTTTAAAAAAAAGAAAATCTAGTCTAAAATGTGTTAAAATACCTGTCAAATTTTTATATCACAAATACTCTACATTAAATAAAATAGTAAACATTTAAAATTAGTAGGAACATATCTTAAATATTAAGAATATTGATAATACACCTCCCCAGCTATATACTGTAAAATTGGCTATTTTATAATTACTAAGAATTTATTTTTAATAATGTAAATTATGCTACTCAGTATACTGATGTCTTTATTACCTATGTTTGTACAGTTTTAATTAATTACAGCTTCAAGCTATATATTCATATTATCTGAAAAAAACTTACAATTTTCTGTCCAATTTTTATACCAAATTTCTTTCTGTAATTAAAGAACACTGTTTCATATTTTTGATATGTTCATTAATTATGGTAAAGACAGAAAAACCCACGTCTTGCTAGTAAATTATGAGTATACCATTTATGATTCTTTGTTACCAGATAATTGCTTTCTGTGTTAAAAATGTTTAATATACATTTATAAATACAAAGTATTTTACTGTTTTTTTCTCATTAAGAGAAAAAATGGTTGAATTATAGTGACAATAGTTCTCCCATATACAGGACAAGCTTTTATAAAACTTATTTTCTTGATTCAAGGGGCTGTCATGCTGCTCTCCAATGATTTTAATGTTGAGAAACATACTCAGATACCATCACCATGAATCCCAATGGCTTTTTATTTAAATTTCAGTTTTGTTACGTTGTTTGGGATAGTACCCAAGAGTTTTTCTCATTTCTGTCTGTTCATTATGTTTTATTTCTATTTGAGTGATGGCAATCTTTTGCTTTTTTCACTAACAATAGTTCAAGAACTTAGTTGTTATACCCTGGGAAATTTTATTATATTTGAATATTAAATAGAAAACTAACTTTATGTTATAAAATTAATTTCATATGTAATTATTTTTGTTCATTCATTGCTTAATATAATTTTTGAAAAATTCATACATGATTACTGCATGTATAACATTGGCATCCTCCCTTTCTCCACTTCATGGCCCCCTGAGCCTCTCAGATTCTTCAGCAATGTATATCATCTCTACCCATATTCTAAATTCTTGCCATTACACCCACAGATGAGGGCATTTCTCACACCTAATCAGATAATTTTCTTTTTGCAGCAGATGAAGAGCCCATGTAAGTCCACAACTAGTCAACATGCACAGAAAATTAGACTACACAATGCACAATCTCAGTTGATACATTTGCAATGGAAACTTTTTCACAGAAGGCTCAAGAAACATTGTAAGTAGGGAGTGGAGTAGAAAAACAGTCAGATCCAGGTATGTGGCAAGGGGAATACTTCTCCATTGCTTGGTTGGAGTTCAAACTTTCCAGCCACTATGTAAACCAATATGACAGCTGCTCAGATATTGGAAATCAATATACCTCAGACATAGTTATGCTACTCTTGGGCATATATCTACAGGACACTCCTTCCTCCAAGAAGGACACTGACTCAACTACTTTCCTTGCAGTTTTATTCAAAATAGCCAAAAAAAAAGGACACCCTAGATTTCCCTCAACCAAAGAATGCACACACACACACACACACACACACACACACACACACACACACACACACACAGGTGTATTTACATGATGGAGTATTACTCAGTGATTAAAAAATAGATCATAAAATTGCCAAGCAAATGGATGCAACTTGGGAAAATAATCATCCTGAATGAGGTAAGCCAGACACAGAAAGACAAATAAGGTATGTATTCACTTATAAGTGGATATTAGCTGTTAAGTAAATGATAAACAAGATAAACTCCACATTAAATAGGAGAGCTATAGGGAAAAGCATGGATCTCCCTGGGAACAGAAAATAGAATAGATTCTTTTGGTTAGGTGGGACAGAGAGGGATGGAATTGGGAGGAATCATGTAGAAGGAGGGATGAGATAGATGGATTTGGGAGTGCATTTGTGGGGAGGGCAGTGTGGAAACCCAGTGCAATGTAAACTTCCTGGAATCTATGCTGGTGATGCTAGTGAGAACTAGTAATAGAGGATCTAGAGTCTGAATTGGCTACATTTTATAGTCAGTCAAAGCTTCCCATGTTTGGACTCCGTTACATTAGGTTGAGTTGTTGGCCAAGGATGTCACTTGTAAAACCTGGTGTTAAACAGGCTGATGGAAAGACAGAATGTTGCTCTCTGAAAACTGACAGCAGAGCATCATTGCCTGGGGCAACGTCCACATGGCTCATTGAACTTAGTGATGTCAAGCTGATGTTGGTTTGGTGTAGTCAGTCACCCTTAGTTTCTAGTCTCTTTGGTGTGAGACAGTACTATGCAGACTATGGAAAGAGAAACCTGAACACCAACCCAGCCAAACAATCCTCCACCTACACTCTGCCCTGCCTACAAGATGTGCTGTGACAACAGTGGCACAAAATTTGAGGGAGTAGCCATTCAATACTTGGTTTAACTTTATGACTATGCCAGGAGAGACAGTCTATGCTTTGTACTGACCAGGAACCAGAGACCTGGAG
This sequence comes from Cricetiscus sungorus, assembly GCA_030556225.1. Taxonomy (NCBI): domain Eukaryota; kingdom Metazoa; phylum Chordata; class Mammalia; order Rodentia; family Cricetidae; genus Cricetiscus; species Cricetiscus sungorus. Next base: position 20,875,881 of record JANBXA010000069.1, read on the forward strand.
ACTGTATATAGCCCAGAGAATTACTCAAAACCAAAAAAAACAACTGGGAAAAAATTCAATGAAATGATCCTAATAATATTCTACTGTACTCTTAGATTAGTATCTTGTCCAAGATTCATCAGAAAGACCTCCTCTGGCACCAGGTGGGAGAAGGTGTAGCAACCCATAGCCAGTCATTATGTAGAAAGTCTAAATCAGAGGTCCCCATTGGGTCCCTGCCCTCAGATTTGGAGAAGCCCAAGGAAAAGGGGGAAGAAACAATATAGGACTTAGAGGGGATGGAGAACACCAGAAGTACATGGGGCACTGAATCAATAAAGTAGGACTCACATGGGTTCACAGATACTGAAGTGGCAAGCACAGGGCCTGCATGGGTCTGAATCAGGGCCTCTCTCCATATATGTTATGGCGGTTCACTAGGTAATTCTGTGAAATTCTTAGCAGTGGCAGTGGTGTTATCTCTGACTTTTGCCTACCCTTGAAACTCTTTTCCTCTTATTGGATTGCCTCATTCAGCTTTAATATGAGCATTTTTGATTTTTCTTAATTTATATTGTTTTGTCCAGTTTGGCTGATGTCTCTTGGAGGCCTATTGTTTTCTGAAGGGCAAACAGAAGGGAAGTGTGTCTGGGGAAGAGTTGTGGTAGAAGCTAAGAGGAGTAGACATGGGTTGAGGTATAGTGGCTGAAATACATTGTATGAGAGAAAAACCTATTTTCAATAAAAAATAAAAATTGAAAATTTTTCAAAATTTTAATGACTGTCTTAAGTTTTACTGACACAACAATTTAAATTTTTCTCACAAGAATATTTCAAAATATCAGTGCTTTTATTTTATGCTTTTGGAGTATTAAATGACCCAGCTAATTCTACTGTTTTGCTGATATGCTTATTTCTTCATTTTTTACTAAATCACAACGTACTTTGTTATTTCAGCAGGACACCTAAAGCATTTAAGTTTGTGTTTAAACAAAACTCTGCTACTTGGAAAGTAGCAGGGTTGACAGCTTGTGTTTATTGTAAAAGCTTGCACTCTAGATGTCTAATTGGATTAATCTCTGACCTTGTGGCATGACTGCAATTTTTTTTTCTCAAACCCAGTCAGTGTAGCACTTTTTATAATTTTATTACCAGTGAAGGCATGAGGTAGATAGTCTAAGATGTTTAAACCAAGGAATAAAATGACTCTCTGATAGAGCATTTCCTTAAACAAAGCTTAACTGCTAACTCTGAGAAAGCACATTCCTTTGAAAGAATTTAAAAACAAATGAATTCCACTGAGAATATTTAACCATCTCTGCAACTACAATAGAATTGTAATCAGAATCTAGGAATGTTATTATACCTGTTTTCCTCTGTGAAAACTGTTCCAATTGTGTCTTTATCTACTATTTATTTGGCAGAAGTTTTTAAATGATCTTTGAATGTTTACTCTGAATACTCATTTAATTTTCTTTTCTTAATCTACCTCTAACTCAACAAGAAGATTTTGGAAACTTTTATAGCAACATGGAAAGAAGGAAAAAGAAAGATCAAGAGAAAGAAATGTAAAGGATACAAATGTATTAGTCATATATTTAAGGATAGAGAATAAATGTATACAATTTTACTATAAATAAGTTTCCTGACAATGCATTTAAAAAGTGAATGAAGTATATTCATAGACAAAAATCTGAAAACTTCTACAGAAAATTTTTAAATTGAGATAATTAATAACGTAAAATGAAGTTCTAGACAAGGGGCTCTGTGGTTAAAAGCATTTAAAGGACACAGGTTCAATTATCAGCATCAATATGACACTTGAAATTGTTTGTATATTTAGTATTAGGGAATTTGACACCATTTTCTGGTATCCCTGGGCACTAGGTACCTGAGGGGTTGATGGACAGACATACACAAAAGCAAAGAACTTATATACATAAAATAATGAAATAAAGGAAATTTTAAATGTCATAAATAACATCATAAATAGTAAGTAAATTATATCAACCATTAACTCTCATTATTAAAGCAAATACTTGACCAGAGAACTTTGAAAACAAAATTTCTAAGATTTTTTTCATTACATACAATATTAATGAGCAAGAATTAATGAAACACACCAAATGTACAGAGCTTTGAAAGCAAATCCTGTTAAAGACAAAATAGGAAAAATATAACACAGTCTAAATGAACTTATGAAAATAAATACACAGCTAGGTATCAAATTTACATATGTAATTATTGTCCTACAAAATGAGTCAAAGTATGGCTTCATAAGAAGTACTGAAAAACATCCATCAGTTGTTTAAGTGCATGCAATTTTCACTTAGTATGTGCAAGTATTCTGACAAAACTTCTATTGAATCAAAAGGAAGAATATTTCATCTACAGATAACATTGCCATTCTATGTGACAAGAAGGAACTGAAAATATGGGGGGACACTGTTCGCCCAAATAATAAGATAATCAAGGCAAAATAGCTACCAAAAAAAGTGCAAGTAATTTTAGAGTTATATAATGAAAACATAATTTAAATTCAAGAATGTAGTAATAAGAAATAATATTTTCTTTTTAATTTATATTTTTTTGTTTTACATATTGATCCCAGTTCCCTCTCACTTGCTCCTTTCTCCCTCTTTCTTTCTCTCCCACCCTCTCATGCCTCTCCTGACCATCTCCCCTCCCATCCCCACCACTTCACGTGTAGGGTAATGTCCTCCAGGAGGAGTCATCTAAATCTGTCAAGTCATTTGATGTAGGGACTAGAACTTCTCTCCTGTCTCTAGGTTAAGGGAGAATGCTTCCATGGGGGATGTGGTCCCAAAGTCCTTTTGTGCACCAGGAACACATCCTGGATCTATTGTCTGAGGTCTGCTAAGGCCTTCTCACTGAGACCCATGTTCAGTGGGTCTGAGTCAGTCCCATGCTGGATTCCCAGCTATCAGTCTGGGGGCCCATTAGCTCCTCCTTGTTCAGTCTGCTATCTCTTTATGTTTTGTGCAGCCTGGTCTTGTCCTCCCTCTCTGTATCTGGATTCGAGTTTGACTCAGTGTTTTGTTGTGGGTATTTGCTTCTGTTTCCATCAGCTACTACATGAGGGTTCCATGATGGTGGATAAGTTAGTCATCAATCTCATTATCAGGGAAGGGCATTTATGATAGCCTTTCCACTGTTGCTCAGATTGTTAGTTGGGGTCAGTCTTGTATGTCTCTGGACATTTCTCTAGGTTCAGTTTTTTTCTTCAAACCTATAATGGCTCCCTCTTTTACGTTTTCTCTCTTTTGGTGATTCCTCATGAAAATGGGAGTCAATCTACCACAGGATCCAGCAAGCCCCCTCTTAGGCATATACCCAAATGTTCCACATCCATGCAACAAAGACATGTGCTAAACTATGTTCATTACAACACTATTTGTAATTGCAAGAACCTGGAAGCAACCTACATGCCCTTCAACTGAAAAATGGATAAAGAAGATGTGGCATATTTACACAATGGAATACTACCACACTACTCAAGGGGAAAAAATGGAATCTTAAAATTCACAGGCAAGTAGATAGAACTTGAAGAAACCATCCTGAGTGAGGTAACCTAGTCACAAAAAGAGGAACATGGTATGTTCTCGCTCATATATGGATTTTAGACATAGAGCAAAGGATCACCAGCCTATAATTTATACCGCCAGAGAAACTAGGATACAAGGAGGATTCTAAGATATTCATAGAATATCCCTCACAGAAAGGGAAAAGGACAATATCTACAGAGCACATATGGAGGGGGGGGCAGTGAGTGAAGAGGGAACTAGGAGAAAGAGAAGGAGAGGAGAAGAAAGCATTTGGGACTAGGAAGATTGAGTCAGGAGAGGAATAGATTATCAAAGAGAGAGAGACAGAGAGAGAGACAGAGAGACACAGAGAGACACAGAGACACAGAGAGACACATAGACAGACAGAGACACAGAAAGACAGAGACAGAGATAGACAGAGAGTCAGAGAGAGAGAAACCATAAAAGAAAGAATATCTTGATGTAATAGTTTCATGCTAAAATGTTTTAAAGTCCATATTAAATTTTTTTTTCTAAGAAAAAAAGTAGATTTCCACTATGATCAGGTGAGAATTTCTAGGAATGTAGCAGCAAGTATCATCAGAAATTTTTTAGAAAGGAAAAGTAACACAGCAGTATGAAAATCATATATAATAAGACAGTATTCATTTCTAGGATACAAGAGTTATTGAACATATATGAATAAATAAGGGAACTATAACACATACACAAAAACAAAAGGGAGAGTATTTGAGAAACAATGTAATTGAAAGACAAAATCTTTCACAACAATATACATAGATGGACTACAGCTCAAGAAAATAAAATTGACTTGTGTAAAGCTTTTAATCTCCATGACACTAAAATAAAAACAAAATAATTTATCATTAGAGATGAGAACCAAGACTAGGTTAACTACTTTCTGGCTTCTACTTAAAGCACTATTCAAAGTTCTAGGTTAAATAGCCAGTCAAGACCTGTTAATGAAAGACACTGAAATTAGCAAAGAATGACTAAAATTACAACATATATATATATATATATATATATATTACATATATAATAAATTTTTGTAAAAGCAAATCTGAAAGCAAAGTTGAAATAGAGCTAAAAAGCTAGTAAACAAATTCATTAACGTTGCAAAAAATAAAAATTACCGTCTAAAATTTTAGCAAATATCAACCTCATAAAATATGAAATAAAATATAATTTCAGAAGTCATTAAAGAAATGAATCAATTTAAAGGTATATTTGTCATGGAAAAATAGGAAATAGTCCTTACATTGGATGAAGACAGATCTAAAATAGCCAAAGTAGGGTGGAAAGGGGTTGTGGGGCGAGAAGGAATCTGGAGGCCTCAGACTTTTTAACTTTCAGACAGTACTCCTAATCATTAGCAGATGCACTCTGGTACCATATTAAAGAAAAACAATAATGGATGCAAGTAAAGTTCTGAAAGAAATTGATGCTGAAAATTAACCATTTTTTGTTTGTTTTTCTATTTTTATCTATTTTTTCTTGTTTTATAAATTGATTCCAGTTCCCTCTCCCTCCCTCCTTCCCTCACTCCCTTTCTCCTTCTCCCACCCCCTCCACTCCACAGGAAGGGTGAAGATATCAAGAACATGTCATGAGAAATACGGTCTCCTGAATGAGTGCAGTAGAAAGAAAAGACACTCCTAAAAATGAAAGGAAATCAGCGGCCCTCTTATACTATATTCTAAAGTTAATTTGAAATTAATTAAGACTTAAATATAAATCTGTGTTTTGCTTTTGTTAAGATGGCCATTTCCAAATGTTATCCTTACCAATCACGAGCATAGAAGATCTTTCTGTCTCCTGTTATTTTCTTCAATTTCTCTCTTTAATGTCTTAGAGTTTTCAATATGCCTATATTTTATATGTTTAGCGTTATCCCAAGATATTTTTGAGGCCATTATAAAATGAAAATCTGTATAATTTTCATATAGGAGGACCATTGTTAATTTTGCACCCAGCTATTTTTCTGAAATTATTTATAAGCTGTAGAAATGCCTTGGTGTGATTTAATTATCTTTTGTGTATAATGAGGATATTATGATGAGGGTATTATTGATATTATGCATAATAAGGATAGCCTTCAAATGAGGATAATTTGGCTATTTCTCTCCTGTCTGTATTTCTTTAATCTCCATCAGTTGTCTTATTGCTGTTGTTAAAATTTCAAGTACTATATATCAATGAGGGATGGAGAATATGGAAAAAACTTCCTTCTCCCTGTTTTAGTAGAAATGCTCTGAGGTTCTTACTGTTTAGCCTGCTGTTTTATGTGGGCTTTACTTTTATTATATTGAGATATGCCCTTTTTTATCCCTTGTCTCTCCAGAACCTTTATCATAAAGGGATGTTGGTTCTGTTAAAAACAAACAAACAAACAAACAAACAAACAAACAAACAAAACAAAAACAATAACGAGCAAAAAACCAAAAAACTAGACTACAAAATTTCTGAAAAGAAAACTGATAGCAAAGACACTAAGGTCAGCAAATAATAAATGGGGCCCCATGAAACAGAAAGGTTCCTGCATTGGAAAGGACCATGTCATTTGAACAAAGTGGTAGTCAAAAGAATCAGAAAGATCTTTATGCATTGCTATCTAAGAAATGGTAAATATAATAAACTGAACATCATGAAAACAACTTAATTAATTAATTAATTTTAGTTAAATAGGTTACAAACCCAAACAGATAATTTACAATAGATGAAACACTTCAAGAATTGTTCAACATCCTTAATAGTTATGAAAATGCAAATCAATACTACTTGATGTTCTATCTTATACCAGTTAATGCAGCAAATGGTAGCTCATGATGGCCAGGATAAAAAGTGAAGGGAGCATTCATTAATTGCTGGTAGGAAAGGCAAACGTATGCAGCCACTATAGAAATCAGTTTAGTGATTCCTCAGGAAGCTGATGATTAAAGTACCTCAAGATACAGATATACTATGCTGTTTGACATTTACCCAAAGGCCTATACATACCACTATAGAGACATTTGTTTATCCATATTTGTTGTTGTTTTATTCATAAAAGGATTGAAAATAGCCTGGATGCTCACCAACAGATGAATTGATAATAAAATAATAATTGAAAATGTGATAAATTTAAACAATTTAATAATATTCAACTCTTAGGAAATAAAACCAAAATTCACCAGTAAATTGTTCGAGCTAGAAAAGAAATATTATTCTGATATTATTCTGACTGAATGAAGCAAGCAAGATCCAAAAAGATAAAAATAGTATGTATATTTTATATGTGAATATTAGGATTTAAGCCTTCAATAGACATGTTGCAATCTGTATAACCACAGATATCAGTAAACTTTCCATGTGACCACTTCAGGCTGTTTATTAAAACCAAAGTGAACAGAAATAAGAGGAGAAAGAGAACTACAGAAGTCTTCCTTAAATAAAAGAGGTATAAAACTTCTCAAGACACTAGATCACTGACAGCAACGGTGCATGGAAATAAATCATCATGTTGATCATATCTCAAGAATACAAGGATAGCTGCACATTTGTGAATCAATAAATACAATTTATTTGCTCCACAAATGATGACTAAAAAAATTTGGTCATATCAATAGATGCTCAAAAGCAGTTCTTATTATCCAATACTCTTTCATTATGAAAATAGTCAACAAATTTGATTAATACTAAATGCTATATATATATACATATACATATATATATATATATATACAAATATCAATTGTAATACTTAAAACTAAAATTTTCATGATCTTTATCTAAAATCTAGGACAAGATACTGTTACACACTCCCTGTCTCTTATTCAGCATGGCACTGGAAGTCATAGCAAGAGGAATAATGCAAGAGAAAAATATGAAAACATCTTATCAGACAGGAGAATATCATTTATCAGATTTGATTATGACATGATCCAATACATATAAAGTATTTTACTGGAAATATATTGGCAATATTATTCTAATTCAATGCAGTTGAGAAGTTAAAAAAAAAAAACAGGCAAAAAATGGCATTAACTCACTAATGATAAATTTCCAAAGATGAAATTAAGAATTATATTCTTTTCATACTATCTACCAAACAATCAATCTTTGAGAGTATACTTAGTTGCACATTTCAAAATAAAAATTATAAGGCACTTATTAAAGAATTAATAGATCATTAAAAAGAAACATCATATTTTCATTAGTAGAAACTATTATTTTAAATAACAATACTATCCAAAGAAATCTATATAGTAAATACAAAATAATAACTCAATAAAAATACCAATTGTGCTCTTGATGATATTAGAAACAAAACAACAGAAGTACATACAAACTTCTAACCAAGTGTCCATATGGAACCACAAAATATTCATAAAAATTAAAGTAATATTGAAGAAAAATAACATTAAAAAAGATCAAAGTAAACTAGAAAATATGACATAAAATATACTCCAGAGGTATTTAGTACCACTATATGTGTATATATATATATATATATATATATATATATATATATATACATGTATATATATATACATATATATTATATACATATAGTGTATATGTATATAATATATATACACATATATGTATATATAATTCTCAATAAATATCAATGAAATCAAAGATAAAAAGAAAACAAACAATGCAAAAAGGACATATACAAATGACTGCTATAGGTTTAAAAGCACACTGAGCTTCTGATGCCTACTACAAGGAAGGCCCTAGGTTTTTCCCTCAGCATTGAAAAATTTATCAAGAATACACAGACATATTAGTTAGATAAATTTTAATATCCAAACTGAAAAATAAATTAGATTGCTACCACTTATCATAGAATACATCAACTCAAAATTTAAAAAACCTAATTATGAAATTAGGAAAGGAAACAGAAGGACTCATGTGGATTCACAGATTTTGAAGAAAAGCTTAAGAGAACATGCAAGAAAGATAAAGATGGATCTGAACACAATAGACCGTGCTATCAATGTGGGACCACCTGTCACTTACACCTGCCTGTTCTCTGACCCCCCACCACCGGTCTTTTATTGGAGTTCTGGGCACCTCCCAGAGATCCGCCTATCTTTGTGGATCCACCCTGAGTTCCTACAGGAGGGAGGCTGGATCCTTGACCACCATCACAGGACATATGCTAAAAAGACCTTATTTAGTTGGAGAGTGCTGGCTAGACCTGCCTATCAGTGCAGAAACATCCTGAGTATCAGCCCAGGCTTTGTACCCCAACACCAGACCTTGGCTAGAGGCCTTGGCTAGAGCTAGACCTGTCTATCCCTGAGGAAATATCCTGCGGGCTAGCCTCTGCCAAAGAGGCCTCAGCTCTCCTCTGCTGGAGCCTGAACTTTGACCCCCATTGTCATGCTTCTGTATATAAAGAGACCTCCTAGAGAGCTTGGACAACCAAGAACTAGAGAAGAAGAAACTCTGACCCACCTAAATCCATAGAGAGAGGTAGAAACCCCACTAACACCTAATGGAAGAAGCTATGGGAAGATGGCAATACAAGAAAACACCTAACATAAGAAAGACAAGCATAACACCACCAGAACTAGTGAAGCTACACCAACTAGACCAGAACACAACAAAACAAATGAATCAGAAGAGAACAATATAAACATTATCATCATAAAACTGATAGAAGACCTAATAGAAGATGTGAGAAAATCCCTTAGAAGTGGAAGACAAAACAAACAAAAAATTGGAAGAAATGAATAAAATTCTTAAAGAAAGTATAAAGAGCCAAGAAAAAACAATTAAACAGGTTCAAGACTTGAAAGCAGAAATGGAAAGAAAAAAGGAAACACAAACCGAAGGAATGTTGGAAAAAGAAAAACTGGGCAAAGGATCAGGAACTGCAGACGCAAGCATAACCAGCAAAATTCAAGAGATGGAAGAGAGAATCTCAGGTGCTAAAGATAAACAAGAGGAAATTGATTCATCGACCAAAGAAAATTGTAAATCCAACATCCTTAACACAAAACATCCAGCAAATGTGGGATACTGTGAAAAGGCCAAACCTAAGAATAATGGGCATAGAGGAAGGTGAGCTCAAAGGGGCCAAAAACATATTCAACAAAATCATCGAGGAAAACTTTCCCAATCTGAAGAAGGACGTGCCCATGAAAGTACAAGAAGCATACCAAACACCAAATAGACTGGACCAAAGAAAAAAGACCCCTCAACATATAATAATCAAAACACCTAACATACCTAACAAAAAAGAATATTAAGAGCAGCAAAAGAAAAAGGACAGGTAACATATAAAGGCAGACCTACCAAAATTAAGCCTGACTTCCCCATGAAAGCCCTCAAGGCCAGAAGGTCCTGGGTAGATGTTCTACAAGTACTAAAATCCTCAGATGCCAGCCCAGGCTACTATACCCAGCAAAGCTCTCAATTACTATAGATGAAGAAAACAAGATATTTAATGACAAAGCCAGATTTTCACAATACATATCTACAAATCCAGCCCTGCAGAAAGTTTTGGAAGGAAAACTTTAACCCAAGGAAGTGTACTATGCTCACAAAGATTAGGCAATAGATAATCCCACTTCACCAGAAACCAAGGATAAAGAAGGACAAATAAATTCACTGCCAAAAGCAAATGTAAAACAAGCAAACATTACAATCCTTACTCTCCTTCAACTTTAATGGTCTAAACTCGCCTATAAAAAGACACAGGCTAACAGAATCCATCCTTCTGCTGCATAAAGAAACATACCTAAGCTACAAAGATAGACATTACCTCAGGGTAAAGGGCTTGGAAAAGATCTTCCATTCAAATGGACCCAAGAAGCAAGCAGGTGTAGCTATCCAAACATCTAACAAGTTAGACTTCAAACCAAAATTAATCAAAAAAGATGAAGTTGGTCATTTCATATTCATCACAGTAGAAATCCATCAACAGAAAGTCTTGATTCTGAATATCTATGCCCCAAATCAATGGCACCCACATTGTAAAAGAAACGCTACTAAAACTCAAACCTCACATAACACCTCACACATAGTGGGAGGCTTCAACACACCACTCTCACCACTAGACAGGACCACCAATCAGAAACTCAACAAAGAAACAAAAGAACTAATAGAAGTGATGTCTCAACTGGAATTAACAGACATCTATAGAACATTACAATCAAACACAAAAGAATATAACTTCTTCACTCCTCCACATGGAACCTTCTCTAAAATCGACCACATACAAGGTGGCATAAGAAACCTCAACACATACAGAAAAATTGGAATAGTCCCCTGTATCTTATCAGACCACCATGCTTTAAAATTGGAATTCAACAACAACACAAATTGCAGACACCCTACAAACTCATGGAAGCTGAACAAAGGGCAATTGCACCACACCTGGGTCAAAGAAGAAATAAAGAAATTAAGAACTTCCTAATTTCAATGAGAATGAGGACAGGACATATCCGAACTTATGGAACACCTTGAAAGCACTGTGACGAGGGAAGTTCATTGCACTGAGTGCCCATATGAAGAAAACCGAGGATATTCACATTAGAGAATTAACAGCACAACTGAAAGCCTTAGAACAAAAAGAAGCAAACTCATCTTGGAGGAATAGACGCCAGGAAATAATCAATTTGAGGGCTTACTTCAATAAAATAGAAACCAGGAAAAAAACACAAGAAGTCAATGAAACAAAGAGTTAGATTTTCGAGAAAATCAACAAGATAGACAAACCTTTATCCAAACCAATGAAAAAGCAGAGAGAGATCATGTAAATTAACAAAATCAGAAATGAAGAGGGGGACATAACAACGGACACAGAGGAAATCCAGAAAACTTTCAGGTCATACTTTGAAAACCTGTACTCCACAAAATTAGAAAATTCTAAGGAAATGGACAAATTTCTGGTCAACTATCACTTACCAAAATTAAATCAAGAATAGACAAACAACTTAAATAGACCTATAACCCCCAAAGAAATAGAAAGAGTCATCGAAAGCCTTACAACCAAAAAAAAGCCAGGACCAGATGGCTTCAGTGCAGAAGTATACCAGAAATTCAAGGAAGAGCTAATTCCAATACTCCTCAAATTGTTCCACACAATAGAGATAGAAGGCACATTACCAAACTCTTTCTACGAGGCCACAATCACCTTGGTACCCAAGCCTCACAAAGATACAACTGAGAAAGAAAACTACAGACCGATATCCCTGATGAACATTGGTGCAAAACTACTCAATAAAATGCTGGCAAACCTAATCCTAGAATATATCAGAGAAATCATCCACCATGACCAAGTAGGCTTCATCCCTGGGTTGCAAGGATGGTTTAACATACAAAAATCTATCAAACTGATCCACCATATAAACTAACTGAAAAAGAAAAACCATATGATCATCTCCCTAGATGCTGAAAAATCCTTCAACAAAATTCAACACCTTTCATGATAAAGGTTTGGAGAGATCAGGGAAAATAGGAACATACCTAAACATAATAAAAGCAATATACAATAAACCAAAGGCCAACATCAAACTTAATGGAGAGAAGCTTAAGGTGATTCCTCTAAAATCAACAAGACAAGGCTGTCCTCTCTCTCTGTATCTCTTCAATATTGTACTTGAAGTTCTAGCTAAAGCTATAAGACAACAAAAGAAGATCAAGGGGATCCAAATTGGAAAGGAAGAAGTCAAACTGTCTCTATTTGCAGGTGACATGATAGTTATGATAGTTTACATAAGCGATCCAATAAACTCTACCAGGGAACTACTATAGCTGATAAACACCTTCAGGAAACTAGCAGGATACAAGATAAATTTAAAAAAACAAACAAACAACAACAACAACAACAAAAACAGTAGCCCGACTTTATTCAGACGACAAAGAGGCTGAGAAAGAAATAAGGAAAGATCACTCTTTACAATAGCCACAAACAGCATAAAATATCTCGGTGTAACACATATCATACATGTGAAAGACCTATACAATAAGAACTTTTTGTCTTTAAAGAAAGAAATTACAGAAGATACCAGAAAATGGAAAAATCTTTCATGCTCTTGGATTGGAAGGATAAATACAATAAAAATGGCAATCTTGCCAAAAGCAATCTTTAGTTTCAAAGCAATCCCCATTAAAATCCCAGCACAATTCTTCACTGACTTTGAAAGGATTATAGTCAATTTTGTATGGAAAAACAAAGACCCAGGAGAGCCAAAACAACCCTGTACAATAAAAAGAATTTCAGGAGGCATCACCATCCCTGACTTTAAGCTCTACTACAGAGCTATAGTTCTGTAAACAGCCTGGTATTGGCAAAAAAATAAACAGGTAGACCAATGGAATCAAATTGAAAATCCTGATACTAATACACACAACTATGAACACCTGACTTTCGACAAAACAGCTAAAAAAAAATACAATGGGGGGGAGGAAAGCATCTTCAACACATGGTGCTGGCACAATTGGATGACAGTGTGTAGAGGACTGCAGATAAACCCATGTCTTCTGCCATGCACAATACTCAAGTCCACATGGATCAAAGACCTCAACATAAATCGAGCCACACTGAACCTCTTAGAAGAGAAAGTAGGAGGTACCCTTCAACAAATTGTTATAGGAAACCGCTTCCTGAACATAACTCCAGTAGCACAGACACTGAGATCAACAATTAATAAGTAGGACTTCCTCAAACTTAGAAGCTTCTGTAAGGCAAAGGACACAGTTGACAAAACCAAACGGCAGCTCACAGATTGGGAAAAATTTTTTACCAATCCTACATCTGACAAAGGGCTGATCTCAAAAATATACAAAGAACTCAAGAACCTAGTCAACAAAACACCAAATAGCCCTATTAAAAAATGGGGTACAGAACTGAAGAAAGAATTCTCAATAGAGGAATTCAAAGATGCTTAAATACACTTAAGAAAATGTTCAACATCCTTAGTTATCAGGGAAATGGAAATGAAAACAACTTTGAGATACCAACTTACTCCTGCCAGAATGGCTAAAATTAGAAACACCAATGACAACTTATGCTGGAGAGGATGTGGAGAAAGGGAACACTCCTTCACTCCTGGTGAATTCATACAGCCATTTTTGAGGTCTGTATGGTGGTTCTTTGGGAAAATGGGAATTAGCTTACCACACGACCCAGCAATTCCACTCTTAGGTATATAACCAAATGACTCACACCCATGCAACAAAGACATGTGCTCAACTATGTTCATAGCAGCATTATTTGTAATAGCAAGAACCTGGAAGCAACCTAGATGCCCCTCAACTGAAGAATGGATAAAGAAGATGTGGCACATCTACACAATGGAATTCTACACAATGGAATACTACTCTGCAGAAAAAAAAATAACAGAATGTTGAAATTCTCAGCAAGTGGATGAAACTTGAAGAAACCATCCTGAATGGAGTAACCCAGTCACAAAAAGAAGAACAGGGTATGTACTTGCTCATATATGTATTTTAGACCTAGAGCATAGGATTACCAGCCTATAATACACACCGCCAGACAAACTGGGATACAAGGTGTATTCTAAGAGATTCATATAAGGTCCCTCACAAAAGGGGGAAGGGATATGTACCCCAGAGCACATGGAAAATGGGGGGGGCGGCAGTGAATGGAGATAGACCTAGGAGAACTAGGAGAACCCTGACTCAAGTAGATAGGTTGAGTCAGAGTGAGGGGGGTTAGTAAAAGAGGGAGCCGTTACTGATTTGAAGAGAAAACTGAAACTAAAAAAGGTATTGAGAACAAAAAGACCGACTCCAACTAATAATACCAGCAACCATGGAAAGGCAACCATAAATGCCCTTCCCTGATAGTGAGATCATCAACTAAATTATTCACCATCATGGAGTCCTCATCTAGTACCTGTTGGAAACAGAAGCAAACACCCATAACTAATCACCAAGTCTAACCAGAGTCCAGATGTAGCGAGAGGGGACAAGACCAGTTTGCAGAAATTCACAAAGACAGCTGACCTGAGCAAGGAGGAGCTTGGGCCTCCCAGAGTGATGGCTAGGAACCCAGCAAGGGACTGACTCAGCCCCCTGAAATTGTATCTCAGCTAGAAGAACTGAGCAGTCTGGGGGACCTCAGACAGCAGAAACAGGATCTACTTCTGGTGCACAAAGAGACTTTGCAGACACAGCTGCCATGGAGGGATACCCCCTTAACCTAGAGACTGGAGAGAAGTCCTAGACCTTACTTCAAATGACTTAACAGACTTACATGACCCAACCTGGATAGCATAGCCCTACATGTGGAATGGGGGTGGGGGGATGGGAGGGGATGATGGCTAGGGTGCATGTCACATGGGAAAGAGGGCAAGAGGGACGGAAGTAGGAATGGAGGGAGGGAGGATTGGAGGGAGAGGTAACTGGAATCCACATGCTGCTGGTATTATATATATATATATATATATATATATATATATATATATATATATATGTATATATATATATTTATAAAATGCTTTGACTTCAAAATTTAAGTTTAAGGACAAGTTACTGGGAAAAGAATTTCTAATTTTGTTTCCACAGAAAATGAAAACATGTGGATTCCTTCCAGACTAATGCGGTTTGATTGAGCAAGACCCCCTGATGCAACGTCAATGGGCCAATGCAGCCTTGCAGACCACTTAAACCAGGATTTCTGTATCGTCTTAGGATTCCCCCATGACAGAACCCTCTACCAGTAGGAAACAGTTTGGAAAGAACTACGCTCAAATTCCCAAATATTGTTTTAAATATTTGTTGTCATTAAAAAAGGTATGTATAATTATGTCCAGCATAAAATAAATAAATGTTTAAAAAAACAAAAAAGAAAGATAAAGATGTACAAAAGTACATGGAAACAAATTTTTCTGCACAGCAAAGAAAATAGACAGGGAGTTAAGGGAAAGCTTAAAGAGGCAGCATCTGAAAAAGGATTGAGATATAAAGAATAAAAGGGAACTAAATATCTGAACATGTGACAAATCCAGTTTAAAAGGCAAATGATTTATACAATCTGAAGAGAACCCAGACCTCTGGCAGTGGAACCAGTATTTATCCCTAGTGCACAAACAGGCTCTGGGAGCCCATTCTCTATGGAGGGATACTCTCTCAACCTAGATACACGGGAATGGCCTAGGTCCTGCTGCAAATAATGTGTCAGACTTTGATGACCATTCATAGGAAGCCTTACCCTCCTTGGTGAGTAGATGGGGGAGTTGGTTGGAGGCATGTAAGATGGGAGAATGAGGAAACAGAGATTGTTACGTAAAATATGGTATTGCTAAAAAAAAATAGAAAACAAGGGATTGTTTTTAATTTAAATTTAAAAAAAATCCAGAGATAGGGGGATCAAATTCAATTTAAAAAGGAATAAATGTCAGAATCGGTATTTCACCCAAGAAAATATACTTTTATAATCCATAGCTGTGTGAAAAGTTGCTTAAAGTCATTTATTCCTAATGGGAAGCAAAAGAGTATCACACTAAGATATCAAGTTGCTTTAGTAACAGCAATGGCTGTTCAGATGTTAGAAGAGAAAGGAGAAGAAGAAAAGAAAAAAGAAAGAAAGGAAATAGTTGTAAAGAGTTATACAAAGGTGAAAACTTATAGACTGTTGGGAAAAATGGAAAGGAGCAGAGGCAGTATAGAAAATATTATGAATAATGGATAAAATAAGAAAGAAACAAGGTTTTTAATCAAGCTATTGTTCCTCAGCAGATAATTTGTTAGAGAAAATTGTATATGTGCATATGTGTACAAAAACATCTCATATATAATAGAATATCATTCATCAACAAAAATAAGACATTGCTGTTTGTAGAAAAGTATATAGATATAGGTGTCCTTATGTTAGGTGACATAATCCATATACAGAAAGACAAAAACCACTTATCTTATATATTTGTGAAATTCCAAAAATGCTTTTATCCATGAGTAGAATAGGTCAATCACCAGAATGTTAATAGACATGTAGGAAAGGGAAAGAGGAATAAATCATTTGAAGTACATGTATTAATGTGTAACAAACACAAAATCATAATGAATCAGCTATAGGTTTTGTGGCACAGTGAGGTTATTATTGCTAACAATGTTTTATGATAAATTTTAAAATAACTATATTGCTATAAATGGTACATACAAATAGGAATAATTGTGTATTTCCCTCACTAGGTCATTACACATACATAAACACATTTGCAAATTTTGTCTCAATAAATAATTTGAATAATTTTAAGTAATTAAAATATAAAGCATGAAAGTATAGTTAGTGAAACCCTCAAAAAGAATAAAGAATACAGAGTGGTGAGTTTGTTTATGTGAGAGAGCATTGTTAAGATGTGATCATTGTAAAGTATAACACAAAAAATAAAACACCCAGAGAAAAATATTTGGGTTCAAGCTTCAAGACAGGGATAAGAAAGTCAAAGCAGTCAGCCACTAGCTCTTACCTCCACCTCAGTTCAGACCTAAGGGGTGATTCTCAAACTGCTCCCGACTTTACTACTCCTCAGAGTCACTCAGACTTCTATGCTCTCCACATCCTGACTTTAGACTCTATGCCCTCCTATACTCAGGGTGCATGATTGTATGATGAACAAATTGTCAGATCTGTTCCTGTCTCAAATACCTCTTATGAGTTTGGCATTAAAGGCATGTGATTCCAAGTGTTGAGATCATCTTTTTTGAACTGATTCACTTTAGGACTGGATAAATTTTGTGTAACTCAGTGTGGTCTTCAACTAACAGAGATCCATCTACCTCTTAATCCTGAGTCCTGGGGTTAAAGTTGTGTGGCTGGCTTCTACAGTTTGTGACTGACTTTGCTTTCTGAATCCTTGTAGGCAAGCTTTAATAAATCACAAATAACATATTACCATCAAATGTTAGTCTCTGTGTCTTTTTGTTTTCATGCAACAGTATAGAATTTAAAGGGTTTTTTTTTTTTTTTTTTTTGTTTGTTTGTTTTGTTTTTTTTTGCTATAGGCCTCTAGCAATATGAAAGCAATCCTTTTAAAAGATAGCAGTAATGAATAGATTTTATAAAACTGAGCAGAATATATATGAAAATTTGATGACTTTTAAATCAAATGTCAACAGAGAGACATTATTACATTTGATTTGACATGTCTTATTACATATTCAGATGCTGTTGCAAATATATTCAATAATATTAATTTCTATTTAATGTTCTTTGTTAATTTTTCTATCATTCCTTTTTTCCCTTTCTTCCCTTTTTTGTCTATCCTTTCTTCCTAGTCTTCATTCTCTACCCTCTCTTTCTTTCTCTTCCTTCTTTCCTTTTTTCTCTTCTCCTTATCCCCTTTCCTCTTCTTTCCTCTGATCTTCCCTTGCTTATTTCTTCCAATTTATTCACTTGATTCTTTCCTTCTTCCCTTCATCCTTCCGCTTTATAGAACTAGAATCCACAGGGTTACCATACCTATATTTCCATGGGATCAGTTTTCCATGTGACAGCATTTGCACAACAGAAAATATTTTTTGTATAGCAGCAAGAAAAGTGAAATACACATCTCACATATTGTTCACAGTCATCAGTCTACAATAAAGGTCAATCTTATCTCTGGCTAATATTTTATTTCTTGTTTTGTCAATCATTGAAATTAAGGAAATTCAGTAAAATTTCTATCTTCAATCCAAGAACTACTTTCACTTTGTCACAGATAGAAATGTCACTGGTTTGAAATGGATGTTTTTGTGCCTCAGATAAATTCATAATTTATTATTAGATTTGTAGGGCTTTTTAAAAATATAGAATCAGAACAACCTGTCCACTGTATTGTATGAAAACATTGTTGACCATGGCTGCTTTGAGAAGATTTAACTTTTTTCAATTTATAAATTCCCTTTCTCTTAATTCCTCTCAAAAGAGACCTTATTGTTAGTAGTTTTATTGTGTTTGTATGAATTTAACATAGAATATTCAAGGAATGTTAAATTTGGATTCTTAATTTTTTTTTTCTAAAAAGTTTTTGTTTGGTTTGGATTTTCTTTTTTCTTTTTTTTTTTTTTCCTTCCTTTTGCTGGGAGTGTTTTCCCTGCTGGTCTGTCCCACCGCCACACTAGCCCCAATAACACGCCATGAGTCTATATTTCATATAATGCTGTTGGCCAGTTGCTAGTTTCTTATTGGCTAGCTCTGTCTTAATGATTAACCCATTTCTATTGATCTAAGTACTTCCACGTGGTCTCATCTTACTGGAAAGTGGGCCTGGACCTCTGTTCTCTCCAGTCTCTACATACTGACCCCTCCTAACTACTTCTTCTTTCCTCCTAGTCTCCTAGACCAACCTATCTTGCTTTCCTATTGGCCAACAGTGCTTTATTCATTAACCAGTATGAGAAACATATTTACAGAATAACATCTTCCAACATTCTTTCTTTATTTTTGTCATTTGTTTTGTTTTTAAGAATGGCATAAAATACCTACAAGAGTAATTTGAATCTCAGGTTGAAAATGAATCTCTTCTGTGGTTTGGAGTTAGGATGCTAAAGGCAATGGATTCTTGGTTATTTTCAGAGGTTTTCAAAGAAGCAGACAAGATGAACAAAGTGTGTGAAAACAAAGATCCATTGAAAACCCATCATTCAGAACATTAAATGCATACATGACAACATAGGTTCCCAAGTGGGAGCCTGTGAGGTGTGCTTCTGCTGTTTGCATTAAGCCAGTTGTATTTGCAGCAAGCCATATGGTTTGGGAGATGGGGAATTCCAGAAGCATCCAGAGTGAAATTTGGTAGTGCTGTCTGAAATCAGTGTGTACAATGTTTACCAGCCAATCTAAGGCATACCAGGGATTTTTTTCTCCATTTAAAAATATAGATTTTTGCCACCATATTGTTATCCATAAAGATTTATAATTTTCAGACTATATCTTTTATTATTGTGATCTGCACCAATCAAACATTTCTTTTCAGATTCAGACTTCACAGACTCTATATACTTCTATACAGCTGTAAACTGTTCATTTAACACGTTAAACATGAGTTGCAATGGATTATTTTGAAAGTTACTTAATCAGTTTAACAAAATAAACAATATTTGATATTTAATTAGAAAAGTGCTTAATAAAATTTAGTAAAAAGATAAAATTCAACTGATATCCAGATTATAGTAATCATTGTCATTTTAGATGTCTACAGGCCAACTTGAGAACCTAAAATTTTAATGTGTTAGCTTATGAAATGAAATTGAGGTTTGTTTTGGAATGTTTTAAATTGTATTTGTAACATTAAATTATAGTTCAAATAAAATGCAGAATACTCATCTACTGAAACACAGAAAATTATTAATTCCAAATTAACTCAAAAGGAAAATGCCTTCTAAAACCCACAACATATATCTTTTTTAAATATTTCTTCTGTTAATATGAGGAAACAGAGCATTATAATCTACTGTATAATTCTCTGTGCTCATAGGAAAGCCAAAAAGGAAAGTCAAATTTGCACCCAATTGATTAGTTTGGGAACAATCACTCCTGTAATTAGGATAGGTCAGAAAAAAGATTCTTTATAAATAATTTATCAGAAACTACTCTATAAAAACCTAGGGAAATGTCAAGCCAGGTGTAATCTTTTTAAGCTATTTCTGTATAAATCAATTAAGGTGCTTTATTTTGACACCCAGTGTCAGTATTTACCAAACCCAGACAGACAAGTCCATCCCTGTAGCACGCATTTGCAAATAACTTTACTCATTAATGTTTAATTAAGACAGAGGAAAACTGTCCTTGATATTTTGCTGCAATTAGTGCTCTCTATACCCCACTGACTTCTCATGATGAATTACTTTTCAAATAGAAAGTGAAGTGATTAAACCTGGAGACATTCCATCTCCTATGCATTGCCCATTCCACATGAAGAAACGAAAACCCAATAATGCTAGGCATAAAGAAAATACAAGAAATGTGTAGCATTGCCAGTTTCAACTGTGAAGCTTCTGGTTTGTTATGTTTAAAAAGATATAATATCTAAGCCCAAATCTATTCCTACATATTATACAACAGAAAATCTAAAACTCTGAAGCCTGATAGCTCAATCAAATGTGCAGTATTAAATAACTAAAAATCAAGAGAGATGAAGATGAATTGCACTTGCTCTGACTCCAAAAAGTATTCCCTGCACTCTCTTTCAATCATTTTGTATCATTTTAGATAGGAAGGAGAAATAGAGTAAGTGAATTATTTACAGTTATATACTACATGAAATGGATAATCTTAGTCCACTGGAGGAAAAGAGAACTATGAATAAGTAACTGCCATTAAATAGGTCAGAAAAATGTAATTCTGTACTACAATGTCTAATGTGAAGGACAAGTGTAAGCTTCTGAATACACAAGACACATTTCCAAAATAGGGTGTGCCATAAGTCTATTTGACTGTTGTGAGAGTCAGAGAATTTGAGAATAAAAGGGAATTAAAGTAGAGGCTGTAGAAACTTAACATCAGAAACTTGATCATAACTGTTTAATCATATACTGTATACTCTCCTGTTACAGTTACTTAATATGAACGGGAGTATGTTAAACCACTTGCTCTTCTTTCTCACAGTGCATCTTATTCTAATTGGAAAACACTTTTCTATATTCTCTTCCACATATCTTGTTCATTTTCATCAAATGAGATCCAAAGCACTCACATTCTGACAAGTACCATGGGTAGGTTTAAACTACAACATAACCTCAAATGACCAGCAAAATGAACCTATGCAAAATTAATGAAATGTACACTGGAGAAATACAAGCAGATCCTTAATATTGGCCACACTCTTGGGTGCCACTTATGATAACAATTCAAAGACCTTGACCTATCAAGCAGGTTTACTGATGGAGAACTCTTATCTGAGGCCCTGCTGTTAGTTCTGACAGATTTACCACACATGGTTGCACATGGCTACACTTGTATCCACTCAAGTGTATAAGAAGTGTCTAGTGCTGAGCCACTGAGAATTCCCCTCAGTAATGATTTAATTGCAATGCACCTCCCAATAGAGAAGTTAAGCTTGGTATAAAATGTTGCTATGGTGGTATCCACCCCCCCAGCAACAAACTTTCTTTTAAAGCAAAGGTACATGCAAATTGAATGTATATATTTCTGATGCTGTCTTGGCATTTATGAAAATCTTAACTATCTTCTTTGCATTTTGAATATCCATTATCCCCTTTCTATGTAAGATGCAAATATGCATTGCATAATAGGTTATTTGACATTGAAAACAGGAAATACTCATATGTATTTTCCCCATGCTTTGTAAACTGAGACATACGTATTTTTAAAGGAGAATGATAAGACTCCAAGCCGATTTATGTTGAGGTCATATAAATCGGTTTGGCATCTTATCCTTTCCCTTTATACGTATGTCTCAGTTTACAAAGCAAGGAGAAAATAGAAGAGGTGAGAAGTGGGCATGAGGCAGCAGGAATATTGAGTCAGAGAAGCAATAGAGGAGAGCAAGAAAAGAGATCCCATAATCAAGGGGGCCATTCTAAGTTTTAAGAGAAATCTGGCACTAGGAAAATGTCTAGACACCTACAAGGTTGACCCCGAATAACAATCGAAGCAATAGTGGAAAGGCTTCTGTAGTAATTCTTTCCCCAATAATGAGATTGATGACTAAGTTATTATATGTCATCCTAGAGCCTTCATTTAGTAACTGATGGAAACAGAAGCAGACACCCAGAGCTAAATACTGAGCTGAACTCCTGGAATCCAGGTGCAGAGAGGGTGGAGTGATAAGCAAAGAGACCAACACCAGGCTTGAGAAACACATAGAAATAGCTGACCTGATCAAGGGGGAGCTCATAGACCCCATTCTGATAAGTAGGAAACCAGCATAGGATGGACCCAGACTCCATGAACATGGGTGTTAGGAGGTCTGGGCAGTCTATGGAGCCTCTGGTAGTAGATCAGTATCCCTAGTATACAAATGGACTCTGGGAGCCCATTTCACATAGAGGAATACTCCATCAGCCTTGACACATGGGAAAGGGACAGGGTCCTGCTCCAATTGATATGTTAGCCTTTGAAGACTATGAAAGTCTGCTCACTAGAGAGAAGAAGTCGTATTGGATGGAATTTGGTGTGGGGAACAGAGGAGGATAGGAGGATGCAGGAACTGGCATTGACAAGTAAAACAAGCTTGTTTCAAATTGAAATAAAAAAAATTACAAAAATAGTTTCCAAAATGAATGATGTTCCAACATATAATAAACAATAATTTAAGTAAGTGTTCTTATGTCAAAGCAATAAACAGAACTTTACAAGATTTATATAACCCCTGGTTTTAAATAAATTATACAATGAAATAATAACCCTTTGTTATCTTTAGCACATTTCATTTTCAAATCTTTTAAAAAGTGTATGTTTATTATTTTTTTATTTTACATATCAATCCCAGTTACTTCTTCCTCCCATCCTCCCATGCCCCCCAACAATCTTCCCTTCTCTTCCACAATCCACTCATCAGGGAGGGTGAGGCCATCCCTGAGGGATCATCAAAATCTGTCTAGTCATTTGGGGATAAGGCCTAGGCACTCCTCCATGTCACTAGGCTAAGGAAGTATCCATGGATGGGAAATGGGCTCCCAAAGTTTTAAGATGTAGCATTATGTAAATTATTTAACAAACTGACCAACTGTAGTTATCATATTTTCATACTAGACATTATCTGAAGACTAATTAAAATATGTGAAATTTTACATTAATTTCTGGCCACAAGTGTAATATATATATAAATATATATATAATATAATAATATATAATATATATATATAAATTATATATATATATGTAGATATATATAAAATATAAACATATAATATAAAAATTTCAAATTCAACATTTTAAATATACACATATTTATGATCATAAAAATTCCCAAGCCACATTAGTTCATTTTCTAGAAGTAAAATGCAAGGTTAATTTTGTATACAATCAGTCTAGCAATATTCACGAGTGTGTGTCTTCATGTGTGCAAAACTCTGAAAGTACAAACTTAATTAATTTTATTCAAAAGAATTCTGAACAAATTTTAGGTTTATGGTCCAAGACAAGACATATTCAGTTAACTTAAATTCTATCCGTGAAGCCAATAATTAATCTAACTCTGAAAAAGGTACAGAAGAACCATGAGGATGGAAAAATATAGTAGATATTTTGGAAGCTATCTGGAGAGAAAGTTATCACTCAGCAGTATGCATGGATTCTTCCTCACACAAAAAAGAACTTTGAAATATAAGATAATAATGATACTACATTTTACAGGGTACATTATTTGCAATTGCTACAACACTAAATAGGAAATAGTATGATTGAGATTCAGAGTAAGGAAGTCCTATGAAACTTTAGAGGTCATGCTCAAATGGAATAAAAACCCCTTCAAACACAACTGGTTGCTTTGTTGGCTTTCATCTTACAGCATGTGGAACTGTAACAAACAAACAAACAAACAAAAAGCCAAAAAACAAAGAATAACAAAAAAAATGTTCTCACGTCTGTTGAGATCTATTGTCAACAAATGTCTATGCTTCTCTCTCTCTCTCTCTCTCTCTCTCTGTGTGTGTGTGTGTGTGTGTGTGTGTTTATCCTTTTGGGTTTTATTTCTTTATATTCCCATAATATTCTGTATATTATGGCCAACTTTATTCTTCATCAAGTTCAAACACATTTGTTCCTCACTACAAGGTGTTGCCATGAGAACTGTAGCTCCACTGTGTCAGCCCATAAAGACTCAACCTGCTTCAAATTTGATCATGACTTGAAGATCACATGTACAGAATCCCTTCAAAACTTGTAACCACAGGACCTTCATGTAGTTGTGTGTGTGTGTGTGTGTGTGTGTGTGTGTGTGTGTATGTATGTCTGTGTGTCTCAATCTTCAAAATAGTATCTCATTTTACCTCGCTTTGTCTTTAAAGGATAATATTCCAAAGTCAGTTGTGGTGTGATTTTGTTTTTAATTTTAAGCATGGTCTCTCTATGTATCTTAAGCAACACCAGAGGTTGTCCTTGAAACCTTGATGGTCCTAAAACATTGAGGTCTATTTACATTTTCCTTCAGAGTGCTAGAATAAAGGTATGGACCATTGACTGCCTCCAAAAATGTTTGTTGTTGATTTTTAATGTAAATATATTTTGTACCACAATGTTTATTTTTGCTGTATATTTGTCATTTTTCATCTATTGCAGTATTGTAATTATTTAAAATTATAGTTGTTTATCATTTCATAGTAAGAGATGAAAAGTTTTAAGCTAAGATTCTGAACTTCCATTAGTATATTATATATTACACTAAAGTTTTACTCTCAGCTTTTTATTAATGTCACTTTCTTTTTAAACTTGCCCTTAATTTATGATATAGCTCTTTCCATATATATATATATATATATATATATATATATATATATATATATATCTTAGTAATTAGTCATAAATCCTTTAGAAATGAAACAGACTATAAACATATAAACAAACAAAGGTATACTTTGGCCAATTGTTTTTTTTTAAATGATTTCAAGTTGTCTTCCTGTCTTCCTTCTCACTGTTTCTCCAAAAACCTGCTCCTCTTTCACACCCATTTTCTTGAGCTTTCCAGGCATGTGGTATGATTTTTATAAGACTTATCTTAAAATACTGTATACAAAAGTATCTTTTGGTAGATTTTGTAATGAATTAAGGGAAATACATAGTTCAAACAGCCTCTATGAAAAGAAGGGCACAGTCATCATATTTTCTTTACTAAACTCAGTCATTCACAAGGAAGTCAGTTCTCCATAATACCTTTAAAAGAAAACTAATATCTCATAACCTAGGATAATAATAGATGACCATAATCTGAGCAGTGGCCATGGTGCACTCTGTACCATAGTGCAAATTTTTCTTATATTACATAATTGTAATAAATATTTATATTTGGATGGAGTTTAATAATTTTCACTGATAGAATTCAAAAACCAGGTTAGAGATTACACCCACTTTGAAGCATGGTTTGTCCAAATACCAACTGGGTTTAGGCATTCAGAATATCATTTATGAGAGAGATATTTATGGGATGAGTGGATTGCCTAAAGTTAATCAGTAAAGTAGGATTTGTGTAACCAATTTACATCAGAGGAACCTTTATTGGGTGAATACAAGGAAATTCACATGGGCTAAGTCTACCCTTAAATCACTCAAGTTCTAGCACACTGGACAGATTTAGTTAATATCTGCAGGCTTTGCCAGTGAATGCCTCTAATCTGAGCCGGCTTTGTCCTGCTCTACTTTCAAGTAAAAGGAACAGGGACCCTTGTGCTCTATTGAGGGGTAGGCATTTTTTTCTTTGAGTTCTCAATTGCTTGTGTGGTTTGTTTGCTTTATTTATTTATTTATAGTCAGGATCACACGTAGAATGTATTGGCCCTTTGAAGAGTGAATGCTGCTGTCATCCTCCATTTCCTAGGATATGTCACAGCTGTGACAAGGAAGGGTTTATAATGGCACAGTTCGGTGCCTTCATAATTTATTCTCTCTGATTTTATGCTCTTTTAGTCTTCTGCTCAACCATCCACTAACAAGCAGTGATATTAGCCAATAAATCAAAGACGTCTGCTTGTCACCACCAGATGCTTGGCCACATCTCTGCCGATTATGAGACGCACAAAAGGACAGTTTCTTGTAGGGAGGTCTGCAGAGGGGATCAAGTGATATGATATTCTGTTTGATAGGAACCCAGTATGAGGTGAATGTAGAAAAATTCAATAACTTTTATGCCTTTTAGCAATGAAGACCTAAGTTGAAATAAAACTAGGAAGTAAATTAGGGCCTCACCTTTATGACTATTCTATCTGTGATACTAAACCTCTTCATTTCTTTGATACAGATTACAGAAAGAAGAAATGTTCTAATCATTCAGTTTATTGTGTTGGGTCTAAGAATTTATCTTGCACTCCTGAAAGCACAATGGGATATTTGCAGCAATCTATTGAATGAATCTCAAGGATAATATATCATCAGTAAGAATATATAAGTAAAAAATATTTTTTAAGGTAGTCAATAAAGATAGCTATGATTATGATTATGTTTTCCTCACTACAAAATGGACTGCTTATGCTAACCACCAACAAAATCATTGGATAGATATGAAATGGTTACCTTTTCCATGATCTCATTTTTGAAACTATTGATCTACTATAATTTAGGCACCTCTACTTTTGTGGTATGCATGAGATTAATATGATGACACTGACTTGTAAGATTTCAAATTGCTCTCTATATGTATCATTTGCTCCTGAATATGATGCTCTATTTAAAATTGAATATAAGTTTACTTAAAATGAAAAAAAAAAAAGAAGAAAAGATGTTATACTGATTTTCCATACCAAAAAGTGGTCAGGACTTCTCATTCAACAATGTAGAAGTGTTTATATGTAAAATATTGTCAGTTCAGCATTCTTGCTACTTTGACAATTTCTTATAGAACAGTAAAATATATCTTAATGCATACCTCAGAATATTATCATATAACAAAAAAGGCATCTTAGTTTTGCATTCTTAATTAAGTTTACCTAGATAAATAACAATTGAGTTCAAGAGAATTTGATTTAGTTACCCCTAAATCAACAAAATCATTAAAAGTTTATTTTTTATAATATTCATAATTTTGTGCAGTCTGATTTTAAGAAGTAATTCAACATAGAGCATTCTGTTATTCTATACATTGTCTTACTAATAAGCTTCATATAAAGTTTCTATCAACACAAATTTATTACATGCTACCTATTCTGGAGTATTAACACAGTGAAGGGAATTATAAAACCCTCTCTAATAATTTGTGATGAATGAACATTCTGATTAATTCTGTATCATCTGTGTTTTACATGTTAAACCTATAAACAGAATTCATAAATTAGCGTTAGAGTAGCACCCTAAATCAATTTAAAGAAAACTTTCCTTTCTTCCATCCAGATAAGGAACCACTGGAATAGATATCTAAATTTATCTCAGTTGTGGTTATCTCTAAGCATTGAAAGCTTCTTTTTTTTTTTTGAAAGTTAATTTTTATTTGAATTTAAAACTGTTATTTTACATACCAATCCCAGTTTATTCTCACTCCAGTCATCCTACTCCTGCCACAAACCCCTGTCCACTCCTAAGGGAGGGTGAGTCATCCAATGGGAATCATCAATGACTATCATATCATTTGGGGCAGGAACTAGGCCCTCCCCCTTGTATTTAGGCTGATAGTATTTCTCCATAAGGGAATGGGATCCCAAAATCTATACATGTTCTAGAGATAAATACTGGTTCCACTGTAAGATGTCCCAAACACTCTCCAGGCCGACCAATGACTTCCACAATCAGGGTCTGGTTTTGTCTTATTGCTGGTTCCCCAGGTATCAGTCTGGGGTCCCATTTGCTCATGTCAGCTGTTTCTGTGGGTTTCCCCAGCATTGTTTCGACCCTTTTGCTCATCAATCCTCCCTATGTACAACTGGATTCCAGGAGTTTAGCTCAATACTTATGCTATGAATCTCTGCTTCTGCTTCTATCAGATATTGAATGAAGGCAATATGATGGTTTTATGCTGTTGTTTATTTATTTTTTATATTTCTTGTTTTAAATATCGATCCCAGTTCTTACTCCTTCCCTCCCTTCCTTTTTCACTCTCTCCCTCCCCCTGCCCACCAACAATCCTCCCATGCCACCCACCCCCCATACACACTTCACAGGGAGGGTTATGCCTTCCAGGAGGGATCAAAAAAGTCTTTCAAGTCATTTGGAATATGGAATAGGCCCTTCCTATTGCCTATAGATTAAGAGAGTATCCCTCCATAGAAATGTGCTCCCAAAGTACTTTTGTGCACCAGGGATACATCCTGGTTCTACTGTCAGAGGTCCCTTACACTTCCCAGGCCTACAAACTGAAACCCATGTTCAAGGGGTCTGTGTCAGTTCAATGCTGGTTTCCCAGTTATCAGTCTGGGAGTCCATTAGCTCCCCCTTGTTCAGGTCGGCTATCTCTGTGGGTTTCAGTAGCCTGGTCTTGTTCTTCCTCTCTGGATTCCAGTTTTGCTCAGTGTTTATCTGTGGGTGTCTGCTTCTGCTTCCATCAATTCCTAGATGAAGGCTCTATGATGATAGATAACTTAGTCATCAATCTCATTATTAGGGAAGGGCATTTAAGATAGCCTTTACACTGTTGCTCAGCATGTTTGTTGGGGTCATTGTTGTTGGTCTCTGGACATTTCTCTAGAGCCACCTTTCTCTTCAAACCTATTATGGCTCTCTCTTTTATGGCATTTCTCTCTCTCATTTTTTCTCCCATCTATTCCTCCCAGGTCTTAATCTTCCTAGTCCCGCATGCTTTCCTTTCATCCCCTTCTCTTTCTCCTGGCTTCTCTCCACTCACTGCCCCCCGAATCCCAATATGCTCAGGAGATCTTGTTCCTTTCCCCTTTTGTGAGGGACCTTGTATGAATCTCTTAGGTTCTTCCTTGTATCCTAGTTGCTCTGAGGGTTTGAATTATAGGCTGGTGATAATTTGCTCTATGTCTAATGTCCATATATGAGTGAGTACATATCATGTTCCTCTTTTGAGGACTGGGTTACCTCACTCATGATGATTTCTTCAAGCTCCATCCACTTGCCTACAAATTTCAGGATTCCATTGTTTCATTTCTGCAGTGTAGTATCCCATTGGAAAAGTGCCACATCTCTTTATCAATTTTCAGTTGAGGGGCATCTAGGTTGCTTCCAGCTTTTGCTATTACAAATGATGATTCTATGAGCATAATTTAACAGGGGTCATTATTGCTAAAATGTGGATCAATTGGGTATATGCCTAAGAGAGGAATTGCTGGGTCCTGAGGTAGACTGATTCCCATTTTACTGAGGAACTGCCATACTCATCTCCAAAATGGCTTTACAAATTTGCACTCCAACCAGCAGTGGGGAAGTTTTCCCCTTTCTCCACATCCTCTCCAGCATAAGTTGTCATTAGTGTCCTAATTTGAGCTATTCTGGCAACAGTAAGATGGTGTTTCAAAGTTGTTTTGATTTGCATTTCCCTGATAGCTAAGGATGTTGAGCACTTTCTTAAGTCTTTCATCATTTTTGATTTCCTCTATTAGAATACTCTCTTCAGGTCTGTACCCCATTTTTTAATAGGGTTGTTTGTTGACTAGTTTCTTGTATATTTTGGAGATGAGCCCTCTGTCAGATGTAGGATTGGTGAACATTGTATCCCAGTCTGTGGGCTGTCATTTGACGTGTCCACTGTGTTCTTTGCCTCACAGAAGATTCTCAGTTTGAGGAGGTCCCGTTTATTAATTGTTGATCTCAGTGTCTGTGCTATGGAGTTATGTTCAGGAAGCGGTATCCTATACCAATTTGTTCATGGGTACCTCTCACTTTCTCTTCTAAGAGGATCACTGTGGCTAAATTTATGTTGAGGTCTTTGATCCATTTGGACTTGAGTTTTGTGCATGGCGATAGACATGGATCTATCTGCAGTCTTCTACAAGTCAGCATCCAGTTATGCAAGCACCATTTATTGAAGATGCTTTCTTTTGTATCCCCTGGATTTCCTTTTGTTTTCCTGTTGCTTTGGCTAGAACTTCAAGTACAATATTGAAGAGATATGGAGAGAGTAGGCAGCCTTGTCTTTTTCCTAATTTTAGAGGAATTGCCTCAAGTGTCTCTCCTTTCAGTTTGATGTTGGCTGTTGGTTTACTGAATACTGCTTTTATTATGTTTAGGTATATTCCTGTTATCCCTGATCCCTCCAAGATATTTATCATGAAAGGGTGCTGAATTTTGTCAAAGGCTTTTTCAGCATCTAGTGAGATGATCATGTGTTTTTTCTTTTTCATTTTGTTTATGTGGTGGATCACATTGATAAATTTCTTATGTTGAAACATCCCTGCAACCCAGTGATGACACCTACTTGGTCATGATGGAGGATATCTCTGATGTGTTCTTGGATTCAATTTGCCAGTATTTTATTGAGTACTTTTTTTAATCAATGTTCATGAGGTATTTGGTCTTGGTTTTCTTTCTTAGTTGTGTCTTTGTGTGGCTTGTGTACCAATGTAATTGTGGCCTTTTAAAAAGAGATTGGTAATGAACGTCTGCTTCTTTTGTGTGGAACAATTTGAGGCATATTGGTATTATCTTTTCTTTGAATTTCTGGTAGAATTGTGCACTGAAGACATCTGGCCCTGGGTTTTTTTTTTTTTTTTTTTTTTTTGATTGAGAGGCTTTTGATGACTTCTATTTTGTTTGGGGTTATAAGTCTATTTAAGTTGCTTATTTGTTCTTGATTTAATTTTGGCATGTGATAATTATCTAGAAATTTGTCCATTTCCCTGAATTTTCAAATATTGTTGAGTACATATTTTCAAAGTATGACCTGAAAGTGATTTGGATTTCCTTAGTGTCTGTTGTTATGCCTCCCTTTTAATTTCTAATTTTGCTAATTTGCATGTTGTCTTTGCTTTTTGGTTTGTTTGGATAAAAGTTTGCCTTTCTTGTTGATTTTCTCAAAAAACCAACTCTTTGTTACATTCATTTTTTGTATTATATTCCCTGATTTCTACTTTATTGATTTCAGCCCTCAAATTGATTGTTTCCTGGTTTCTACTCCTCAGGGGTGAGTTTTCTTTTTTGTTCTAAGGTTTTCAGTTGTGTTGTTAATTCTCTGATATGACTATTCTCCATTTTCTTCATATGGGCACTTAGTGCAAAGAACTATCCCTCATAGCATTGTTTTCAAAGTGTCTCATATGTTCAGGTATGTTGTTATCTTCATTCTCGTTTAATTCTAGGAAGTACTTAATTTTTTTCTTATTTCTTCTTAGTCTCAGGTATGGTGCAAAAGTGCAATGTTCAGTTTCCACAAATTCGTCGGGTTTCATGGTGTCCATTATTGCCTGGATGTTTTATGTTAAGGATTTGTTCGATTTAATATATCCTTTGGCCAATTTATGTGCTTCCTCATGTGTTTTTTAACAACTGAGATTCTCTTTGTCATCTGAAAGCTTTTCTTTACACATGTTCCTACATCTTTTAAAATCTTAGCAATCTCTCATCATGGAAACATTCCAGAAATTTTCTTTTGATCATAGATTTCCTCTTAATTTCACATTCATGATTTCTTCTAAATTACCATTTGCTGACATGCTATTTTACTCATAGTTCAGAAGTACAAAAAGTGCCTTTCCCTGAGTTCTTGCCTTTACGTACTCTGACAGATGAAGAAGTTATCTCCTCCTTTGCCTTTCCCATTCTTGTGAACTACCCCTAGGTCATACCAGTAGACATTATTATCTCTCATGCATTTTGCTCAGCACAAAGGAGAGGAATGGAATGTAAAACTATTCTTAAGTTGTTTGCATATTTCCTTTATCTGGAAAAAATGAGTTAATATAAAGCACATTTTGCAAATTTTTATTTCCTACCAAATGAGATACATTTTAAAAGTAAACAGATAGGAATATACTTCAGGATAAGTATGGGTAGGTATTATTATCATGACAAATGTTTTGGGTTTTTTTTCCACAAAATTATATTAATTTTTATATGAATGTACTGAAAAGAAAAATTAAATAACCTATTGTTTTTAATTAGAATGTACTTAAGAGTGCATTTAAATATATACTGAATTTAACTTTTGATTATGTCAGCAAAAGAATCTTGAGTATTTTTATATATCTGGAAATCAATAATATAAAACCACATGGTAAACAAATTTATGCATTTGTACAAGCACTTTTGAGCGGTACATTTAGAGAACATATCATTTAGAATAATAATATGATTCAATTGCAAACGAACCCATAATCATGTTGAAAGATTTTAGGTTACATAGTTCATCATGTGATAAAATCATGGAAATATGATAAATGCAACTGATATATCATTTGATTAACATAAAATATTTACATTATGAAGTCTGTACTCATTTGACAAAAGAAATATAAAGAGAAAATAATACAGCAAGTTTCTTTATTGTGTAATAAATAATTTCTTATAATATTCCTACTTTGGAAATCCAAGATGAATTGTCTGTCTGTCGACATAAGAAAAATATCCTTGGCTCTTAAGGATAAGCATTTGCTGATATTTAAAATCTGTCAATAAATTAAAATAAAGATATTTGAAGATCATTGTACAATTGTTCTTTTCACTCACTCATTCATGTAGCATCTAATACAAAACCAATAGATGCATGTTCTTTAATCAGGAAAGTGAGGGGCAGTAGTCTATCCATGTGAATAGAGGCTGTATGCATACTAAGGGGAACTGGGAGTTTCTATAGAGTAGACAAAGAGGCCTGTTGTGATGAAAGATTCTATCATTGTTCTGTTTCCTTTGTAGTCTCAAAGTTATAATAACTAACGGAGATTGATATGTTGCCCTTATCATGAGGGACTCCTATTCTTCTTTGAGGAAAGGGGAGTCTTCAGTTTAGGAGGACATTACCATGGTGGTTTAAATAAGAATTGTCCCCATAGGCTATTACACTGAATGCTTAGTCACCCGGGACTGGGAACATTTAAAAGGATTGGAAGGTTTAGGGAGTTTGGCCTTGTTGGTGGAAGTATGTCACTGGAGATGGGTTTTGAAGTTTCAAAAGCCTATGTGAGAACTAGGCTTTCTCTCTGCCTGTGTAGCTCTCAGGCTCTGCTCTAAAACTTCCTGTATGCTGACATGTTCCTTGTCATGATTAAACAGACTAAAACTCTAAAATTGTAAATGAGGCCCCATTTAAATGTTTTATTTGTTTGTTTGTTTGTTTCATAAGGTTTGCCATGGTCATGGATTAGCTACATAGCTATAAAACATTACTACGACATTTATTGTACTCCTCTATCAGGAGTTTCCTGGATGCTAACAGTCCATAGATGTTTCTCACATATCAAACTTCTTGTTTCAGAGTTCCTTAGATCACCTGAAGCTTCCAGGTAGTTAACACTTCAACATGTGTGTAGTTTATGTATAAATGTTAAATCCTTTCCAGAGAGTACATGTAAATGAGATCACTAATCTTGAAAACTAGTATCTAAGACTAGAAAGCCATGTGAAATGTGGGTGAGTTTTAAGAAAGCATTGTTCAAGACTTCTACACTATTGATGGAGATCAACATTCTACACAATCTACCATGAGCTCTTGTTTATCATCTTAAGCAATCTGTGATACTGATCATTTATCCTCTTATGATATCAAAGCTTAACTTAATGTTTCTGTTGCACATCTCAATGACACTCTGTATATAAACATTGATGTGATTAGATGTACATAGAAGACATTTGTAAGGATACATGCATGATGATTGGCTTGAAGAAAAATTCTTTCATCCAAAAAGTTAAAAATGGTAATGTACATAGAAGAAATCAGTTTTAAAAACATTATACACAATAATATCTTTAAATTTCATTTGTTTCTGAATTTAATAATTGTTTCATAAATCAATATATGCACTAAATATACATCTACACTTCCTCAATAAATCACATGGTTCTTCTTTGTTAGCATACAATCTTTTCTTTAATATTTGTTCCACTGCTAAATATTCCTTGTGCGGCACAAAATTTGTAAAGCAGAATTAAAAATGTCCTTGAACCAATATTTGATAACAAAGATGTCAAAATTTCCATTCCACCCTAATACCAAGCAAAGATAAACAAATAGAAATTTTATTTTGAATTCTGTGTAAGAGAAAATTTCTAACTGAAATCTAGATAAATGAATAAATTTGCGGTCACAAGGTCTATTCACTTAGACCTATCAGAGCTTTACATTGACAAGAATAAATACAGAAAAGTTTGGCAAATCAAATTGCATAAGATTGTGCAATGGCTTCTAACTATCTCTAGTAGTGTCTTCAAAGACTCATGTGTTAATACAAAGAACCCTTCGGGTTGTAACAGAGAAGGAACAAGAGACTACATGTGGACATATGTATTTTAAGGGAATTTTTATACTCACAAACAAATGTAGTCTTTCCGTCTTTGTAATAAAATTTCTCTTTGCAACAGAAAAAGGCCTATATGAAAAACCACAACCAATCAAAATGCAGAATCTTAGAGCCTAGTTCCAAAGGATTCATCTACATAACTCTTGCTCCTAACAATCAGGAAACATTGGAGAAAGAGATAGGAAGTTTGTAAGAACCAAAAGATCAGGCAGTTTGCTGTTAGATTTTGCCTCCTATTAATGTCAGAACAAACAAGTATAACTTCTCACAAACTTGATTGCCTAAACAGGAGCTAAATAAGGACAACAAAAACAGACATCCCAAAGGGGCCAGGAGAAAGGACACATGGCCCTACCCTACATAAAATCTACAGTCAACTAAGGAATGTCAAGAGTGGGAGAAGTTGTCTTCTGTAGTGAAGACCACAATTGGCTATCTAACACCAAATTATCAGATCTGAAAAGATACATATATGCAACATTATGTAGACTGAGCATGTTCTATATATATATATATATATATATATATATGTGTGTGTGTGTGTGTGTGTGTGTGTGTGTGTGTGTGTGTACAATAGCCATCAATACAACAATACAAAAAGAGGCTATGAATTGGAGAGTAGGAGGGATATGTGGTAGTATTTGGATAGAAGAAAGGAAAGGAAGAAATATAATTTCATTATGAACTCAAGTCAA
The DNA here is from genome assembly GCA_030556225.1 of Cricetiscus sungorus. NCBI lineage: Eukaryota > Metazoa > Chordata > Mammalia > Rodentia > Cricetidae > Cricetiscus > Cricetiscus sungorus. Next base: position 20,911,084 of record JANBXA010000069.1, read on the forward strand.
AAATAAAGAAGTTGAGTGGGCAATTTAGTAAAGGCAGATCCTAGAGGAAGTGATGAATATCATCAAAAAACATTGTATGAAATTGTATTGGAATTAATATAATGCAATTCAAAATAGGGGGAAAATGTAACACAAAAACCAAATAAATCTATAGAAATTTGTTAGAATAAATGAGGCTCTTGTTCTCAACATATCGCTTATCATTTCAAATGGGATAAGATCAAAATGAAGATTAAAGACAAATATTATGGAAAGCTATCAAGACACCAAAAGATAAGGGTGAACCACCTGCTTCTAGTTAAGTGAAAGAAGCTAATTTTAAATTGACACAGAGAAATTATTGCAGCAATACAAAGTAAAAGTGTCAAAGTATAGAATGCTGAAAGTTCAGATGTTGATTAAGATAAAAAACAAAATGATTGTACAGATCAATAGGGATTACTTGTAAGGCAGTGAAATGGTTTGGTGATTTAGTAGGATTCTATAATGATTGATATGTGGCTTTATACATTTGACAAAGACCGTTGAACTTCATGGCATAAACCCTGAACCTTAAAATATGTAACAAGAAAAATCATTTGATATGTCAAGGGTTCCCAAGATGTAATAAAGGACATACTAGAAAAGTATGACTCTGTTTAAAAAAATAAGAAATGTAAGAAAATATTACTGATAAAAAACAAAGAAATGGATTAGATAAATATGGGGATGGAGAAATGTGGCAGTAATGGTGTAGGTAACTTGAAATTAGGTGGAATCTGTAAAATAAAAGGCAAAAAATTCCACATAATGCTATACTTGCTAAGTCTTATAGTGGGTTGTTCATTTTTGATAGTACATCTCTGCTGAAAAAGAACAATGAAGTAAATTTAATTTATTTGGTGAGAGTCAAGATCTCCCATGTTGGAGTGTGACTTCACCAATAAATAGGGCAAACAGCTAGAAAAATTAATGTGCTTATAGATAAGAATGTGGTAGATCATTATAAACTTATATTTTTTCATATGAAGCTGATTCATTATGGCATTATCATGAAACTTTATATGGGGAATATAAATTACACAAATTAGCATTCTTTTAGCTGAGAATATAAAAGTAGGATAATAATTGAATAGACATAGACATGTCTTGTGCTAAGTTGGATTCTAAAATTAATGCCCTGAAAACAGGATGCATAGAGACTTTAAGAAATAGCATCAAAGAATATATGAGTTGTTTTCAATGTCTTCCACTATAAAGCAATGGAAAGAAGAAAGGAAAGCAAGAGAGACAGAAAGGAAGAAAGAGAGTGAGAGAAATGTTAGGCAAGGGAGGAGAGAGGGTGGAAGAATGGATGCATATTTACTGGAGTTTTATTGTAAACCACAGAGGCAAAAATAATAAGACACTATCAATGTCTAAATAATAAAATTACTCTGTAACTACATAAGTAACTTTTCTGTCAAAGCCTAAATGTCAGTAAGTTCAAAGTGACACAATCTTTTTTTTTCCTAAACTAAATTTTGAAACAATAGGATGCTTCCCAATAACTAGTGTGAATATTCCTTACTCTACTACTATAGTGTATTCCCATTCCTTCAATGTCACACAGCCACAGTGACATATACCCAAACAGACAACAAGACATCAAGAGTCATTTGATAGTTTGAAAACTAGGAAAGGTTTTCAAGGTGACCAAGGTCATGTCCAGTAGTCATCCTAAGTTATTCACTATTGGAGGTGAGTGATGAAAAAACTTTGGATTATTGTGTTCCTTTGAAAGGCACATACTCTCACTTCATAAAAATATCTCAGTAAAATCTCAGCTAATGGAGATGTATCCCTGGTGTGCAAAAGGACTTTGGGAGCATGTTCCCCATCTAGGGATACTCCCTTTACCTAGAGGAAGGAGGGAGGGCCTAGTCCCTACCCCAAATAACTTGACAGATTTTATTGACCCCTCCTGGAAGACATAACCCTCTTTGTGGAGTGGGGGAGTGGTGGAATGAGAGTGTGGTGGGGGGGTAGGTGGGAAGGAGAGAGAGGGAGAGAGGGGGAGAGGGAACTGGAATTGATATGTAAAATAAGAAAATATTAATAAAAATAGTACATCTTAAAAAACTCATATGGTTTAAAAACTTCAAAAAAACTAGAAAAACATGAGAAGTTCTATTAGCTAAGGCCTTTAAAATGAAAAGTACAATAGCTAAAAACTATGGATATTTAATAAATTATGTATCTGAGATGTACATAGGTCCATTAATTAATGTAATATAGGTCCATTAATTGTAACAAATGTACCATTAAAATGAAATGTTACTATTAGGACTTACTTGGTTAAAAGAATAGTAGAACTTTGTCTTTTTGTCACAAATTTTTCTGTAGCTTAAAAAGTTTTTTTTTTTTTTTGCAAAAGTAATTTTAAAAAGAGGTCAAAATACCAATTTAAAACTCAGAAAATACAGTAGCCTTCTTGAAGATGTAAAGTGAATAGGGACTTTGTACATTCTTAAATGATTATTTTATGTAATCAAAAAAGGTCAGTTTGAATCCTGGCTCTATTACCTGCATAATGTGTTACCTTCAATGCCTATGAATGTTAGATACATGTAATGTTAATTTAATCTTAACACTATTAAATATTTCAGAGAAAGATTATTCATTGAAACTTTAAGAGAAAGAATGACCCGTAGAAAACGATTGAATTCATGAACACGTGAAAATAAAAGTGAGGAGTTTGAATACAAGGTAATGTATGTGTTCCCATGAGTCCTACGGAAAAACAATGGAACCCTAGAAATGTAATTTCAGTGAGACTTGTGTTGGCAGTGTTTCTACTGCCTTCTGGAAAGAGGAGGTGAAATTGTGTGATTTCAGTGTTAGCAGAACAGTTGGATTTATGATGTCAAAGCAATAATATCGTCCAGTGACTCCTCTTCTGGTATGTCATCCTTGCCAATTCAACTTCTACTTGTAAGGATGCCAAAGAAGAGCTATGACAGGATAATGTAATGGTTACAAAAAAAAGAAAATGCTTCCCATAATTCTAAATATTTCTCTGCAGAAACTCAACATTAGGAATCAGATTTTTACACAGCTACTTTGAAATAGCTTGACACAAAGTAGTCCAAGAAATGGGTATGTTTGCCATGTCAAAGATTTTCCAAAAGATATTTCCTATCCCTAAAAGTATTTTTTTCAGATATCATTATGTGTTGAATAATTCAAGTATATTAATACCAGTAACAATATCAATATATCAACAAAGCAAACTCACAATGGCATCATTGTTCCACTAATGAAAGCATTGTCATGTGATACATATCTTAATTTGCTCAACAAAACATGTGAGTAGGAAATCTAGATAGACGAAGTAGTTCACTTCGTCATAATATGTGATCCATTACTTTGAGCATGAACTTGGAGAGATATAAGTAGCACTCTCATTGTCATTTGGTTGTATTCCAATTTGTTTCTGAGTCTGAATACAAAACTGTATCTGCATATTAAGAGAACGCACTACTTATTATATTTAAAACAAAACATAGAACTTAGCTAAATTCAGTCTTCTGTGCTCAAAACAGGAGTGCTAAATTATGAGGAATGAAAGCTGAAGAAAATTGCCCAGAGAATGGCTTTCCTAAGCAATCTACTACAGTAGTGACAGATTTGGAGCCAGATGGATGTAAATTTTAACCATAGGTGACTTTGTTAGATGGATATCTGGAGTTAGGTTTTCAGATCTCTATTTACTCATTATGCAAAGGGAATATAATTAACTATGCAAAAACTGGTTATGCAAAGGAAATATTACTGATTGATCACACTATCAATCAGATGCATATAGAGTTCTTGGTAGTCACGGTAATAAAAATTATGTTAAAAGAATTTTTTCTGGAACAAACACAAATTTAACTCAGCAATTAGATGAGAACAATGGATACTAAATGAAATGCAATTGTATATTTAGGAAAGGTAATTTCTAATACCCAAAATTTCATCATGGTTCTCAGAACAATATACAACTTCATGCAATAATTAACTAAAAATCATGAATTGACTTTTGAGTTTTTCAGTTATTATTCTTGAAACAATATTGTTCACAAATAACAGTGAAATGATAAGGGAATTCTACTCTTTCAAATGGTGATGTTATCTTGTTATCTAAGATCAACTAATTGGGCTATAACTAAACTTGTAAGAAAAAGTGAAGCTTCTTCCAAGGTCTCTCCAATTTGATAAAATTGCAACAAAATGTAACAGAAAACATTGGAAATATGTTGAAAATATAAATTGTATTTATCAAAGAGGGCCTGACATATGTGATTTTGAAGTCTAAAACAGGTTTAAACAAAAATTCAATGAAACTTACTGTGGTGAATTATGTTTTACTATGTTATACCAGCACTTCACTTTCAAGATTACTGTGTAGACAATGGCTCTGTGAATATGATCACTCATATTCTACAATCTGTCGTGTAGGTCATTAGGTGCCATGTTGCCAGCTAGACTAAGCTCATATTGAAAACAAAGAACAACAGTGATAACAACAATAACAGCAAAATCAGTAAGGGAAAAGTAGTAAGAGTTTAGGATTATTGAAAAAAATGCAGAGGACATTCCAGTGTGATACTTCATGTTATTTTCTCAACACAACAATTACTACAATTATTATAGCAAACATTTCTTATAACATCATATTGGCAATTAATTTTGTTAGTGTTTATAATAAAATGAGTCCTTCCTTGAAGGAAGTTATGGTCACTGTATCAACATGTCTACCACTTTTCACTTAGGAGATGGGAAAATCTGCACTCAAATGCTCAAAGTGACATGAATTCACTGACATCTCGGGATTTATTTACTGCTTGGAATAGACTAGTTTAAGATTCTTATAGATATATATTTCTCATGCGCATAGATTATTTTGTTTGCTTGCTTGAAGCAGAGTTTCCTTTATCCCCCACCAGCCCGGAAGTCCCCATATAGTAGAAACTTATTTGACCTTCTTGACTCCATTATCCAATCAAGGATTTCCTATGTGTGCTACATGAAATGGCTGTTTTCTATTTGAATCCTATAAATACAGAAGTTCTTATTTTTAAATCAAGATGGTTTATTTGATTTAATTCTTAGAAAATTATTCTTAGGAAATATCCTTAAAGAAAATAATGCTAAAATATGTTAGCATCAGAATTATATCATTCTTAAAGTTTGAGCTCAGAATTCTCACAAAGATATATTTTCTTCCTGGAAGAGCCTTTGTTTGGTTTGACAATGGATATTAATATTTCTTAATAAAAATCGCACCATTACCCTACAATGACTAATGACCATTCACATTGCCTGCATAGATAGTAATTCAGTTTCAAATTTAAATAATAGAGAGTTGAAAAATGAAGTATTTTGTGCAGGTTAAATATAGCTAAAATAAACAGTGAAAGGGAAATCTGTTCGAGATGACTTTTGATAGCACACCTACAACTTGTACTTGTCATCACCTGCCAATTGAAAACTTGAACTTAGTGAGAGTACTTGAGATGATTTTGATCTTCAAATGGCCACACGGACAGATGAGATCACATTTGCCCCATAATAAGGGCAGAAATTTGGGGTGTAGTGACTTTTAAACAATGGCTAAATAAGGTTATGATAAAATAAATCAGGGAAGTGAGATGGTTTAATGGCTTTTTAATGAGCCTAATGTTTTCCGTTTTAATGAGCCCTCTTACATGAGCTTTAATCATTTTATGTGAATGAGAAATGATTGAGAAATGGCTTGCATTAATTCAATTTTCTGTTCAGTCTTCCCACAAGCCATTATGGCAGAGTGGCTAATGGGAGTCAACTTGGATAAGTGGGAACTCATATAAAAGGACAAGTCTCAGCTAAATTTAGTTAGACACTTGATATGTTAACTGGTGATAAGGCTATATGTCCTCATTTTACAAAAAGAGCTTACCAAATGCCCACACAGTATTTTACCATGATAGCACACACAAAAAAAATTAATTAGGATAATTAAAAGATCCATAATTTGTCCTAATAAATTCTACAAGTTTGTGTTAAGAAGTTACCAGGCTTTTTATTAGTGATATACTAAGGTAAAACAAAAATTCAAAAGGAAAATGAACACCTGGGTGCATTCATTTGATGTTATATTTGTTTAAAACCATGTCAAATGTACATAAAATGATGTAAATGCTCTAATACTTAAAATTCACCTCACATGAAATAAAAAATTGTTTGTTTATGTTACAGAGTTAAATGTTGACTTCTTGTCTTTACAAATAACTGTGTTACAAATAACACAGAACATATGAAACAATACCCCAAACATTGGCATACGTAATATCAAAGCCAATGATAATGAAGGGAGAAATAAACTTTCAAATTTAGTTTTAAAGATAATTTTTAAATTATACAATCAGTGCCTGGACAATTGGACCATCAGTTAAGACCTTTTGTAGTTCATCTGGAAGATCCAGGTTCAGTACCAAGAAAGAGTAGGTGTAACAGCTATCTGTAACTCCAACTCCAGATGATCTGATATCATGAGATTCTTCATATATGTACATACACCCATATGTATACACACACACTCATAAACATAGATATAAAATACATCAATACAAATGACAAATTATCTGTGTGAGTCACAGATAATTTTTTGGAAAAATTCAACAATTATTAATAATATCAGAAAACTCTTTAAGATACTGAAATATATATATATATATATATATATATATATAGTGTGTGTGTGTGTAAACACATAAATCTAGGTACATGTATATTTATATATACATATGTGTGAAACATGTGTACATAGTAGTAGTATGAATTAAAAAGACCCCTGTAGACTCATAATAGTTGAAAACTTAGTAGGCTGGGAGTGGATTAATTTGATAGTATGAAACATTTTAGGACATGTAGCATTGTTGAAGGGAGTGTTTCACTATAGGTGGCCATTGAAGTTGTTAAAATCTATGGTAAGCCCAGGATCTCTTCTTCTCCACGCCCCCCCCGTCTCTTCTACTCTCTCTTTAGCTTTCACTCTGCTTTTTGATGAGGAATTATCTCTCACCTATTTCCCCAGCACCACACTGCCTGCCATCACACATTCTGACATGATAATGCACTAAACCTTCTGAAACTGTGAGGAAGCACCAAATAAATGCTTCTCTATATTAGTGAGTCCTATGTCATGGTGTCTCTTCACAACAGTAGAATAGTGACTACCATTTCTGGAATCATCCAAATAGAAAGAAGGGTGTTGCAGTCAACACAATGAGAGGAGCTGGAGATCTGGAAAGTGCAGTAACATAGAAATGTGAATGCACACTTTGCTGTTTGCCCAGCTTTCAGTCTTTCTTTGAACTGGAACTTCCTTACGATGTTCCATTCCATTCCTGTGGAATGGTAATGTATATTATATACCTGTGCACAATGTAAGTATGTGATCTCCCTTCTGGTTTTGATTTTAGAAGGGCCTGCAGTTAAGAGAATGCTATGGGTCTCAGAAAAGACTTTGAACTTAAAACATTTTAAGTGCTAAGCCTGATGGACTGTGGGGATATTTGAAGTTGGAGTGAATCCACTTTTTAATTATGATATGGCAAAAGACCTATGAGGGTCAGGGACTGTCCTTGAATGCGATGCTTTGCCAAAGTAATATTCCCATAGGCTCATATAGTTGAGTACTTAATCAGCAGGGAGTAGAATTTTTTAAATTAAAACAGAATGTTTGGGCAGTATGGATTTATTGTAGGTTTGGCAATACTAGAGAAGTTTGTCACTGGTAGTGGGTTTGATCAGGCCTAGTCTCTCTCTGCTTATAGATCAGAATGTTGCTCTCAATTGCATCTCCATGACCACACTTGCCATGCTGTCTGCCATGTTGATAGTGGTGTAAGCTCTGAAAATAAATACTTCCCCAATTAAATGATCTATGTTATGAAATGTCTTCATCATTGTATTTTTTCCAGAAATAGAACAGTGATTAAGAATCAAACATACAGCTGACACACCAGCACACTTAATATATATGTATATTAAGACAGAAGAAGAATAGAGGAGAGCAAAAGAAGACATACCTTAATAGAGGGAGCCATTATAGGTTTAAAGAGATATATGGCACTAGGAAAATATCCAAAGATCCACGAGGATGGCGCCAATTAAGAATCTAAACAATAGTGGAGAGGCTACATTAAATGCCTTTCCCTTATAATGAGACTAGTGACTACCTTATATGCCATCCTAGAACCTTCATCCAGTAGCTGATGGAAGCAAAAGCAGGCACCCTCAGCAAATCACTGAGCTGAACTCCTGGAATCCAGTTGTAGAGAAGGGGCAGTGATGAACAAAGAGGTCAAGACCACGCTGGGGAACCCACAGAAACTGCTGACCTGAACAAGTGGGAGCTCATGGAACTCAGACTGATAGCTGGGAAACCACCATAAGTCCTACCCAGGCCTGTCAACATGGGTGTCAGTTAGGAGGCCTAGACAGTCTATGGGGCTTCTACTAGTGGATCAATATTTGTCCCTAGTATATGAATGGACTTTGGGAGCCTATTCCACATAGAGGGATCTCTCTTATCCTAGACACATAGGGGAGTATCTATGCCCTGCTCCAAATGATGTGATTGACTTTGAAGACTCTCCATGGAAGACCTCATGCTTCCTGGGGGCAGAAAGGAGATGGGATGGGGATCAGTTGGGATCACAGGAGGATCAGAGGGTGGAAGAGAGAGGAAACTGGGATTGATATATAAAACAAGAGTGTTTCTAATTTAAATTAAAAAAAGACAGAAAAACCACTTATTAAAGTTTTAATAAAAAATATAGGCCTATCTACTGCGTTAATGAGGCACCTAAAATATTTTAGTAAATTTGAATATGTTTTTGAGTTAGTATGTGTGCACCCTAGATTTGAAACAGGGCATTAGGTTTCTCAGAAATTGAGTTATAGTGTTTGTAAAATAATAGATATGTTAAATGGTTCATAGGACCTGACTTATACTCCTCACAACTACTTAGCAAGCAGTCTTAAAATCTGAGCAATACTTCCTGCCCAATAAATATTTTCTAAAGGAAATATATGTCTACATGTGCTAACATTTTACATGTGCACATAATACTTAAATTACATAAAGATCCATAAGTATGTTTAATTAATGTATCATTTAAAAACTAGAGAACCAACCTTCAGTGCCAAGCAGTAAAAAAGAAAATAAAAACAACAAAAATCACAAACATCTTAAGTACAATGTGGTATTTGTAACTTTAGAAGTGTGTATCCTAGTAGTTCTGACAGCAATATTAAGTGGTTGCTATTCAAGCTGGTAGCATGGCTACCTTAACAATTTGATATTGATGTTATCACCACTATCTTCAGTCAATTAAATTTTCCACATTACAATTTCTTAACACAAATCTTTACAAGAGTGAACTATGTTCTTGAGATGCCCGCCTTCAAGACTAAAGAAATCATCAAAAATAGGCTTCTGTATTTGCAGCCAAGTTCATAATAGAAAGGTTTTCCTCCATGCATCAGAGTTAAGTATATAATACCCAGAGAGAGTAAAGATTTTTTCAAAAGTTTATAAATAACAGTATTAATAGATGTATGACAGATACACAATAGTCACATCAATAGATATATAAGGTTATATGACATTTTTTTTGGAAGATGTGAGCAAATGTTCCATCACTGCACATTGGGAACTGATGACAAACCAGATTATGGATACTACCGAAGTCTGTCTTGCTAAACAAATCAGTTTTATTGGAGGTATTTAAAAAGTATGGGTAAGAGGTTTTTAAGAGGAGCAGAAATGAGTCAAGGGCAGCAGAATCACCAAAACACACTCCACTGTGGGTGACAGATCAGGAGAACTGGAAATTTGGAGTCCACCACACAACCAGGAAGCAGCTTAAAATGTCTCTTTTCCCCAGGCAGCATGGTTTATTTAAGGGTATCTCTCACAGCCCTTACAGCTTGTGAATGTGGGGGCTCCAGTGAATCTAATCAGATATAGGGATTCCTTGTGCTTATTTTAAGTTTTTATTTTTTGAGTTTAATGTGCTTCCATTCAACATGAAATATTTTACCTCATGTTAGATCAATAGTTCTCAGCCTTCCTAATGTTGCTACCTTTTAATGCAGTTCTTCATGTTGTGGTGAAGCCCAACTCTAAATCTCATCCATGGCTACTTCATAACTATAATTTTGCTACATTATCAATCATGATGTAAATATCTAATGTACATGATATCTGATATGTGATCCCTGTGGGTCTCAACACGAAGGTTGACAACCATTGTTATTAAATCATCCTGTTCTTTATCTTATTTTTAATATCCTGTCTTAATGAGTTTTACTCTAGGATGGAAAGTTTTATCTCTGAAGAAATGTTACACAACACACTACATAAATATATACACAGATAGATGGGCAGTAAACTGAAGGACTACATAAAAAGAATGGTTAAATCACAAAGAAGGCAAGATAGCAGAATCCAAAAATCTAGTCACTTTACATAAATGAAAATTTACAAATTATATTTAAAGAGGATGTATTTTTTCTGAAAAGTACCAGCTTTATGAGAGGTAAAAAAATGTAATTAATAAAATACATAATGTAATTGGTTCTGTTTTATCTTGACAACAAAAGCAGAGACTTGAGGCATATAGAGGTAAATGCTGGCACTCAGTTTACTTCTTTCTTTCTGGTGAGTCTTGAATCTCAGCCCATGGAACTCTATTATCCACAGTTAGGGTAGTTCTTCTCACTTAATTCAATCTGCAGTTCTGTTGTACTTCTAGAGATGTGTCTTCACAAATGATCTCAAATTGTGTCAAGTGATCAATAAGTATTGACAATAATGCAAGAGTCTCTGGGAATGTTGTGGTGAAGGGAACAATTCTCATCAAGGAGAGTCTTATTTTTCATGGTATTTTGATGTATATAATAGATTTCATGATCTTTGGGTAATAGTTTCCCATGACTGGAAAAGAATCTTCTCAATGATTATATACACATAGTTGATCTGCACCCACACTTCTTATTTTAATGATGAATACCTTCTCTCTCTCTCTCTCTCTCTCTCTCTCTCTCTCTCTCTCTCTCTCTCTCTCTCTGTGTGTGTGTGTGTGTGTGTGTGTGTGTGTGTGTGTGTTCTCTCTCTCAGAAGAACAATTACCCTTCAAGGTCACTGTAACAGAAAAATTTCATTAAAACACAGAAGTTTTGTAAGAGGAAAGGAATTTAATTGAAAATTTAAAAATAATATATCCCACAAATTCGAGTTAAATAACAATATTTGCTTTTCCTATACTCTTTTGAAGTACATCTTAGATATGTAGTCATTTTGTTTAGAAATAATTTAAGCCTCTTTAAGAAACAGTGAGTACATTTTAAAATATAAACAGAAATTGTGGCCCTTTATACGTGGGCATCACACTCATGAATTTAATTAAGCATAGATTAAAAAAGTATTAAATGCATTATGCCTATACCTGAAACATGAAGAGTATTTTCTTGTCATTATTTTCAAATTAATATACTTCAGTTAACGTTTTCATAGCTTTTTAATTGACTTGGAAGAATATTCCAGATTATTCCTACTTATTTTTTATATAAATGAGCTACATAAAAACAGTTACCTTTTATCTATGGAACTTGAATATCATCTGTTTTTTAAATTCATTTTATTTTATTTTTTTACCTACTGGAAATAATACTTAACAAACTTATTTCATACTCTTTTAAAATATAAAGCTATTGTTCATATTTCACCAATTATCTGGTAAGTGCAATCATTTAATGCTACAATTTCTTTAGATTTGACTTAAGCAATTTCCACACTGCAAATTGTCAATAATTTTCCTTAATATTCTGTAATCTATAATTTATTTCTCTTTTTTTTCATTTTGTTTTGCTGTATTTTTGTTTTAAAAAACTAGATTATTTGTTTTGGAGTTTATATTATATATGTATTTTACTGATTATTGGTAAGTTCTTACAATTTATTCATATTTTATATGTAACATTTTTATTAAGTAAATAGTTTCAATGATTAATTATGCATTTTATGACTGCTTTTCTAAGAACATTACAGTCTTATTTTGCTGCTCATATATCACATACATTGCATACATCTACTCCATAAACTACTGAAATACATGTGTTCATATGAACTGTAGTGAGAACAGTATAAATAGTTACGAGTTCTGCCTGTCCCAGATAACAATGAAAATTCAGGCATAAAGGGTAAACATCCAGAATTCCTCAATCAGTTTGATGTCTAATGTTGCTAAGGAGAAATTCTAAAATTAATTCAGTAATAGTCCTAGTATGCTACATATATATAAAATCACAATTGGCAAATTTAGTATTTACCACCAACAGAGGAACACTAAGGTAATAATGTCCTAGCCTCATTTTTTTTTCTTTTACTGTTGTTAAATCACCATTCTATCCACATTCAATCTTTCCACACTGTGCCTATCTCAAGTGTAGTCCCAATCCTTAAACACAAATATTTGGAGAAGGCTTGACAAAGGGAAAAGAGAATCTCTCTGGCAAAAACAATGTTTGAGGAGTGAGTCTGTGTCATCTTTTCCCACAATAAACTGAAGGGGATTGGGATGAAAAGCACTTATAAAGATTGGGAGAGCTAAGAAGAACAGAAGGCCATTATTTGTTTTCCAAGTTTGCTGTCTGCTTAAACATTTGTCTTTCTGTGCTAATTCTGAGGCTATGTGAACAGAATAAGAGATTTAGGAAAAGGTGTCCAGGTAAAGAAAGGCAAAGTTTAAAGGCATCACGTTTTCCCACAGTGTGGGGGATTGTTTTATGGTACATGTTTCTGGAAACTGAAGGTACCTATCAGTGTCTTTCAAGTGATGATTGCTTACTTTTTCCAAGATCCTCGGTTACAAGATAGTTAAGAAGTTCACTTCTGGTACTACGCTCCAGAAATAACTGGATAAATTTCAGAAGACCACTGTGCACTTAGATGAATTTACAAATGTATCTCACCACCACAAGTCTGCTTTTTAGACCTGGAAAAGAAAATAACTGAGAAAGAATTAGACTGCACCCTTAAACTAAATGCAGACACTTCCTGATTTCTTTTCTCTTATTCATTTAACACACAACCACAGAAAACCTTCAGTACCAAGGGGAAAGTCTCTAAAGCAGCTATCACCTTCTGAAGGCTACCATCCTCTGTTCCCACAGAAAATGGCTCCTAGCTCAGATCCATATGAGGAGATGATATTTAAATACAATGACATAAAGGTTTTTCATTGAAGTGAAATTTAAATAACCCTAGTGATTGAAACATTGTGAAATCTGCCAGAGACGTCAATAAGCACATTTTGACAGATTGCAGTCAAAAGCAGTGATTGTAGAAACACAAACTGCTTCATGTTTATACCCCCACTGAGTTCATACAACTCAGACTCAATAAACCAGTTTTATGTGATTTTCATACCACATGGTCCCTAAACACAAGCTAATCCCTTCTGGGACTCCAGCAGAGAAAGAGCAATCTGTTGTAACTCTGTGAGAAAAACTGCTAATGTTAGACTGAGTGAGAGACACCATGTCTGTATTCAACTTCAAACCTTTCAAAGATATTTTTCCAGAACAACTTTGATATATACATATATAATTTTATATGTATGGGTATTTGATCTGCATGTATTACTATGTGTCTGTCAGATGCTAGCAGAGGATAGAACTGGGTATCAAATCAGCAGAGACAGAGTTATAAATAATTTTAAGTCACAATGTGGGTGCTGAGAATCAAATACCAGTTCTATGGCCAAAAATCCAGCACTCTTCTTTGCTGAGCCCACTCTCTAGCAAGTGACTTACCCAATTTAACCCTGTATGGCCTAGTAAGCATTTTAATGCATCCTCTATACTACAAAAGAGGCACAAATACATTGTTTTCATCTCCTTTTTGTTTGTATATGAATACAAGAAGAGAAAGAGCCATCTCCTTTATAGAGTAAAATCTCGCTCTATGTTGCTACACACAGATCAGCTGGAGGAACCTGGTGTGGACATAACATGACCAAGGTGGAATTAAAAACTATTTTTTGGTTGACAGTGAGCAAAGGTGTGGCTAGAATATGGAAAGTATAGTGATAGTTTATTTGGATTGTTGTCTTTTCTTCTTTCCCTTTGGGAAACTTGATTTTTTTTTTTAATTATAATCTCAAAGTTTGAAAATGTCTTAAGAACTCTATGCTTTGTTCAACTCTTTCTGTTAATAATCTAATAGTAGTAAAACCATATGAGGCTTCGTGTGTGTGTGTGTGTGTGTGTGTGTGTGTGTGTGTGTTCTTAGTGACATAGCTCTTGGGATAGAACTGTGCTGGGAGAAAACAAGTAGTGTTTTGACATTTGATATCAGAATTAAACAGCTCACTCAAATGCTTAAAATTTTCTGTACCATGCCACTACTCTACCATCATAGGATACAATTATGAAATGAAATGCACTACAGATTGTACAAATTATTTACAAAATTTCTTTGTAATTCTAATATAGTATCTGCAATTAGTTTTATTTTACAAAGTAATAGCAAATAAGTATTTCAAGATTATTTCTATGTTATTCTTTAAGCCTAGCAGAACACAGTATTTCCTACACTTTGTTTTGACCAATCCTCCAATCTTTAATATTCTTAATACATCCAAAGACCAGCCCAAAGTAAATAACCAAAAATCAAATGTTTATTGTTTGGTAGTAATTGTCACCATTTTTACAGGTAAAAAGATATAATTGGCTCTCAAAGTCCATTCATATACTTTCTCAGCCTAGACACATGGAGGAGGGCCTAGGTCCTGCCCCAAATGATATGGCAGACCTAGAAGATTCCCCATGGAAGGCCTCACCTTTCCTGGGGAGCAGAAAGGGGATGGGATGGGGTTTGGTGGATGTTATAGGGGAGGATGGGAGGGTGAGGGCACTGGAATTGGCATGTAAATCAACCTTGTTTCAAATTTAAATAACAAATGGAAAACAGGGTTATAATTGGCTTAATTCTTAAATATTATGTGTATGGTTTGAGATACAAAGGAAAGCAGAAAGGAAGAATAAGAATTGCAGAGGCCCTTATTCTGAATACATACCCTCCAAATGCATTCTGTGATAGGGCATAGTATGTGGCCAAGGCTGCCCAGATGACATCCTTCTATTGGTAAACAAACAAACAAACAAACAAACAACAAACCAAACTTCTTTTAATATTAGTGATACTGTGATTAGAAAAATCTGTTAACAAAATAAACTGTTTCTACCTTGGGAAAGATCAGAAAGAATTTGGGTACTGTTATAAGCAAAAGCAGCCAAAAATTGTGTACACACAAAAAGTTCTGATTATCTTTCATAATGCTAAAAGGTACAAGGTCATATGCTTAGGGAGAAAACAAAATTCTGAATATAACCAGGTTTTAACCATATGAACTACAATATCAACTACCAGGCAAGATATGCCCACCATTGCAATAATGGTACAAATATTATGGTGCCAACCAACATCTTTCTGATTGGATTTGAGGTTGTGAACCCTGATCCACATGAGGGAATTCGCATCCAGTACTATAAATCAAGGAAAAAAACATAAATATGGCTGGTGAGGTCATAGGCTCTAATAAGAATCCAAAAATCGCTGTTTAACTAAATTGGCATGTTATGAACTTCCTTCAGAACATCTGTGTTCATACTCAAAGACAAATAACACTATCAGTTCTAACTTGAGAAGAATGAATGGTAGTGAATGCAGAGGAAGTTTTATAAAATTCCAAATATCAGGGGCTTTGAGTATTTAACATGATCCACCCACTTTAAAGTTCAGAAAATGTTCCATAAGAAGGCTCAAAAAGAATATTAAGGGACAAAAAAAGTAGGAAGAAGGTCTATGGAGAGCTACCTTCTGTTGGAGACCACCAACATCCTCACAACCTCAGGTTTCTGAGATAGAAAATGCTCCCTCTTAAATAATCAGAATGTTCAGAAGAACATTCCAAGGTACAAGCTTGCAGCTCACAGCCAGTTCAAGAATAGCTTAGGGCTATTTCTCCTACTGCAGTTCAACAGCCAGCTAAAGAATAGCTAACCAGCTCAGGGCTATCACTCCTGCTACAATTTATAGCCAATTATAGCTTAGCTAAACAACTTAGGGAATTCCTTCTACTGACCTTCTCACACCATATGTGCCAGTGCCCATGTCCTGGCTGCGTGTAAACCCTGCTCACATCCTGCTCATGTTCCTATCCTATATAAGTCTCCCTTGATAAAATACAATTTGTCAGCTTGATCACAATACTGTCTTTTTGTTTTCCTTTGTATCCCCTCATTCTCCATTTCCTCCTACATGTTCGCAAGTTCATCGTTGACTGCCCCGCAGGTTGGGGCAATCTTCATGTATAGCATAGGCATTTAAATTACACAGCTGGTATGTTTGCCCACACAGTATCTGCACAAGAATATACATATCATCACCCAGTCATGGATGGTAAATGCTCGAGGGCCTTTATTTATTTTTATTGAGGTACTTGCTATGGATGGGTTCTGAGGAGGGAGTGTCATTGTATTTAAAGATGTATCTATCTAGGTTATGGTCCCATCAAACATCATTGGATACCATCAAACATCATTGGATAGTTCACTGAATAATTTGGATAATCATGGGAAATACAATGGTCCCAGTTAAACTCAGCTGGTCACATCACAAAACAAAACAAAAAGACACTAACTAGGGAAGGCCATTTTTTAGTAAGGAGAATGAATTGACAGGAGAAGAATGAAGATAAAAGAGAGTAAGGTTAATCATAATACATTGCATACAGGCATGGAATTACCAAAAACAAATTTATTCATGAGATTGCTGACCTCCGCAATATAGACTAGTTTCCCAGATACTCTAAAAATTATTGGTTTTGCCTACTTGACTAAGTTACCACTGCAAATATAAACTGTTAACACAAAGGTAAAAATTAGAATCTATGTCCATTATATTGAAGTAAAATTATTGATTTTTGAATATTCAGCAAGAGAAGCACCTTATTAAGTTCTTATTAACAGTCTAGTGTTTGCATCTGATGTAATAATGCTACAATGAAATGATAAGAATGACAGTATCAGTTTATCTACCATTGTTTTGATAAAGTACTCGACAGACACAACTTGAGGGAAAAAGGTCCTATTCTAGTTCACGGTGGAGCTGGATTGACAGAAGCCAACTTTGTGAGAACTTTAAAAAGCTGGTTAAAAAATTTCCACATCAGAAAGCATGGAGTGATGAAGGAATGTGTGCATGCTCAGTAGCTCTTTCCTTATTATTCTGCTCAGAATTCCAAGCTTGGGAAATACTGCTATCTCTGGCAGACAGGTTTTTCCCCATTAATTAACAGAGTGAAGGCAATCCTTCACAGATATCCACATATGCCCTTCCCTCAGGTGTCTCTAAAAGATGACAATTAAGAGTAACAATGAACGGGCTAAACATAATACTTATTTACTTACGTTCTCCTAATTGTCATCAATGAAAAATAACTTTTTGATTGCTATTATCATAAATACAAAGAATACAGAGCAAATAGAAAACTACTTCAGATTCTTACTTTAGTATGATCTTAATTAATTCTCTTAAAAAAGTGTTAACTCTTTACAACCTGGTTTGCACATGAATAAAGTATTCCCTTGAAATAAAACTCAGGTGTTCTGAAAATGCAAACCTTTTTTTCATAGCGCAAATGTATGTGTAAAATGACAAGTGCTCAGAGTGATTCAGTTAATGGTCCATGGTCTTAAAATTTGTGAAGTATAATCACCTCATTCATCATTTGAAAAAATAAAAATTTTATCTTCTGTAACAGGAAATTAGATGGCTAAAGGCTGAGAGTACAAATCCATCTTCAACTAATAAGGTATTAAGCAGCATACAATACACTAGCTTCTCTCAGACTGGGGACATGGAGAAGTGATAAGCCATATGAAATATTCACCATCAGGACTCTCTAGGTAGGCAGATCCACAACAACAGCACATAGGCTTTGTCAGGAATTGCTGAGAGATTGAAAGCATACTTAAAGGATTTATTAAAGCAATAGAAGCTACCTTAACTCCAGTTACTGTGATTGCAGGGATTTTTACTGCCATGTGTTTAATCTTCCTCTGCTGTAACAGGTAAGTTATTCTTTCAGCTGATTTGTGTACATAGAATTTTCTCAGTCTTTTCCAGTACTGTAGAGTACAGAGGTATCACATTTTGACTTGCTAAGCGAAGCATTAATGGGAATGTCAGCAGCGAAATAGAACAGGCAATAAATATTAAGGTTTAATGTTACAGTGATTCATGCTGCAGGGAATATTGTCCTAGATTGTAAGGTATGATTATTATCTTTCATAATAAGAAATGATGTGAGAATAGGATGGTGGCAATGGTAACTTGCTGAAGCTCTTGTATCAGAAAAAATCTTTTTTTACAAAGCATGTTAAAGGCAAGGTCTTGATTTTCTAAAGACTAAAGGAGATTTAAATAGGTGCTTAATAAAATATGGCTCTTTTTACAAGGAAGTATTTTTCTTAAAACACTGACATTGGTCTTTCCATACCTGATGGTTTAATTTATTTAGGAGGAAGAACAGTTTAAAAATTGTCTCATGAATGAAATAAAGATAGTATATAATCCTTATGGAAATGGAGACCAGCTTACAAAATCACTCAATTACTCCTATTTCTTACAGACACTAAGGTGTTGGTAATCCTTTCAATACAACTTTGTGAGTTTTTATTCTATCTGTGTTTACACATGGTATTAGCTTTTGCATATAATACTGGTCATTAGTAAAACAGATTATAGTGCCCCCAAATTTAGTAGCTTAAAGTAACATAAGGATGTATATGCAAGGAAGTTCTGTAAGATAGCTAAACATACACATAGATGGTAGACAGAGAGACAGATAGCTTGATAGATGATGGACAATTAATAAATATAAACATATATATCTAGGCAGACTAACAGATAGACACAACTCCGAAATACAGACATTTTTTAGGAGTTGTATGTCAGGAAGGCAGACATCATGAAAGGTACCACAGTCTATATCATTTAATCATAGAACTGACACTCCATGATTTTTATAGTATTCTACTCATCAGAAAAAATAGAGCAGTCTCTTGCACACTCTCAGGATGGAATAGAATCTCAATGTGAGTGACAGGAGGTAAGCAACATTTAGGACACACCACAACCTATCTGCCCCTATCAAATCACATATTATGCTCAAAATTTTCTCTCAACCTAGCCTTTAGGTCATTGGGTTTGAAATAATAAACTGTGAAGTCATTGAGTATCTAACTCACCTCATCTAAACATTCTTTCCAAGTTCTTACATACACACACACACACACACACACACACACACACTGCTTCATTATAAAGGTCATTGTAGATTTGTGGTCAGTGACCATTAAGAAAACATGTATTGCAATATTTTTTCATTATTTGTTGAAGTATGCTATATTGCTATGTGGTTGATTTTAAAGAAGGTTCCATGTGTCATTAAGTAGAAGGTATATTCTTTTATGTAGGAGACTGTATAAAAGAGTCGTACTTACAGCATGCTGATAAAATCCTGAATTAACGTGCCCTCTTGCCAGGTATTAGTGGTCTATAACCCAGCCCTTGGCAGGCAGAGGCAGGCAGAGGCAGGCAGAGGCAGGCAGAGGCAGGCAGAGGCAGGCAGAGGCAGGCAGAGGCAGGCAGAGGCAGGCAGAGGCAGGCAAATCTCACTGAGTTTCAGGCCAGCTTATTCTACAGGGTAGATTCCAAAACAGTCAAGGCTACTCAAAGAATCCCTATCTTGTGGGGGGGAAAAGAAATGAAAACATCAACAACAACAAAACCTTATCATGTCTTTTTTCAGAACCCCTGTCTTGAAAATCCAAAACTAAACAGATAATACTAAAATATAATGTGGTTTCCTTTACTGAATCAGGATTTCTGAATGGCATTCTTGGTCACAGTTTCCCAATGTTACTTATTCACACTATGTCTGAACTAAAAATAAAATAGCAATTTTTGCTTTTCTGGTTTCTGTTTTCATGGTACTGAGTCAGTGCTGCATGGATGTACGCACTCACATCAACAATGTGTTTGTTTATATTTTAGCTAGTCATAATTAACAAAAGGTTTGTGTTATCTTGAAGTGTGGTTGAAGATCTGCTTACTAGAAATCAAGTGGCTCTTGGGAGTGGGAGTATGCAGGTGCAAGCTCCCATAATCTTCCAAAGAATACACTGCAACACTGTTACTGCATACTATTTTATTGTGCATTGATAATTATTAAAAGTGTCTTTAAAAAACTCTGTGAAATACCCAGAAATTCTCCAAAGTTCAAAGATCAATTAAAATAAATAGTAAGTAGTATAATTTTCTACTTAAGTTACACTCTTGATCATGGTCTGAAATTTAGAAGTAGACTATGAATTGACATAGATCTAGAAGGGAATATGAACAATGGGACATTATACACTGTGTGTCTGATTTGTTAAATGACTTGTCTTTTGAGTGTAGAAAAACAAAATGACAAAAAAATTAATGAAATGGCCACTAATGATTTTCTCCTACATTAGTAGATAATCGCCTAGACCAATTGTCATCAGAGAGGCTTTACATAGCAACTGATGGAAACAAAAACAGAGGTGTACAGACAAACAGTAGGCAGACCTTGGGGAATCCCAAGGAAGACTAAGAGGTTAATTTTTAGATTATTTCAAAATTAAGTTGTTTACATTGAGTGCAGAATTCAAATTTTTCATTGAATATCGTTGCATTGATCTAATTTTACCTTGTTTCTCAAGCCTTACAGAATATATGGTATATTAGAAGGCTTACTGACTGTTTATTCAGCAATAAATGGTAGCTACTAAGGAAAATACATGCCATATTCCAGTATGAATAATATAACCCTTTGAGTACACTGTCTTCTCCTCATCCTGATGTCCAGTAAGACTTTCTGATTAAGAACTGGCTACATCATTCTTAGAACATAGGTACTTACTTAGTACTGACTAGGGGAGCGATTTCTGTATTGAGTTTTGCAACTGATATCTTGTCACAGTAATGAAAAGCTGACTAAAATAAAAAGAATAAATAATTTGGATTATTGAGGGTTTAGTTGGTGTCATTTTGATCATTGGTCATACCACCATGATACAATGCATCTGATGAAGTAGTTCATTTTAAAGAAATATTAATTCTATAGGTACTATATGCACACGATAGATATGTATAAACTTTAAACGTAGGTTATTCAATAAGCTACCTAGGAAGATTCTTTGAAAGAGATAAATAAGCCAGCTGAACATTATTCCTCTTATATCTACATTTCCTGAGTCTACAAATAGATGAAAATGTCAGTGTCGCGATGAGCATCCTATAGGCATGATGTAATATTTTAGGTGAATATCATTGATGAAGATACTAGACCACCACACTAGATTCTAGTCATCCTGCATTATTTATCTCTAGATTTCAAGCTTCAAGAAAGAAAAGAAAATCATATATTTTCTTTATAATGCTTTACTAATTTAAAATACAGCTTTCTACAGACACCCACAGCTAATCACTGAGTCTAAACACTGGAATCCACTTGCAGAGAGGGAAGAGTGACAAGAAAATGGGTCAAGACCAGGTGGAGAAATACATAGAAAGAGCTGACCTAAACAAGGGGGAAGTCATGGACTCCAGTATGATAGCTGGGAAATCAACATAGGACCATCCCAGACCCCCTGAATATGGGTGTTAGTTAGGAGGACTGTGCAGTTTATGGGGCCTCTGGTAATGGGTCAGTATTTATCCCTAGTATATAAATAGACTTTGGGATTTTATTCCACATAGAGGGATACTTTCTCAGCCTAGACACATAAGGGACGACCTAGGCCCTGCTCCAAATGATATAACAGACTTTGAAGCGGCCCCATGGAAGGTCTCACACTTCCTGGGGAGCAGAAAGGGATGGAATAGTGGTTGGGAGGGGAACAGGGGAGGATGAGGGAACTAGGATTGACATGTATAACAAGCTTGTTTCAAATTTAAATAAAATAGTATCATATATAAAAAATAAACATGGCTTTCTAGGTTATGTTAATAAATTGGTACAGAACAGTGTACACATGTGTTTTAAACAGAAACATCCAGATCTACGTGTAGGTCTAGCCCCGCTGCTGTGAATAAGTCTGAGTAAATGCATAAATTTGCTAGCATGTTTGAACTCTATGGCTTTTCTGAATCCCAAGATTTTGTAACTACAGGAACCTATTTGGTTGTTACAGCTAGATTAAGTCCTAGCAAAGTGACAGGCTTGATTAGTAAATTTGCCCTTTATCTATAAGGTTCTTATTTGTCTACTATTTCACTGTAAGCAATTCTGATGAATAGTGCAATTAACCTTTCCATTATTAAAACAATTAATTGCAAAAATTAAAGACATGACAGGGACAAAATCTTAATGCATAAATTATTAGGTTCAGAAATTATAATTATTAATTCATGTACAATAATTGTGGCGTTATTGTGGAAGGAGTTATATGCTAAAATTTGTCACAAAATGTTTTGGTTTTCACTTCATTTATGTATAAAAGATTGAATATTTTACATTAGGCTCAAGATGAACACTAGGGTTGGCTAAAATGGGTCTGTATATAAGATGTGATAATTTGGCAATTAGTTCTAGTTAACTAATATTAAGAATATGTACACACAAATGATTGTTCTAAAAATTAAATACTTCAGAAAGATTGAGAAACAATTGATGGCATGTTGAAGCTGAACCCAAATAAGGTTTTTCCCCTTAAATCTACAGTGAAGAGAAAATAGGTTAGGTAGACATGAATACATCTGATTTGATATCAGAATATTTAAATAAGTTCTGCAATTTTGCTTTAGGGGACTCATAATACTTATTCCCTTACACATAAATTTGAAGAGAATAAAAGATCATGTTTTACATTATCTCTTTTATCAGTTTTGTGATAAACAGAAAAAAAAGTGAGAAGAAACCCTTAATAATCAAGAACTGTATAAATTAGAGGCCTACTCATTGTGTTTAGAGACATACATTTTGCACTGTTATGTAGCTTTTTGCTCTCTTAATTGAAGCACTCATTCTTGGAGAAATAAATAGACTCAATAGTCTTAGCAAGTTCGGAAGTAGCAAGAGTATGAAGCCCTTCCCCAAGGTCATATAAGCAGCAACAATTGCTATGAAATGAATGTTCAGTAGAGATGCCTGGCAGGTAGAATGCAAGCTTTGGAGCAAAGCTTCCCTAAGTTATATCAATGTATCTGAAACTTTCAGTTTTGCAGTTGCCCTTTACTCCCCCATTTAGACTCATTTAGAATGTGGGCTAAATGGAAAATGAACCTGATTTTAGTCCATTATAATTAATATGAATTTATAGTAATCATATACCTGTAAACTTTACCATTGTAGAAACCATTGTAGTTGGAGTTGCAGAAACTTTTGATCAGATTAAATCACTGACTGGACTTTATTAATCCCCAAAATAATAGTATCTGTGATCCTTCTACATGAACAGACATGGTATATCAAGGCTAGTGGCACTCCAAAGGCACATAACACAACTGCTGTGGGATAATTTTCCTGTGTATTCCTCTAATTGTTAAATAAAGAAGATGGTTTGACCTATAGCAAGGCAGAATAATGCTCAATGGGAATGTCAAACTAAATACAGGAAGAAAGAAGGGAGGAATCGAGCGAGATGCCACCATCCACTGGAGTAACAAGATGTATTAGAGCATAGGTAAAGCCATTGAATCACATAGCAAAACAGGGGTTAATAGAAATGGGTTAATTTAAAAGTAAAAGCTAATTAGAATAAACCTGAGCTGTTAGGCCAAGCATTTTGCAATTAATATTAAGTCTTTGAGTGATAATTTAAAAGCAGCTGTGGGACAGAATGGGACAGAGAAACCTCCACATCACCTTACATATCACCTTATATATTTCCAATTTATTTATTACCCGTGTATGTAAGATGCATGTGTGTGTGTGTGTGTGTGTGTGTGTGTGTGTGTGTGTGTGTGTGATATAATGTATCAGTGTATAACTTCAAGGCTTGCTCATCATCTTTCATATTTTGGGGAGCAGAGTATATTGTTTGGCTGTTGATTCTCTTGTCTTTCCCTCCATCTCCTTGAGGTCCAGGATAAAATATATACCATCAAACATTTACAAATGTTCTGAAAATAAAGTGATTTGACACACTGAACACTTTACTCATATATTATGAAGATTATGCATGACATAAATTTCCATATGATTAAGAATTTTTTCTATCTTGAGTTTTTAGGTTTGAATGACAACATGAACCCACCTAATATCTGTATGGAGGCTGCTTTATAATTGAACTGAAAGTAGGAAAATTTACACTTTTATGTAGTATTATTCAAATATGCTACAAGCCAGCTATGTCAAAATCTGATATCTTTCAAAATGATGCAACAATTTTGAAGTAATAGTGTTTGATGGATTGTTTTCTCAAAGGAAAATGGAATGAAAGTGCTTGGAAAATATGGTAGGAAACATAATAGGATACAAAATAGCTATTTTAGTAAGTAGAAGAGCTAAGGCTTTTCTAGAATTTCTGGAGGGGTGAACCGGTAGATAGGCAGGTAAATACATTTTATTTTCATAGATTTTCTAACATAAACTTCTGTTATATATGAAACTTTCTGGATATAATTAATTAATTATTATACTTGATAACTGGACACTGTTCTGTGCTAATGGACTTGTACTTAATGGACTTGGCCTATGCACAGTATTGAAAAACATTTCTTTTTGTAATTGTTTATCAAGTTCTTCTTTGCTTTGATATAAATTGTAAAATGCATGAGACAATTCATCAAGGAAATCAAGAAGACCCAAGTTAATAAAACAGAATATACAATAGCACTTATGGTTACCCATGAAAATTACAGTATTTCATTTCAGACAGAAATTATTAGTTATTTCGATAGTCTTTTTTAATGTATGATAAAAACAGTCTGTAACCAATGCTCTAATTTGGCTGAAGTTGTGGTAAAGAGATAGCACAAACAAGTAGAATGTAATTTCCTAGTCTTTTTATTTAATGATGTGGCTCAAATACAGAAAAATATTGATCTGCCATCTGACTTCCATAAAATATATTCTGGCAAAGAATAAAACTATTTTCTAGATAATGTTCATAAAATGATGTTTCTTTATCTTTGAGTTGGATTCAAGAATAAATAAATCATATTATTTTCTTATCATAAAATGAAAGATGAAATAAAAATAATTATCTATTCTTATTTAAATACTTACAAAATTTACTTCTTCCATAAAGTTAAATTTTTATTTATGTTAAAGTTTTGTATTTGTCATTGTGAAGATTTAGAAATAACAAAATCTACAGACATCATTAAAACTATCTCTTTTTAAAAAGCAATTCTTACATGTTTCTTTTTCTGCAGTGAGTTTTTTCAAACAAAATAATTCATCTGTTTAAAAATTAGGATCAAAAAATAAAGGCCATTATATGAAACTCTAGGCATATTTTATTCTCAGGAAATATGGCTGATTGTAATACAAAAAAACCACCTTTGATTTTCATTAACATTAAACAAATTATGAAGTAGTTTGTGAATACAACTATTTTATATTAAGATGGTATTTCCTTCTTCAATGTTTTCCATATGAACAAAATACATATAGTCTTTTAGGAGATGACTTTTGTGCTTGCGAAGACTAGGAATACTCTAATCTTCAATTTTGGCTAGGGGTCTGGAGACACCATGGAGGGACACACTACTCAAGGATAGGGAAGTGGCTGATAGAGTTGCAACCTTGTCAGTGAGGACAGCTTTCTCCACGTAAGACTTCAAGTCAATCTGTTGAGGTTCACCCAAATATTTTGTCAGCTTTACAATAGTCTACTAAATATTAATATCAGAGGACTAGAATGGTGACTATCCAGCCAAATGTCTGAATACTGTTTGGCTAGCATATATGGCACATAAGTGGGCCCATATTAACTGTCACATATACAGCTACATACAACAAACTTAAACAGATAAACAGATACCTAATAGATAATGAGTAACCTTGAATTTTGTTTATCATTTTCAGTTTGAAAATACATATCTTTTGAATAAAACTATAAAAGTTATGAAAGACAAGCAATTGTTTATGTTCCCAAACCAAACAAAGCTTCAAAAGATAAGGAATATATCTACACACATAGTGTCATTCCCAGAAAAAAAACTAAACAAAACAACAAAAAATTATTTGAATATTGAAGATGAACTTCCAACATTGCTCATGCATTTTTTACTGAATATATTTAAACTCCAAGAGAATATCTAAAATTCACTCTACTTGCCAGAATTGCCCTGACCTGATTGGTTTTAGTTTCATGTGCCACATTTAAATTTATAAAATAACTCTTCCTCCTTAATCTAAGATTATTGTAACTAAATGTTATATCAAATGCAGTAAATACATTCTAATTACGTTGTGTTTCCAAAACATATGTATGTATGTATGTATGTATGTATGTGTATATATATATATATATATATATATATATATATAGAGAGAGAGAGAGAGAGAGAGTTTGTTAGTTTCAAGTTTTACTAACAAGTAAAAATATCACACAAAAGATTCAGAAAACAATGTCACTCATTACAGTGGTTGAAAACTAGCCATGGTTAGCATTCTACAAATATGTAATTGTGTTACATTTTGAAATGCTATAATACTGTGCCCTTTTCTAAAATACAGCTTAGTAGAGCATGGCAGGAGGAAGGCAGAAGGCCAAAAAGTGGAACAGGCAATTATATAATGTAAGTTATATTTCTCATTTTCAAAATGGAAATTTTTTTTAACTTAAAATCTGATCTTTATCATAATCCGTTATGCCCTGCACCCTTATGGACACAGAAAATTTAATTGTCAGGCTTAACTGAACGCATCTATTTAATTGTATATCCTTGAGTAGTTTTAAAATTTTAATTGATGTGATTTCTCTAGCTGTTAACTGAAATGATTGAAGTCTCATTTCATTTCTAGAGTTTTCTTTGTAACTTCTGAAGCCCTTTTGAATAAAATAGTTGCAGCAATGAGCTGTTGATGCTTATCCCATTTTTATTGTTTACTGCAAGCCCTTCCTGTCTGATCTGAGTTTTCAGGGTTTGTCGAAATCGTTTATCTGATGATATGAAAACATCTGTGTCTAATTCAAGAACAGCATTTTGTTATTCTGCTTATTAAACTGAAATGCTTAGGTACTGTGACTTCAAGAACTATGTTTCCATTCAGGAAAACAAACAAACAAACAAACAATACTGTATTAAGCTTGTTTCAAATTTAAATAAAAAAATTATTTAAAAAAATACTGTAATGTGTAACATAGGTAAAACCCGTAGCTCAATTTATTTAAAAGACAAAGTTAACAAAACAACAATTTTTATTAAATTTTCTGAACTTCTTTTCTGGAAGCTACAATTAGAGTTATTCAAAAATATTTACATTTATTTATTCCAAATTTCTCATACTTTGAAAAATTATTTTTCATCCAAGAAAAGAAGTGTTTCAAATGTAATATGCAATCTTTAAGTAACAAAGTAATCATATCGGAGTGAGTGTTAACAGAACAGGTGAAAATATAGTATAATTAAGTAAGTTGCATGTTCATGGACCTGAGTTCTTATTTAGAACCAAACAAGAACAGTGAGTGATTTATGATCAATGGATTTCTTGCAAAGTCATATTTTGCCTTTTATCTTTTCTGTGTCTAGAACCTTCAACCTTAACAAATGTAATCAATTAACCATTCTAGAATTAGGTATTATGTGTTACAGACACATAATAAATATAAGAATGAAGAGTTAGAAATTTAAAATGTACCCTCTCTATCAATTAACTTCTTTAATGAAAAATATACTGGATAATCCTTACATACTAACTAAAAGGTCTTTTATAAAACTAGTCTGGCCCTGATATCAAGGCCCTTGAAAAGGCCTCATCAACTATTTCAATGTCAGCAAAACCAGAGCAAAAACTAACATCAATATAAAGTAAAGTTGTTTGGAAACACACTGTAAAAATTCAGTAGATGGAGCCCATTATACAAAAATTCATCCATGCAACAAAGACTATGTTCAACTATGTTCATAGCAGCATTATTTGTAATAGCTAGAACTAGGAAATTGCCTAGATGCCTCTCCATTGGAGAATGGATAAAGAAAATTTAGTACATTTACACAATGGAGTACTATTCAGGAGAAAAAAATGGAATCTGAAATTACAGGCAAATGAATGGAACTAGAAGAAATCATCCTGAGTGAGGTAACCCAGTCACACACACACACACACACACACACACACACACACAAAAAAAAAAAAAAAAAAAAAACCCACATGGTATGTACTCACTTATATGGATTTTAGACATAGAGCAATTCATACCACCAGAGAAGCTAGGATACAAGGAGGACCCTAAGAGAGACAGGACAGAAGAGTAAAGGGACAAGAGCTCCTGAACAAATTGAGAGGAGGGCAGAAAATGGAGAAGGAGTAAGGAGAAAGAGAGGGGAGAAGAGGAGGGGAAAGGAGAACAAGAGGGAGCAGAAACTTTGAGTCGGGGGAGAAATAGAGGAGAGCAAAAGAGGTGACATAATAAAAGGAGCCCTTATAGTTTTGAACAAAAATCTGGCACTAGGGAAACATCCAGAGATCTACAAGGATGACTCCAACTAACAATCTAAGCATAGTGGAGAGGCCACTTGAATGCCCTTCCTTGATAATGAGATTGATGACTATTTTATATGCCATCGGAGCTTTCATCCAGTAGCTGATGAAAGCACCCACCCACAGCTAAACACTGAGCTGAATCTAGTTGCAGAAAGTGAGAAATGATGAGCAAAGGGGTCAAGACCAGGCTGCAGAAAACCACAGAGACAGCAAACCTGAACAAGGGGGAGCTCATGGACCCAAGACTGACAGCTGGGAAACCAACATAGGACTGACCCAGATCCACTGAACTTGGGTATCAGTTAGGAGCCCTGGGCAGTCTCTGACATTGAAACCAAGATGTATCCCTGGTGCATAAAAGGACTTAGGGAGCACATTCCCTATGGAGGGATACTCCATTAGCATAAAGACACAAGGGAGGGCCTAGTCCCTACCCCACAACTTGACAGATTTTGATGATCCCTCCTGGAAGGCCTCACCCTCCCTGGGTAGTAGATTGGGGGTAGGCTGGAAGGGGGTGGAAGGATGTGAGGATGGGAGCAAGAAGGAACTGGAATTGATATGTAAAATAAGAAAAAATATAAAAATGCAAAATAAAAATCAAAACACAGAGATAGAGAGCAAAGTCCCAATGGATTGATTTGCAAAATAACTGTGTACCTAAGGCTCGGGAAATACTGCAAAAGAAGATGATGGGAAGATTGAGAGAAACAGATCAGGGACTTTGCTGTGAGTTGTGTCTTCTGGAAATGCTGCAGGTACAGCCCCCAAAATGACCAATTAAATATAATTTGAATAAGGATCTTGACAATAGACACACCAAACTAGACAGAGAGACAAGGAGGACTCAATCACACACAAAAGTCATAGGTAACTAAGGAATGCCCAGAGTGAGAGAAATGGTCTTTCCCAGGAAAAAAGCACATCAATTGTTTATTCAAGTGCTCAACACTGAAATTGTATACACAAGTGAGAGAGACAGAGAGGAGAGAATTTATATATTCCTAAGGGTTATAAGGGAAATTTTGAATGAAGAAAGAAGGAAATAATAGAATTGAAAATCAAAGAAAAATTCTGAAAAATTAAATGCTCTAAGATTATATAATCCAATATCAATACAATGATTTAAGAACTCCCATTCTAGAGCAAAGAAGAAATACATCCTCTCCTCTATTTCATCTTTACCACCCTATACTCAGAAAAAAATTACCTTTCAGGACAAGGTCTCAGCCCATTAACATATAATAAAGTTCTCTACATTTGAATCATCTGGCTTTTCTTCTCTTTAAAAAGTGTTTTGCAATTTTTTTAGCAGAAACATTGATCATCATTTTTTTAAAATGTTATATACCCCATAATGTGATATGGATGAAAATCACAGAGTTAGAAGCTTGTACAGTAGAACTAAAGGGCACCTGCACACACTGATGTTTGTTTTTTCCTGATTCCAATCTCTCCTGCCTAGTATAAGGAGGTCTGAGGGGAAAACACTGCCTTCTACTTGCTTTACCTGCCTCCCTTAGTTTCTACAGTTTCTAGCTTATAAGTCCTCTCTCTCTCTCTCTCTCTCTCTCTCTCTCTCTCTCTCTCTCTCTCTCTCTCTCTCTCTCCCTCCCTCTCTCTCTTTCCCTCTCTCTCTGTCTCTTTCTCTCTCTCTCTCTCTGCCTCCCGTCACTGAATTCAGAGTCTAGTATTTAAGGTTCCAAATGTAGTCTCATGACCGACAACCCTTCATCCTTTTTCCAGGTCTACTGTACCAGACCTGAACCATCAAGCATCCAGGTTTGTGGATTGGGCAGCAAATGAGTTCTGTCTCTTCAATGTTCAGATAGCCATTGTTGAACTACCCAGCCCATATCACATCAGCAATCTACCAAATATACTTGGACTGTCTAGAAATTCTCTCATTTCTGTTCCTCTAAAGAATCTAGACTAACCAGATTTCTTCCTTCTTTCAATTACCCACTAGTGTTTAAGAAATATGCTGGAAAGGTTGTTTTGGGATAATGAGGGGAAAAGCAAGTTATTGATTTATTGCTGTTATTTGGTTTGGATGGTTCAGAAACACTGTGTATGCCTCTTGCTGTGGTGACAAAATTCTTGATGTAATATACATAAAAAGCATAATGGTTTTATTATGACAGATGACTTGGGTCTATGATAAAGCATAGATCCTAGCAGTGTCCCACAATACCTCACTAGGCCATATCTCTTAAAGCAGTAGTTCTTAACCTATAAGTCCTTACCCTTTACAGTATCAAATGGCCCTTTCACAGAATTAACTAAGATCATTGGAAAACACAGATATTTACATTATGATTCATAAAAGTAGCAAAATTACAGTTATAAAAGCAATGGAAATGATTTTATTGTTGGGAGACACCACAACATAAGGAGCTGTATTCAACAGTCATAGCATTAGAAAGGTTGAGAATCACCATCTTAAAGATTTCTACCTCCTTTTAATATTGTCCTCACACTCACAAACAAGATCTCAGTTGATGGTTTTTTTAGGATATTTGAATAAAAACCATAACAATACCTCTGAATGGTCTGTTTTATTATTTGGAAAATTATTTCTGCAAGACAGCTCTAAGAAAGGAAATTGAAAAGCTTCCCAACTATTTCAATAGTCATTATTTGGCCTGACACCTAGTCATTTGCTTCCCAACAAAGCAACCCTTTGTGCACTTTCTGTAGAATCAGGATACTGGAGGTGCCATTTTCTTTACAAGGCACGGAGTTCCTACCATAACCCACCTCACTCTTCAGTTGTTTAGAGACAGTGGGCAATCCAGAATCTGTCAGAAGACTCCTGCTTTGACAAATATTCCCATGAGAATTTTTCTTTATCCACTCCAAGTAATGGCTTCTAATTTCTGCCCTACCAAATGCTAAGCATAAATCACTCTAGCATAAAAATTGTGATTTTAGTCCTACAACTACATATAAAAATCTCCCTTTTGCAGAGTTAGCCATGGCCCTGAGTAGCAGTTTAGCTCCCATGGGATGAGATTAATCACATTCTGCTAGTTTCTGTTAGCAAGTTTGTCTTTACCTCCTCTTTAAATTTATATTCCGAGTGAACCCTGGGAAAGATGGCTGTAGACGGGTAGTATTTTGGAAAGGGAATCCCCAATGAGTGATGGCTCAGCTTTCAGGCATCACAAAATAGCTCTCAGAAATCTCCTTTGAAAGAGAATGAGAAAGAATATTAGAAGGAAGAACCTGAAGTCAAAAGACCCTTTCATATTCCTGGAAATCCTATTTGTGCTGTGTCCCAAGCTACACTATTTCAAAAGCTTTCTCTGGGTGACAACAAAGCAAAAGCATACAAAACTCCTTGGTAAGGACCTCTCCATCTTCATTGTTTGGCCCTTAACGTGTCTTTTCCAGAATGTGTTTGGATAGAAAATTATCTCTTGCTATCGTAGATCACAATAGAGTATTAGTTTTATTCTTGGAAGTGTGTTCGGCCTTTCTGACCCCATATAACTTGAATAATTCCATCTCAAAGTGCTCTTTGTTGACAAGAGATGCAATGACAAATGTCCTTCCCTTCTTTGGTAGCTAAACCCATAGTTCTTTGTGATTCTTCATTCTGTAGTGAATGCATGTCCTCACACTACAAAAATGTTTTCCTACTGTGAACAATCAAACCATATAAATCCTATACACCCAATGATAAGCTCCAAGAGTAGAGTATGTGGCTGTAAGCATGCACATGTGTTCTTCACATTTTCAGGAGTCCAATTTTTCCTAAGATTTGCTTGAGGAAGTGATAAGGACAGTCTAAATCTTTTAAACCTAACACTTGTATAATGATATAAAATGATTTTTGCATTACTAGCACCATGCCTAGGGATCATCAATCACTGCTAACCTGCCTACTACTTGGTAAATTATGTATCTGAAGAGATTACAACTGTCATCTTCATCTCTTGCACTGGCAAATGATACATATTTCAAGCATAGACTTCTTTGCATACAACTCAGTGCTATGGTGTTATATTGCCCTCCAACCACTAATTATGATTTGGAGAGAAGACACAGCTTCCAAACGGGAAGATCCATTTCCCTCTTATCAGTTTTGCATAGTTCAGATTAGCAGAGTAAGACAGAATCAGTATTTCCATTGCAAACTCCCGATTTTAAGGGTTTGTGCATGTTATAAGAGTTCAAAGAAAAGAAATGTGTCTTATACAGTCTGTTTTCAAATACTTAATATATTAACAGTAAAATGAAAAGCTTAAGTTCAAAGTTGCAGCTTGTCAATATAGTAGTGTGACTGAAAATTCTGTAAGTTTGAATTTCCCTGTTATGAATAATTTTGCTTCTCTCAAAATAAAATACTGACAAAAGTGTTTTTAAAAGTAGGCTGGGGATAAACTCAGTGAAATAAAGTCACAAAAATTAAAATGAAACACCTTTCTTTATTATGTTAATGGGGAAACACTTCCTGCCCAAGCACAAACGTATATCATGGATAGCAAATGATCGTTTAGGTATATGCCCATGATCTTCACTGGATAGTCAGAATGAGGCCAACACTTTGGAAATAGCCTAATCTGGGAGCTTTTTCTTTCTGGAGATAAGTCTCTGAGACAGTACAGGTACCATTCTGCCTTAGAGGGCAGTCTGCAACTTACAATTAGAGCATTGTGGACTGCTGAGTTAGTCTGTTTGAGACAAGTCATTTGAGCTCCAAATGCTGTTACTGGCATTCTCTGTATCCAACTGTGCCACTGACTTTGACAGACATGAATTTCGTTATATTTCAATTCATTTCTTTCAATGTCTATTCCTTCCTACCTTTTCTTTCTTCCATTATATACCCCACTCATCAAGTTACAGTCATGCATTTTACTGTACGCAAATTCTAAAATACCTTTACTGATAGATATAGATGCCAATGATTAATTTCCTCCTGTCATCTACCTTCTGACATCTTTGATCAACACTACTTTCCCACTATATTATTCTTCTAGAAATATCAATGCTTGTTTGTTTAAAGTAAAAGTGGAGTTCCACTGAGTTCCACGAGGGTCATTTTATGTTTTGAATTTGTAATAGTGTGCTAGTAACTGGTAGGTTAAGCAGTGGATGCACAACTGAAGGCAGCTTATGACTCCTTTCTTATGACTTGTCAATAGCCAATATGTCAGCAGTAAATAACAGACACAAAGAACACCTAACCCACTTTTGAGTGATTGTTGACAGAGCCAGTTGTGTAGGTTCAAGGCAGGTAACCACAGATGTTCTTAGCACATGATTGCAGTGGGTGTTTTGAATCTAGAGAGTGTCATTTTGCAACCATTCTCACTATCTTCTGGCTCTTTATTCTCTTTGTCCCTCTTTTGCAATGCCAACTGAGTAATGGATGTATTAGTTCAAACCTGTGTTTGGATTTTGGCATTCACTTTTCACTCATTCTCTGATCTTGAACAGCCATGATTCTCTGCATTCACTGTCATTAACTACAAGTAGAAGCTTCCTCTGATGAAAGCTGTGAGTAGGTTTTGTCAGTGTGCCTAAACATAGTTGGAAGCAATATGATAGCATGTTAACTAGGGTAAACCACAATTGCAAGTTTTCCACCTTGAGGACTTATTTAAAAAAAAACAAAAAAGTTAATTTCTTTCAAACACTTCTGACACCAGAAGTTCAGGTTGTTGAGATGTTTTATCCAATGATTCTGTTTCTTAGAAATAACAAGTGAGAGTCAACTGCAGTCCTTGTAGACCTAGTTACTCATTTTTTGTGGATTGTGGAGTCAGGGCACATTATGCTGCTCTTCCTCAGTGTATTTGTAATTGATTGATTGATTTCATTTTTGGTGAAATATATCCTCTAGATAAACTTACACCACATGGTCTGTGGTCCTCAATTTCAAATTGCATTGATTGGGCATGCTGACATGGTGACCCCCACCTTAAAACTGAATCTATGTGGCTTGGTGCATAATAAGATCTAATGGGCTAGCATTGCTATTGATATCTCTTGAGTCTCTAGGCTAAAGGAGTATCCCTCCATGGAGAATGTGCTCCCAAAGTCCTTTTTTACACCAGGGATATATCCTGGTTCCACTGTCAGAGGTCCAATAGACTGCACAGTTCTCTTAGCTGACACCCATGTTTAGGAGGCCTGGTTTGGTCCTATATTGGTTCCCCAGCTATCACACTGATGTCCATTAGTTCCCACTTGCTTTGGTCAGTTGTTTCTATGGGTTTTCCCAGTATGGTCTTGACCCCTTTTTGGTCACTCCTTTCTCTAAAACTGCATTTCAGGAGTTTGGCTCATTGCTTAAGTGTGGGTCTCTGCTTCTGCTTCTATCAGCTACTGGATGAAGTCTATAAGATGGCATTTAAGGTAGTCATCATTCTCATTACAGAGGGAGGGCACTTAAGGTAGCCTCCCTACTATTGCTTAGATTAAGATAGAGAACTACATACCAATCCCCCACGTGAACATTGATGCAAAAATATTCAATAAAATACTGGCAAATTGAATGCAAGAACATACTAAAAAATTATCCACCATGATCAAATAGGCCTCATCCCAAAGATGCAGGGATGGTTCAACACATGAAAATCCATCAATGAAATCCACCACATAAACTGAAAAAGAAAAATCACATGATCATCTCACTAGAAGCTGAAAAGGCCTTTGACAGAATTCAACACCTCTTCATGATAAATGTCTTGGAGAAACCATAAATCATGGATAACAGGAACAAACCTATACATAATAAAAGGAATATTCAGCAAACTGACAGCCAACATCAAACTAAATGGAGAGACACTATTGCAAACTAAATGGAGAGTAACTGAATGCAGTTCCTCTAAAATTAAGAACAAGACAAGGCTGTTCACTCTCTCCATATCTCCTCAATATTGCACTTAAAGTTCTAGGTAAAGCAATAAGAAAATAAAAGGAGATAAAGGGGATACAAATTGGAAAGGAAGAAGTCAAACTTTCACTTTTTGCAGATGATATGCTAGTTTACATAAGTGACCTGAAGAATTCTACTGGGGAACTCCTACCGCTGATAAACACCTTGAACAAAGTGGTAGGATACAAGACTAACTAAAAAAAATCAGTAACCCTAGTATATATAGGCAATAAAAGGGATGAAAAAATCCAAGAAACATCACTCTTTACAATAGTCACAAACAACATAAAATATCTAGGAGAAATTCTAACTAATCAGGTGAAAGGCCTATATGACAAGAACTATGAATCATTAAGGAAAGAAATTAAAGAAGGTTTCAGAAAATGGACATATCTCCCCTGCTCTTGGGTAGGTAGGATCAAAATAGTAAAAGTGGCCATCTTACCAAATGCAATCTACAGATTCAATGTGATCCTCATCAAAATCCCGGCTCAATTATTCACAGACTTTTAAAGAATAATACTAATTTATATGGAAAAACAAAAAACCTAGGGTAGCCAAAAAAACCCTGTACAATAAAGAAATTTCTAGAGGCATCACCATGCCTGACTTCAAGCTCTACTATAGAGATATAGAAATGAAACAGCTTGGTATTGGCACAAAAACAGACAGGCAGACCAATGGAATCGAATTGAAATTCCTGATATTAACCTACACACCTACAAACACCTGATTTTTGACAATGAAGTTAAAATTATACAATCAAAAAAAAAGTATCTTAAACAAATGGTGCTAGCATAACTGGGTGCTGACAAGTAGAAGATTGCCGATAAATCCATATCTATCACCATGCACAACACTTAAGTCCAAATGGATCAAAGACATCAACATAAATTCAGCCACACTGAAGCTCTTAGAAGAGAAAGTGGGAGATAATCTTGAACAAATTGACACAAGAGCCAATTCCTGAACATAAAGCCATGAGTTTATATATCTTTTCCATTCACATAATTTAATTTGAGATAAAACATGGTAGCCAAGCCAAATGTAAATATTTATTACTAAAATAAGCATTTCTAAAACATGAAACCAAATACCCACAAAAAGGAAACAAAATTGATTATTTGGCTTCTTATTTATTTATTGAAAATCACAACATTTTCTTTAAGAGGAATATGAAAATCTGCCAGCAAATAAAAATTACCATAGATTGGTAGAAAAAAATATACAAACTATAATTGTTGAATACTTTATGTATAGATTATATAGGAAATTTAATTAGATCACAATACTCAATAACAAACTTATTTCAGATATAAACTTCTCCTGACACAAATTAAATAGCAAGAGTCCTGGAAAAGACAGTGTCAATAGTGAAAGCAGGTTATCTATCAAGGGCATATACAATTCCATAGAAGATAAAGCTCCTAGTCTGTGGACATGAAAAGAAGAAATTCATATCAAACAAGGGTATGCTGAAGCTAAATGAAGCCATTCAGGAGAGGTTATATTAATGCTAAGTTCTGAAATCACAAAGCCTGAGAATGGTAAAAATGGATCAAATATCTCAACAAAATAGGAGAAAGTAAAACATCTTTTTAAAAAGTAATTGAGGAGAGATACTGAGTGTCTTTTCTTTTATTGATTTCTCTAATAAAAACTCAAAATCAATAGTTTTGTTTAGGTATGAAAGTTTTCACTATAATATTATGGTTGTACAGTATTGATTAGAAAAAGACTTGGCAGAAATAAGATCTCAACCAAGGAATAGCATAAACAGCATTAGGTTGAGTATGTAACAGCCAACTTTTCTTTTTACTACTGATTCATTTGGGGGAGCAATCTTACTCAGCATTAGACACGCAAAACTGTCAGGAAATATTTCTGTTTTCATGAGATGAATTCCCCACATGTAATTATCTAGCCCAAAGATCAATATTATTTTTTCAAAAGATGAATCTTGCTTTGCTTTTGTCAATGAATATTTCCTCAATTGACAAACATTGTTACTGTACTTCTGTAAATAGAATACTGTGATCGCCACAGTTCTTAACTTCTGGTATTCAGGGAAAGGAAGAATAACAGCAAAACAAAGGAATAAAACAACTTTTAGGAAAAATTATAAAGAAAAGGCACTTGGAATAGAAATATCAGAGGTACAAACTGGGAGAGTCATCATAAAAAGTATTCAGAATGTGAATGGCTAATTCCAAAGACAGGATTAATAGGTGAAATGAGTCACACCTACATGTAGTGCCAGAACCTTTGAACCAAATATGGATTCATCCTCATTTAGAGAACACGGAATTTTACTTTTCCCTAATTCCATGAATTCTGCCAGAGAGAGGAATTGTCCTTGGTGGTTCTCCATAGTTTGTATCTTAAGACATTGATTTCTCTGTTGGTTATCTAATATATTGTAATTTGTTTAGTATCATTTTCCATACAGTCAAATAATTGTATATCAATGCCATCAATAGTTTATGATTTCAAAGCTGTTTCTTCTTTCTTGTCAAAAAGCTTTCTCAAATTTAGTTTTACAAGAAAACCTTTAATGCACAAATGGGATAGGAGAAAGGTCCTGGCAGAAATAGATGAAGAACATACTAAATGTTCATATCTATTTTGTAGATTGAGCAGGACTTCTTTTCTGTGAAAATGTGAAAAAAAAATGCCTTTCATCGAACAACTGATCCCTCTGCCAAAAAAGTGCAAAATATTTTGACTTTGTTTTTAAAAATAAGTCTTTTTTCCACATGGGAGTTTTCACCTTCTCTATGGTTGCCAGTAGGGTGGGGAGAAGGTGGGGAGACTAGGAGGTTGGGAGATAGAGGAAACTGGGATTGGTATGTAAAATATGATTGTTTTAAAAATAAAAAGAATACTAATAATTAAGAAGTTAATAAAACATCTTTAAAAATTACTAAAGAAATTCACATTGTTTTTAGGATAAATTCAAATGTACTTTAGGAAAAATTGAGTTAAAAGTGTATAAACATAATGGAAAATTGAAGGAAATGAAACATAACAATCCAAAAAAAGGAGTGTTGCTGAAGATGTGAAAAATTATTTATTCTTTTAAATTTTCCTGATCAAATTACTCAGAAAGTTTTGTGGAAAAGAAAAACTACTGCCTTTTTTAATGACCTAAGAAAGGTGAGGGGCACCAGGAAGCTGAAATAGAAGCAGATTTGATGAAAACTAGAAATAAGTAAGACCTAAATTTGTGAACGCCTGTCCAACTCAGAGGGAAAATTGTGGAAATATAGGGGAAATAATGATGGGAGAAAGCAATGGAAGAATAAAGATATTAAAAGAGAAAATCATATGAAATCATTCACAGAAATTACTAAAGACACATAAAACAATAAAAATTGGTATTTAGATGGACATTTTCATATTCTTGACACAGATTGGGGGTTGAAAGAAGAAAGGAGAGGAGGGGAGACAAAATAGAAAGATTAAATTAAAAAAAAAAACAGAGAAAGAGGGGGTGATAATGAGAAATAGGACAGTAATACAAACCATCAGTCCTGAAAATGACCTCACTATATAATCTCTCCCATTCCTTCCCTGTGTGAATATGTCCTGGTGGCCAAAGCAAATAGTACCGTTCAAAACAATTTTGGTAATTAGTCGAAATGTTTAATTTAACGGTTTAGTAAATTCAGCTAATAGTTTATCTCAAGTGTGTCATTAAGCTATTCTTCAGAAAATACTTTGTTTTCCAAATCTCAATTAAGACTTCTGACATGGGTTGTTTCAGAAATTTCCTAAGTCCAGAAAGAGAGAAAAAAAAAAGACAGATGTAGTCACCTTTGTAGCTTTAAAAATTATAAACTTTAAATATAGCAGAGGCCTAAATATATGAAATAAAAATCCCAAAGTGCAAAAAGAAGCAAAAACATATTACCTAACATTATCACTGAGGAAGTAATCCAAGAGCCATAAAAGATAACACTGGTAAGTTAGCCTCATTAATTTTTTTAAAGTTCTCATATATAATGAAAACCTAGATCAAATGTCTAAAATATATAAAGACTACTTCTTAATTTAAAATACATCTGGATATTCCATTGGGCGGGCATAACGGGAGAAGGATTGGAAGTTAATGCCTAGAGCAACTATATACAACTATGCACTCAGTACTTGTGTTAATATTTAAACTAATTCATTGTGAAGAACAAATTCAAAATACTATCAATTACTTTTTCACTTTGCATGTTGGCAAAAGCCAACAGATTAGTGAGACCAAAAAAAAAAAAAAAAAAAAAAAACCAAAACCAAAAAACAAAAAACAAAAAAACAAACCAAAAAAGCAAGTAGTTTTACAATATTATTAATATAATTATCCAAATGTATTAATACATCAAATCAATTAATAAATTAAACTCTGGACCTATCAATTATAGGACTCTATTTCACTTGGATTAAGTTGGTGCATAGACGTGTCTAATTTTGATTTAACAATGAACTATCACAACTTGGTGGGACTTGACAAGAATCCTGGGATAGAGTAGAAGAGCAAACCTGCTAAGTTTACCAACCAGTTTACCACCAGTATCAGCTACAGTGCATCAACTCTTCTTTCTTCATGTTTTACAGGGGCCACACAAAAAGGAGGAATGGACCTTGGTAGCTTCCTTTGAGAGGAAATTTGAGCTAAGAAAGTCTAGTTTTCCAGGAATCAGTTAAAACTTTTCTTAGTTTTTTATTACTTCTTCTTGTCTGCCTGCCTGCCTTCTTCCTGCCTTCCTGCCTTCACAATTAGTTAACACATCTTTACAATCTTGTTTGATCATCACATCTGCTTACTTGTTTGAAATTTTTTTATTAATAATATAATTTAAAAATTTTACATTTTACATATCGATCCCAGTTTCCCCTCCTCCCTCCCTCCCTCCCTCCATCCCTCCCTCCCTCCCTTTCTCCCTCCCTCCCTCCCTCCCTCCCTCCGTTCTTCCCTCCCTTCCTCCCTCCCTTCCTCCCTCCCTCCCTGCTTCCCTCCCTCTCTCCCTCCCTGCCTCCCTCCCTCTTACCCTCTTTCCCCTGTGACATACACCCTACCCACCCTCCCCTCCCACCCCCCCACCCCCATTTCAATTGTAGGGCTATGCTATCCAGGTTGGGTCATTTAAATCTTTATCAAAGTCATCAGGTTTCTTGAAGAGTTTCTTAATCTGGTTTTCTGCTGTTTGCATGTCCCCAGTGTCATATGGGACATTCCTCTTTGCTGAAAATTGTCTGAAGTGTAATAAAAAGCATGCATATATTCAAGTTATATGCTTACATTTGATTATTATTCACGAGTTAGGGTATGTCCTTTGTTCACCATCATAAAGTTTGCTTTTCTGTGTTTTAATTGTGAGCATTCTGTTCTAAAAGCCAAGGACCAACAGATGTGTATGCTCTATAGAAAGATGATCTAGATTCATCATTTTTATCCAAAATATCTGAGATGTAATATGCTTTAAAATCTGCAACTTTTTGAGCAACACATGACGACACACAGAAAAATCCACATCTTTTCATGTGCCAAGTGTAGTATGAATAATATAAACCCAGAATTGTGGTGATATATTGTTTATAACCAATATCAGAATGAAAAGCTAGCCACAGCCATAGAAGCAGTGGTGGTACACACCTCTAATCCCAGCACTAAAGAGGTGTATAAGACAGGAACAGGGAATCCGAGAGGGAAATAAGTCTCCAGCCATGTTGAGGAAAGGAATGCCCATCCTTGGTAGAGGTATGAGCTATCTGGCAGCCTGGCTTCTTTCCTTCTCTGGTCTTTGGCTTGAATCTCAATATTTGTCTCTGGGCTTATATTATTCATGTTACAGGTTAAGTCAGAGAATTTCATGTAATAGATATTTAATAAAAGTTCTACCTTTGTTTTATCACTAATAGTTACTTAGGGACACAGTCTATACAAGATAAACCAAAAAAAGTGCAGTATTTATTTTCAACATTTCCACATAACTATTTTTAGCATCACGAGTTTACAAATCTAAATATATTTGATGTATTCCATTATAACACTGTTATCCTACTGATATTTAAAGGATCACTTCTCTGGCCTCTGTAAGGTGACTTTCAATTCTTTTGAAACAGTCCTAGACATCTCTGGTAGCTTCCTCACTATCTGTCAAACAGTCTTGGCTTTATCAGTCCACTTGTTTCAGATGTAGAAATGTCATATCTCCAAGAAATGTGACTCCTTTCTATTGAAGATGTTGTTTCAAAACTTTAATCAGATGTCCAAGGGTGCCAATTGCTTCTGTGTCAGTTAGACACTGACTTTGAGATTGTGGGCTTCTCGGATATTTATGGCAAATATTGGAGCTTCCTGGAATAGAAACTGTGTCCTAAGCAATTCTAAAACTACCACACACAGTTTTAGTTTTCTGAATTTTCCCCATGGTATCTTGAATGAGATTCTCCTGTCAGATTTAAAGCATGCAGTAAGTGCATGAGAAGTAATCTGGTCTTCCATGACAAAACTGTAGGTCTTTGTTCCAATTTTTAGCAGTACCTTGTCATTTTAATAATAACAATAATTTCCTTTTCCAAATCCTTTATTATTGTTGTATATTCTGTTGACATAAGTGGCTTAAGTTTCATAAATTTATCTTCAAGATGCTGCTTATATTTATCAAGAGCATAGATATCAGCAGTCATGCTTTGCTTTGAGTTGTACTGTTTTCTGGAGATAAACCAATGCCATAGGATCTGTGGCCAAAATACTAATTTCTCATGAAGATAAAAAGCAATTCCTTATTTTTTATTTATTGTCTTAATAAAGGAGCATCATTTTTGGTTGAAGTAAATATGGATTTGTATGGATTAGCATATTCCACCAGCTAATTGAAAACATTTTGTTATAATACACATTAGTGCTTCTTTCTTCATGACCATCAACTTTTATGGTATCTATAATTATTCACCTTTGAATGCTTTCCAATAAACTCTTTGTCACTTCTATTAATGAATGTGGGAAGAAGCATGTTTGTTTATTTTTTTGTACTAAAATAAATCTTAATTTGCAAGCTTGTTCACCTGAGAAAAATTAAATTTTACTACATATGTGGTCATGTTAGTACTGGTCTTTTATTCAAGCACATGGGAGACAGAAACAGGCAGATTTCTGTGAATTCAAATCAAACTTGATATCCCTGGTGATTTCCAGTCCAACCAGACCTACACAGTAAGAATCTTCCCCTCTCCTAACCCCAACTTCAGAGCTTAGAGACAATAACTAAATAGCCAGGACATGTAGATCTGCAGGCAAGTTATATTTTTCAATATACCACCTTAATAATCCACCCTTTTCAGTGAATTTATGTTTAGATGTGACATAATTTAGCCTTTATTTATAAATATATAACGTTTTGTTTTTGCTTTGGTTTGGTTTATATTTTTTTCCAGATAGGTTTTATCTGTACATACTTGGCTCTACTGGAGCTAGCTCTGTAGACCATGCTAGTATTGTACTAACAGAACCACTTGCCTCTGCCTTCCATGAGCTGGGATTAGAGGTGTGTGCCACTACTACTACCAGGCATAAAATATTCTTCAACCATTAAATAGAATTTAAAGTATAATCACTGTCACTGTCATCCACCATTCCAATACTTTCTCTTCATCTCTTCCTATAAAACACTTGCCATGAACTTAAATGATCCTGTTAATTTGATAAAGTATTGCTTTTTTTCCTACTCTTTGGTATATAGATTCATGGATCTTTATTTCAAACAGTAGATATCTATATTAGAAAAAATGCATGATTGAGTGAATTCAGTAAACATTTTATGGAACGGACTATTGGTACTCTTACCAACAGTCAAATACTAGCATTCTACCTTGAGTCATATTTTGTAGGCAATTTCTGA
This sequence comes from Cricetiscus sungorus, assembly GCA_030556225.1. Classification (NCBI taxonomy): domain Eukaryota; kingdom Metazoa; phylum Chordata; class Mammalia; order Rodentia; family Cricetidae; genus Cricetiscus; species Cricetiscus sungorus. The sequence goes on from JANBXA010000069.1 coordinate 20,954,679, forward strand.
ATCTAGCCAGAGGTATTAGCATAGGTCTTGAATTGCTTAACAGGCTAGGTGACGCCTTCATTAAGAATTGTCCTAATATTAGGCCAAGCTGTGGTGGCCAATGCCTTTAATTTCAGCACCTGAGAGTCAGAGGCAGGCGATTCTTTGTGAGTTCAAGGCCAGCAAGGTCTACAAAGGTAGCAAAGAAACCCTGTCTGGAAGAAACCAACCCCAGACCAGCTCAAATAAAAAAAAAAAAAAAAAAAAAGAATTGCCCTAATACTAATGGGTGATAATGGCTTATTTCAGCCTGATTTTCCCATTATAAAAGCAAAATCATATTATGCATATATTTACATTTTAGATCAGTGGGTGATTGTTTAGAAACTACATCTGCACATCAGTAACTTCTTCCAATTCAGTCTTATCTATATAATTCAAATCATGTTGGCTGCTTTCATACTACATGTACAGAGAACATACATGTGTATTCACAATCATTCCTTTTACAGGAAAGAGAACAACACATACTCATATAGAGGATCTTTGAGAAGCCCCAACATGATGGGAGGGGGTGAGGGTGATGGCTCTACTAGAGTGGCAGAGAATCATTGTATCCTTCTTTATCAATGTAACCAAAATATTAAAGGTCTTGTGTCTCAAAAATACTCTATCAAAACCTCTTGAAATAAATCAATGAAAAAAAATACTTATCTCAGGTGAAGTCCAGAATCATGTGCAATCAGGGAGTCATGATGTAATACTACTTTAATGCTTTAGGAAGTCAGTCTTTGTTCAGATATAATTTGAAGTCTAAAACTAGAAAGCAACTGTCATTCATGTTCATGTTTTCATTTAGGTCATGAAGTCATTCTCTCCTATGTTGTATTTTTCTAATTACTGTATTGAAGAGTGGTGCTAAGTCAGTTAATGACAGCGCTACATTTTCTGGCAATTTTGTCTTTAGGTAAATACCATATAGGTGTCTTAAAGTATGAATACCATGATACCTTTATATAATATAATCTTATGAGATACTCATTAAAAAATGTGGGCCCTTCATGAGGGAACAGACGAATGAGTCAGGGAAAGAGTAGAGGAGAGAAAGAAAAGAGAAACCATAATAAAGGGAGCCATTACAGGTTTAAAGAGAAGTCTGGCTATAGGGAAATGCCCAGATAGCTACAAGGATGACCCCTACTAACAATCTAAGCAATAGTGGAGAGGCTTCTTTAAATTCCCTTCTCTGATAATAAGATTGATGACTACCTTATATGCCATCCTAGAGCCTTCACCTAGTAGATGATGGAAGCAGAAACAGACACCCACAGTTAAAGACTGAGCTGAACTCCTGGAATCCACTTGCACATGGGGAGGAGTGATGAGCAAAGGGGTCAAGATCAGGCAGGAGAAACCTACAGAAACTGCTGACCTGAAGATGGGGAACTCATGGACCCCAGTGTATTAGCTGAGAAACCAGCATAAGACTGACCCAGACCCCTTCAATGTGGGTGTTAGTTGGGAGGGCTGAGCAGTCTATGGGCCTGTGGTAGTGGATCAGTATTTATCCCTAGTATATAAATGGACTTTGGGAGCCCATTCCACATACAGGGATACTCTCTCAGCCTAGAAACATGGGAGATGATCTAGACCTTGTTCCAAATGATATTAAGTGATATTACAGACTTTTATGACTCCCCACAGAAGGCTTCACTTTTTCTGGGAAGCAGAAAGGGGATAGAATGAGGATTGGTGGGAGGGACAAGGGAGGACAGGAGGGTTAGGGAACTGGTATTGATATGTAAAACAAGCTTGTTTCAAATTTAAATTTAAAAGAAATATCAAAAAAGAAAAAAAAAGTGACTGAAGCATTCAGGAAGTGCAGATAGAGACAAGCTGGCTCATTAGACTAGACAGATCAGCAATTGCTAGGTGCCACAGAGATCTGGCCTCCAGAAGTAAAGTGGAGAGCAGATAGCTGACATCAGCCTTTGGCCTCCATACACATGTAGGCACATGCTTATATTTACACACATGCATCCAAACATGAGAATATATATAGGCTATGTAGGGTACACCTCACAAACATACAAAGTGAAGCCACTCAGCAACCAAAATCATGCTCAGATTTTCATTAGTTCCTCTTTCCCAATGAGTTTATTTTTATGCAATCTGATCTTCACATGTCAGAAATAAAAAAAAAATCTTTTTAACTTTCTCTTGGTTCTAGAGATAAAGTCATTGATGTCACATAATAATGTCCAAAACAATAATACATAGTGCATGCTTGCAATGTAAACAATAGGGAAAGTCTCAATAGTCACGTAATAGTTCTGTTTATGTTAGGCCTACTGACTCTCCATCATGTGATGCTATCTTAAACATGATAGTAATATGATCTCTATTATCCACCCCAGGTGTCATGTGGATAATATGTTCTGAGGTGTAGATGTCCATCTGCTAAAATGGGATCTCAGATTTAGGTTCATTTATTTAGGTTATTCTGAAAAAGCATGGAAAGAAGACATTTAATTAATAACAGCTTGGTTTTCATTTGGGAAAAAAAATGACTCAGAGGTAAAATATTCTTTTCAAATTTATATTATTCGAGCTATATATATCTCCTCATCCAGGCTATAACTCACATATCTAGTGTATGTTTTCTGGAATGATATTTCTGTCAGTGCCTAAGCAATGTTTATTTGCCCTTGAGCCTCACATCACAGATTGTATCCACATTGAAGGATAAGAGATGAAGCTCCTGTGGACTCTAAAAAATGAGGTGTGAAGAGATAAGGAATGAAAGGGCATTGTCAGTTGATCAACTGGATTACTCTTACAGATTGCTGTCAGTGGGGGACACCCCAAACTAGCACTTCAAGTTTTCAAGGGATTAACATTGAGCTACCTGGTTCTCTGAAAACCTTCTAACTCTTCCACACCCATTGTTAGCCTTGCATGTGTGTGTGTGGGGGGGATGCCAATCACCCCCAGGTGCTCTTCATTACCAAGTCGAAGTATTTTTCTCTCCAGTCTCAAGACTACAGCATTCCCCAAGGCATATGGATAGTTTTACAGAGAACTAAATTTTCTGGATAACATATTTGTTACTTTAATATTTTCTTCTAAAACAGCATGCTATGTGAATGAGTTTACAAGATTAGTTCTTTCCATCACATGCCCAGAATCGTACAGTTTCTTTTTTCTTTCTTTTTTTTTTTTTCAGCCAGCAGGAAAATCTTCTCTTCCAGTAACCATTTCACACATTAAGCCACTTGTAAAATGAAGAACAGAGGTCAATGCAAAGTTAGTCTGTGAGTTGAAACTATTGTATGCTGTTAAAATAGTAATGGTGATATCTACATCAGTTACCTTGATTTTCCCTCTTCAGTGGTGCATTAACACAGGTGTTGCTTTTCACCTCAGTGTCCTATATGTAACTCATATTCAAAATGCTAGAAAGCAGTCAGAAGAGAATGTGTTTGGTCATTTAGAAGTAGAAATAGCTAAATTCAAAGCAAACATTTGTACTTCAATGCTGACTAATCAGGCATCTTTAGCAAATGCTAAAACTGTATTTTACTCCCAAGTTTAACGTGGAATGGTTAAAGGCAAGGACAACTTTCAGGTGCCCTTATCAGCATATTAGCCCCAATTGCATTTTTCAAATATGTTATCAAAATGGTAATTCTATGCTTTCCTTTCTGTAGCTAGACTAGGTTTCATAAAGGTAGAATTATTACTATAAATATATTGGGGGGAAACTATTTCAATTACTGGGAGAATATGTAACTCCAACTCTATTTATTTCAATTTATTCAACTGTCTTGATATATTCGTGCACAGAACTTTATAAAGAATGAATAAATTCACCTTGAAATTGTACCAATTGACTTTGGCTGGGCTAGACTGTGAGAGAAATCAGAGTCCCCTTTTCAAATAAGCCTTGACAATGCTGATCAAAATAAAGAGGCTATTCATTTATTAAGCTGACAGCTCAACCCAGGCTTCAGGCTTATGGGATGATGGGGCCTGGGGTGTTAGTCATGGCCTGGGGTGCTGGCCTCTACCAGATACATTTTTGCTCTGTGCACATTCAGACCTATATCTGATGGTGTGACATTTCCTACGGCATTGGCAGCTGTTCAGATGTCAAGCAGCTGGTGTGAGAACTGTCATCCACTCCAGGTTATTATGCCATGAGTGGCACCTTAGCACATCATTTTTTTTTTTCATAAAACCACCTTAGTTTTCCTTTAGTTACTTAGAGTCGATCAAATATCACAGAAAACGGATGTGTCATGATGAACAACTATATTAAAGCACGTTTTGGAATACAACAGTGACTCTAGATAGCTAGTTATTCTTTTATAGTGATCACATGTACATCTAATCAAAGGAATTTCATGCACAGAAAATTTATTTTCAAAATAATGACAAATTCTGTCTAACACTTTACAAATAAAGCATCATTATATCATTCTTATATCTCTCAACATGCTACATAATTGGAATAATCTTGGAGGTGACAATGGAAGTAAACTATATACAAGCCAAAGGGACAGCTTTACAATCTGAAAATTGGGAGCTGTTTAAGCAGACTACTAAAATGCCTCAGTGGGTAAAAGCACTTGTCAGCAAAGCTGATAAGCTGACTTTGATCGAAGAAAAATAGAAGGGGAAATATAACAAATGGAAAATCTTTTTAGACCACCTCCATTCAAAAAGAGTTTGTTTTTTTTGTTATTGTTTTCTTTATTTTTTCTATTCCTCTAATATTATATTCTATTGTAAAAATATTCATATGGTTGTTGGAGCATTATTAAGAGAAATTTATGAAAATAAGTTGGACCCAAAAGTGCAGGGCTGAGAAGTTAGAAACTTGCATGTACATTTAAACAGAGCAGAGTGAAATGCAAACCAGAGCTTAACCTTGAACATTGCCACCAGACTGTTAAATCTTATCTTTCCATAAAAAAAGACAAGAGGTTTTCTGGCTTACTTGGGATTTCAAAGAAAATTTGTGAATATTATTATTATTTTAGTAAATTAAGAGCCAGAAGATTTCATAAAATTGTTATAACAGCAATATTTGATTTCTTAATCTTCTGCTGTATTTCAAAGAGTAACAGATAAATAGCTATATTATCTACCTTCTACCTGTTCACATTTCCAGGTTTTTATGATGTTCACATAGAAACAATGTTTCAATGATTTGACTAGCAAGATTTGACCGAACCAGATTAATCAAAGGAAATGAGATTTGATATGGTCCTAGGTCAAATTGCTAACCTCTACATGCTAAGGTGTGTCAAGTGACTATAATTAACCCAGTAAAAAAATTATAATTCTCCCCTTCTTATCTACAGGTTCATATTATTCAGTATCAGCTATTGGTCATTGATGGCAATTCAAAAATACTTGTAGAAGAATTCTAGAAATAATCAGTTTTCACATTTTAAACTGTGTGCTACTCTGAGTAGAACAGTGAAATTTTGTCATTTCCCACCCCTTCCAATTTCCTATGTGTCATACCTTTGTCAAGTATACCCATCCTGGATATGCTACCCATGAATTCATCAATTTGATTGCTGTTTCAAATTGTAGGTCACTTGTTGCATTTTCTAGACATCTCTCTTCACATCAACCTTTGAATTGCGACCCTCAAACACAAAAACAATGGCATGGCTATTTCACTTCCGTGTGTATACAGAATTGCTCAGTTTCATCTTATCATATATTCATATGGTGCTTAATCTATAAACACAGTATTAGAGGGTGTGTATGAGATGCAGAGTCTTGAAATGTCTCAGAATATTAATTGGATGTCTGTAATTCTAAAATTATAATTTGAATTAATAGGGAAGTTCATTGAGGCTGGAAAACAATAAATAAATAAAACATAGTTTATTTAAAAGAAGAATCACCCAGAAGAAAAACAAATACAGCCATAGAGAGAGCATGGTAACATATACAAGGATCATAAAATCATTCATGTCAGTAAGTCACAAAAATCCATGGACTTTTCATTAAAATGAGCAAGTATACTTCTAGGCTAATTTGTAATGACTTTGTTATTTTCACTTAAAAAATAATGCTAAAAAAACTTCTAAGTTTTAGGTTTATTTTTAAAGTGTATTTATGTGTGCACTTATGTGTCTTTTACACTCAAAAGTATTATCAGAATATATGTAGATGAATTTTAACAGAGTACATGGAATCACCAAATTTTTGACTACTGTGTAAAGGGAAAATAAATGCTTAATCCTTCACATACACACACACACACACACACACACACACACACACACACACACACACAAACACAAACACACAATTACACAATTTATATACAAAACAATATTTTGCTTTTATAGGGAAATGATCACTGTACACACTCAGGGTTATCTAGAAACCCTAATCTTGATTTACAACATTATGTTTGAATATCATTTGATATTAATATCAATAATACACATATATACGTATAGATGAGATGTAAAATTAGACTGGAATGATGACATATCCCCTATTTGCCATTGAAACATTGTCATATACAAACTTTGTTTATGCTTTTCAAAATGTGCTTTATTCAGATTCCATGTTGTCTTCTTCAGCCTACTGTAGACAAACTGATGAGGATCAGAATTGTCAGAAATGCTAAAGTACGTTTTCTGCATTTTAGAATCCAGAGGACTAGGGTTGTTTTGATAATTTTATTTATTCATATATTTATAATAAATTGTGTTATATAAATTCCTTATTAATAAATGAGTTTTGGTTAATCCAATTTCTGCTTAGCATTGTATTTATCCCTGTAAAATATTTATAGTTCATCAATCTGGATTTTTTAATTTGGGCAATCAACACCCAGATCCATTTAAAAGTCTTATCTAACATCATAACTAAAATAATTCCATCAAAAAGTATATGAAATCCAGATGTTCTGTGTTTGTAAAATAACAGTCATTAGTATTCTCAAGAGTAGAATTCTTTCTGTTCTCCAAAATGGTCTTTATAAAGAATCTTTAATTTTATAGAAACTTTTATCTATCAAATATCGAGTATTATGCATGTTATTATAAAGAAAATTATTAAGAAATTCCTTATCTATGTCAGGGAAAACAATGCCCTGTTTACCACTGATGAACACTTCGATATTTGCTTTGTTGCTGATTAATTGCATATTATTTATTTATTTATTTATATACAAGAATGTACTATATTTCAACCATCTGTAGAGTAGCCAACCTAAGTTCGCATGTTGTCTCCCATCATTGACAAAGATTCAATAATCCACATAGTTTATTATAGGGCTTTCCATTTCATTTGGTGATTTTTTTTTCTCACTCCTCAGGGAAATTACTGATCTAGTGTCAGACTCCATTTGGATGACTTAACCAAGTGTCTTGTCAGATTTTCCAGTTTTGGAAATGGCCACAATTTAATTTCATTATCTTCTCTCAAGTGGCAGCAATAAAATGACAATTATGTAGCAATGATATAGGTATTGTTTCCTTTTAAAAGGATGTAGTATGATTGCCTCCCCGCCTTTCTCATAACTTTTAGAAGCCACAAAGAAAAGCTGAGTATTACTTAGGCCTTCTTTGTGAACTAGTGTATAAACTGCAGGTTGTAGTTTTACTACTTAATGACCAACTTAAAAAAAAAAAAAAAAAACTTCCTCCTAATCTGGGAACCAAAGTGTCTCCTTGGAAGTGACTCCTTTATCTACTTTCTTAGATTAAAGCCTGCCACTGTGAAATGTAGAAGCATCCCTCTTATCCTGAACCTGCCAACTGGTTTCCTGTCTGTCTCTTGCTGATCCAGACACTAATTAATTATCATCTCAGCACAGGAAACTAAAGTTTGATAGATAGAAAAAAATAAAATAGTTTCACAGTTACTATTCTTCATGGACAAAAAGAAAATATAACTTTGCTTTAAACAGTAATTTTATTCATTGGCACCACATGAATGCTACCCCAGAATTTAACAAATTTAATAATAGTAGCATGGTGGAACCCTCTGTAAACAGTGCCAATGAGCTCATTATTTAATACAAATGTTAAAAAACAACTTTATAAGCAATTTTATTATTATAATCAACTACATTATTGTTCTCTGGAGCATAATTAGATGATGTAGGACTAGTAAACACTGTAAATATTTCTTAACTTTTCACAATAATTTTTTTATTCATTTCATGTTGGGACCGTTGGGAGCTGCCTATATAGAGTGAGAGGATAGCTTGCGGAAGTTGGTGTGCTTCTTCCACAATGTGGGTAACAGTGATCAAACTCAGGTCATCAGGCTTGTACTTTCCTTTATATTGCTTGGGCTGCTCATTCCTTTTGTGTATTATTGATATCAGATTTCTGCATACTCTAATTGTGTAATTTATTAAAATACAAAAATGAGTCAACTAGTGAGATTGGTGGATTTTCTTCTTTAAAACATCATGCAGAGACTTGATTTGAAAGGTCAAATATTCTAGTTTTATTTATTTAGACTTTAGGGCATTACATTTATTTGAGGGAAAAAGACTAAATCATATTCTTCCTTAGTCTTTGACACTCTTTTGGCTATTCACTTAAAAGTAACATGCATTTGACTACTTTTCTTATAGTTCATTATTTTTTCTACCATATTCTTTATTATATTTTTAAATAGTGATGATTTTATGTAAAGTTTCAGAGGCAAAGAGGGAGTTGATAATATCTCAAAGACATTGGAAACATGCAAAAAACCCAAACCAATAATCACAATAAACACACAAGTAGCCCAGAAAGCACTCAAAATTAAAACATACAATACAATTGGTGGGTCAAATTGGATGAAGACTGGATTGTGGAAGGAGGTTTAAAGCTACCCACCAAAAAAGTACCCCAGATATAATAATTAAAATAGTACAGCAGAATTTAAAGCATTCTCCTGTGACCATGTTATCTTTGTTGCATTGTGAGATGTAATCTGCTTCACCACAATGACATAACCAATTAAACATTTTAGGAGTGGTAGCTAGATATTCATGTAGCTTTCAGCTTTCTGTGGCCTTATCCAACTTCTTTATTCCTTCATACTTGACAGGACTATAAATAGGAAGATGGATCCCATTTCCTCAACTTACAGGCAAAGGGCTTATCTCTTCTGGAGGAATTTAAGCACTATTCTCCAGTAATACGTGATAAAAAGTAATTACTACTGCTTTTAAAAACTCTATCTTACTCTTTTACTTCAATACCACAGGTTAGACTTCATTCTTCTCTCTGTAATAAAGATATATACTTTTGATATTGCAAAATACCCCTTGATTTGAAAGCTCTTATTTGGTGACCTATGCCTTACTCTCCTAGAATACCTCACACATTCTTTACTAGTTAATCCTTTAGTTTTGGAGATACTAATCTATCTACTTTTAGTGTAAATTCTCGAGGTTTTAAAATCATTTAATGTAAATGTCTAGCATTGAATATAATAGGATTTTTACAGTCAGCCATGATATTTCATTATCTGTGAATTATTATAAAATAGTCTTACAAAATTCTTACATAGAGTATATGGCTATAACTTTTAATGTTTCTTGGATAGAAAGAGATTTAATGTTTTGCTTTAAATTTTTCTAATAAACAAGAATATTTATGGAAAGAGAGCATGTAATTAGAGTTTTGGTTTTTATTTACAATTACATATAAAATATTAATATATATAAAGTAAAGAAGATGATATCTTAAATGTAGACCTAAGTATTTTATCAAGTGATACTGTCTATGAGACTTAACAGGAGCAAGGAGTCTTGAGAAAGTGGAGGTTAGGATAGTTACAGGAGGAATGTTAATGCCAATTATTTTATATAAAAATAATCTAAAATGTTTTATTTATACATTGGCATGATGATGGATAGCTTTCCCCTACTATTTCAATGGCTTATATACCTCTCAAAGTAGATTTGCTCAATTAATTCTTGTCCAACAAAAAAACCTGACAAAGGAATGGTTAACATGTGGGCAGTGGTAGTGGGTAGTTCATGCTTTTAATCACACCATTTGGGAGTCAGAAGCTGGTGGATCTCTGTGAGGTCAAGGTCAACCTGGTCTACTACAGAGAGAGCACCAGGACAACAAAGGCTACAGAGAGAAATCCTATTTCTACTGTCTCTAGAAGTGAAAGGAAAAGAAGAAAGAAGAAGAAGATGGAGAGGGAGAGGGAGAAGGAGGAGGAGAAGGAGGAGGAGGAGGAGGAGGAGAAGAAAAGAAGAAGAAGAAGAAGAAGAAGAAGAAGAAGAAGAAGAAGAAGAAGAAGAAGAAGAAGAAGAAGAAGAAGAAGAAGAAGAAGAAGAAGAAGAAGAAGAAGAAGAAGAAATGGTTAGCCAACAAGCATACCATTTAACGGTTCTCATAGAGTAACATGTAAAGTGTGGTTTCATTTGGAGGGACACGATCCATCTATTTGACTAAATGTTTTTTTGGAAATATATTATATATTACTTAGAATATCACATGGCTATCTTTATCCCTCTTATCATAAAAGGCAAGGTATTGTGATAACAATAAACTGTTTAAACAATGAATAACTTGTAACTAAATGCATAATAAAATATTTTAGCAAAAGTAGGGTGCTGATATTTGGAAAATCTGGAATGCCCTGTTTCTTTAGGAAGAGAAGTTACATGTATCCAGCCTTTTCAGGGTTGTGCAGTTTGTTGCGGAAGAAAGAAAACAGAAAGAAAGAAAAGAAAGAAAGAAAGAAAGAAAGAAAGAAAGAAAGAAAGAAAGGAAAAACATGTGTGGTTTAAAAGTTAATATACTTGTGACATCTCTGGAGACTGAGCATTTTAAGGTTTCATCATTCCATGTCTATCTGAATCACAATCAGAGCTGAGAGCTTTATTTATAGATGCCCATCCACTGATCATGGATATGGATGGATAAGGGGAACTATGGTTTTGGTGATATATTGTTTATGATTTATTAAAGCCACTGGAGATCAAACTAGGAAAGCAATCAGTGGTGGCACACACCTCTAATCCCTGGATTCAGGAGACAAATATAGATGGATCTTTCTGAGTTCAAGGCCATCCAGGGATATACGAGAGTGAGTTAGTCTGAAAGAGTAACCGAGCTCATGCCTTTAAATCCATGAGAGGTATTTAAGACGGGAGCAGGGTGGCAGAGCTAGCATTCATTCTCCAGCCACATTGAGGATAGGAAGGCATTAATTCTCCAGCCACACTGAGGAGAGGAAGCAGTCTGAGGCTTGGTGAGAGCTTCTGGAAACAGAGTCAGCCCTTTCAGCCTGAGGTAGAGGTAAGAACTGTGGCTTGATTGTTTTGCTTCTCTGATCTTCAGCTTGAAGAACTTGGCCACAAAATCTGTCTCTATTCATTTATTTTTCACGGTACAATGTGTTTCTGTCTCTTTATATGGACAACCATTCTATTCCATGGTTCTTCAATCAAAGCCACCTAAACCTTACCTTTCCCCAAGAAACTTACTGTCTCATACAATCAGATGTATTACATGGGTTAGCCATAGGTTGTTAAAGTCTCAACATATACATTATGGAAGGACAGAAAATTTAGTGCACAGAAATATCTAAATGATTAAACCTTCAACTGAATTCACACAAATGCATTTTAAAGATGATTATTATATTTGAGAATGCTGATGGATTTGCACAATTTTCTCTCACATCTATCAGCTTCCCTACATGAGTCTACAGAATAAACTCCTAAGCCAAATTGATTTTCAAAAAAAATAAGATGTGTAACTTTTATTTGTCTAATATATAGATTTTATGAAGTAATAATTTTGGTATTTTATAGACATTATTTTACAATGTAAGTATACATTTTTTTAAAATTTTTAAATGCTGAGCCTTTAAAAGGTTTGGGTCATTTGATTGAAATTTTGTTTTATATGAAGAAAAAAATGGTTATTCATGCACTAAAATTCTGTCATAAGAAAGAGAGAGTTTGTGTACTTGCAATGCAATTTTAAACAGATTATTATTGTTCTGATTCTGTGTTATCTAATAGGTTTTTTATCATAACTTTGTATGTATGTATGTATGAATGTGTGTATGTAAATCACTCATCTAGGTGAGTAAAATTCTCATTTCCAAGATCATATTGTGCATTAGGTATGTGTTCAAAAATTTTGAGTTCATCATTACAATACTCATGATACTGAATTGCATAAACACTTTGTGATTTTCAGATTAATAATTCTTTTCATTAGAGGAAAGGATAAACAGAAATTCCTTTTAAAAAATACCAAATGCTAAAAAAGATAAAATGGAGTGAAGTGAGCAATGAAGAAAACTGTTTATAAAATGGCATAATTATTTAATAATTATTCACTTTGTGTCCTCAAAATATGGTACAGTGTTTGTATTTGCAATAGCTCTTTTTCATTTTTCATAAGAAAGCATATCCATAAATATTTGTCTAGTAAAGACCTGCTCTGTGTACAAATGATTGTTGAAATTGAGTGCTAAGAAAGAAGATCTTCAGTGTTTTCACTGAGAAATAATGAAAACATATTTGATAAATAATTCATTTATACCTGCTGTGCATAATAATCACTGCTGATGTTGGAATGCTACTAGAATAGTTCTCCAAATAACTTGTCCTTTGCACAGTGTTGTTTCCAGTGATGGAATGAGAATTTTTTATATTTCATCAAGCGTGTTGTTCTAGGAGTTAATACAATAAAATTGGTCCCTGTGGCTTTGTATAAATGATTTATTTTAAATGTCGGAAGAACTTGGTCAAGATTTAAATATGAATTTTCTGAATGGGACAGCATTATTCAAATCCTACAGAGGCCCCACAACTCACTTGTATATACTAAACATTTTAAGTAATATTAAAATACACATGAATGAAATACTACTATCTGTGACCATTCTTGATTGTGTGATCTTCCAGGAAGCATCAATTGAACTTTCCAAAATAGTGAAATTGCAATGTCCTGTCTAGAGGTACATAGGAAAAGATATAGGTTTAACAAAACCTCCAAAGGGTTCTGCTGTTTTCTCAAGTTAAATATTACCTACATCTCTGAATAGGGCAATCATTTTGAGAACAATGGCTGCATGCTATTATAATGTGTACTACAAATGAGAGGCGTTTACGCTGAACATTAGCAATTTATGAACCAATAAAAATAAACATTTTTACTTATATTTTGTTGTAACAAGTATTTTTCATTTATTATTTTGACTTAAGTTGAGTGAATTCTAAGTGTTTTGTCTCTATATTCAGAATTTCTTCTGTTAATATTAAAGTCTATAGCAAAACATACATTAATGAGGTTTAGGAATATAGAAGTGAATGTTATTTTTACAATATAAAACAAACACCACAGTTTTATATGCAGCAAAGTAATGTATAAAACTTTCATAATATCCTATTATGTTGGTGCAAATATTTCAGTCTATAGGATTACTGATGTTATTTTTTATTCTTTCCTATATTACATTCTCACCAAAGTTTTCCTTCCTTTACCTCCCCCCAGATACACCCTCTCTCCATCTCCCCTCAGAAATGAGCAGACTTCCCAAAGATATTAACCAAACACTCCATAATATGCTATAATAAGACAAGGTGCGCATCATGTCAAGGCTGGACAAGGCAATCCAGTAGGAAGAAAAGGGACCCACATATATGCAAAATGTCAGAGGCAGCCCCTGGGCCCATTGCTAGGAAACCTAGAAGAATACCAAGTGACTCTGTTATAATATATGCAGAGGACATAGGTCCAACCCCTACAGGCTCCCTGATCTCTGTGATCCCCCATGAGTCCATGTAAGTTGACTCTGCAGGTCATCTTCTCACGGAGTCCCTGATCCCTTTGGTTCCTCTGACCTTCTTCCCTCTCCTCCACAGGACTCCATGAGCTCTGCCTAATGGCCACAGATGTATATAAAGAAGAAATGACATGTTTATATGTTCTCTGATATTGTACAGTTACTAAATGCTAGCATCTACGTACTTCATGTCTGAATTTCTGAAACTACTTCTGTTAACTCATTTCTTGTTCTTTTAAATTTATTTATTTTATTAATAATATCTTCTTAATATATGCTTTACTACAATATAATATTAATGCAAAAAATTAGAAATAACATCTCCCATAAATAGATTGAGGATTCTAGGAGGGACATATTGAATTTGTGATTGTCAGTAACATGTGGAAATTTAATTTACAATATAATTGAGATACCAAACTAGGATAATGAACAGGAATATAATCTGATAAATCTGATAAAAAGAAAGCATAAAAATCAAAAAAATATTTTGTATAATAAAATTCTGTAACTTATAATTTACTTACTGCTAAAATTTGAGGTTACTTTTTAAAAGACTTTTTTTGTTTGTTTTGTTTTACAAGACAGCATATCTCTGTATTGCTTTGGAGCCTGTCCTGGAACTTGCTCTGTAGACCAGGCTGGCCTTGAACTCACAGAGATCCACCTGCCTCTGCCTCTCTAGTGCTGGGATTAAAGGTGTGCACCACCAATGCCTGGCTAAAAGACTATTATTTTTTAAAAGGGTTATTATTGTAAATTTTTTATTATATTAAATGAAAAATACTAAAAGACTTCCAAAGACTTTGCACAATTAAAGGTAACACAAATGAAAATTTAAATGTTTATAGGCAAACTGATAAACATAAACTAATTAACAATTTAAAAAATTAAAGATTTTTTTATGAAATAGAATATTTGTGTATTTAATTAACACAGAAGCAGAAGTGTCATTGATGAATGTGTAGAGCCAGGATTAAAGAGTAATATTACTTCAAAACTGCTACTATTGAGGGTGAATTTCATCAGATACACATAATAATTGTGCTCAATATGTTTTCTTACATTATTAGAGAACATGCTTATATACTTGAAATATATTTTATAAAAAGTAAATATAATACTTTCAAATAACTAAGATATGAAACAGATTTTGTCCAAAGGCTTATTTAAAATTTGAACAATATTAGCAAAGATTTTTTTTCACTTGACATTTAAAGCTCCTTTTCCCTCACAAAGTGCTTTCATGTTGAACAACTCCAGCAAGCAGTAAAACTTCCACAATTAGTTTAGAAGGTAATTGAATCATCACTACTCCATCTGTGGTACAATCTTAGCAATCAAGTAAAGTATTGGTCACTGGAGTCAATTAATTCCGCTTCTGAGGGCTCTGTTTGCTGCTAGAAAATGATGCATTAGAGGTGGCTACTTGGTGAGACAAGTTGAGAGAAATAGGCATGCAACTGTGTCAAGATGTATCCCAATAGAGTAGAAAGCTTAAATCTGCCGTCATGATTTCATTTTTCTCCCTACCTTCCAGGGTTCCCTACATTTCTACCACTTGTGGATACTCCTCCTCAAAAACCCTACAGATATGTATGATTGCTGGTCTCTGTGTGGTATGTTCAGAGCCAACTGCTGCTATGTTGTTTGTTTCTGCAGAATTGCACACATGAATGATTTGTTTTGATTGTACTACTTCCCCTTGGTGCACTAAGTCACCAATTACAGCTGTGACCTTGATCAGGGTTCTGGCATCTTAAGTAGAGTATTACTGTATTATCTCTCCTTCTTCCCCTAAACCTCAAGAGTATCTTAGATGTTTGTTAAGAAAAGGCCTAAAATTGAAAATTTTTCTTTAACATTTTCTATTGGGAAATGTTTCACGTGAAACACAAAACAATAGTAAAGAGTGCAGTTTGCTGTAGATGCTGTCATAATCACCAACCAGTTATTGCAATACGTTGATCTTCACTCACTAGCAGCCTAGACATGTAATCCTGAGGTTTCCTCTCATTAAACACCTATTGCCCATTTCTACAAGACATCTATTTCATGTAACATACTTCCTCTGTTTCTTTTCTATCACTTATATTTTGGGAATAAAATTTCTAACATTTGCCAATTTTTCTGCAATATTGCTAATCCTACCATAAAGCATCTAGTCTCTTGTATCTAATAGCAATAACATTCTAGCAACAACAGACATATTATTTTGTGCAGTTATATATTTTTTCATTTCATTGACTTATAGTATTCCATCATTGACATTTACTGTAATTTAATTTCTCCAAAAATCATTGTTAAGAATAATCTGTTATATGTTTCTTTTGTATGTACCTTCTGGCTCTAAACCAAAAAGTATGGTTGATGGTCTACATGACACTAACATTTTCTTATACTTAGAATAAAAGGTGAACCTTATTTTCCATAAGTCTCAATGTTGCAGCCTGAGAAAACTCTTGTCATTCAACATCTTCATTTACAATCAGGTATTCAGGCCTTATAATTTCAATGACACAATTAAGTAGTCTTATGTTCACTTTGCATTTTTCTGATTACCTATAATGTTGACAACATTTCTAACTTATATTTGACATAAATATACTATTTGAGTCCATTTACCTTTGGAACCAATTTTATATATATATGTTAGGAATTACCAGGAATCCTCTAAATATTCCTTCCTCTATAGTTGCTTTAAGACTATATTGTCCCTTCAAAATTGCACTTAGAAAAACATTTCAGATTGGCTAATTGTGAAAATAAATTTTAATGTCAAATAAACTAACATTTTTTCATCATGGCTATTCTTTTGTCCTATTTAATAACCAATGCTCTATTCTATGTTAAATATATTGTTCTATATAGACTTAGAGAAATTTTGCCAGTATTAGCTAAATATCTAATTCCTTGGGACTTATTCTTTTTTATTAATTTTTTATTTATATTTTATCTTATTTTACATATTGATCCCTGCTCCCTCT
This sequence comes from Cricetiscus sungorus, assembly GCA_030556225.1. Taxonomy (NCBI): domain Eukaryota; kingdom Metazoa; phylum Chordata; class Mammalia; order Rodentia; family Cricetidae; genus Cricetiscus; species Cricetiscus sungorus. The sequence continues at coordinate 20,971,457 of JANBXA010000069.1, forward strand.
CCCTCCCACTCTCCCATGTCTCCTGCATCCCCTAGTCCCATTCCCTATCTCTCCCCTAGGGAGGGTAAGGCTTTCCATGAGGGATCATGTCAGGTCATTTTGTGGGGTCTAGGCCCTCTCTTGTGTCTCTAGGCTAAGGGAGTATCCCTCCATGGGGAATGTGCTCCTGAAGTCCTTTTGTGCACCAGGGATAAATCCTGGTTCTACTGTCTGAGGTCCCACAGACTGCCCAGGCATTGTAGCTGAGATCCATGATCAGGGGGTCTGGGTTGTTCCTATGCTGGTTCCCCAGCAGTTAGTCTGGAGTCCATGAGCTGCCCCTTGTTCAGGTCAGCTGTCTCTGTGAGTTTCTGCAGCCTGGTCTTGACAAATTTGCTTATCACTAACTTCTCTCTCTCTGTAACTGTATTCCAGGAGTTTGGCTAAGTGTTAGCTGATGGTGTCTGCTTCTGTTTCTATCAACTACTGGATGAAGGCTCTTGGATGGCACATAAGGTAGTCATCAATCTCATTATAAAGGGAAGGGAATTTAAGGTATTCTCTCCACTATTGCTCAGAATTTTAGTTGGGATCCTCTTTGTAGGTATCTGGAAATTTCCCTAGTGCCAGTTTTCATTTCAAACCTATAATGGCTCCCTCTATTATGTCACCTCTTTTCTCGCTCTCCTCTATGCCCCCCCTCACAATTCAGTCTTCCTGCTCTATCATGTTCTCCTCTTCTCCTCTTCTCTTTCTCCTCACTCCTTCTCTACTAACTGCCACCCCCTTCTGCTCCCAATATGTTCTGGAGATTTTGTTGCTTGGGACTCATTCTTAAGACACAGTGCAGCAAAGTCACAGGGTTTTCCTTTGGATAAATGATTGCTCCAGAATCACTTGTCACTGTAGTATCATTTCACGGTATGTACAGCATCACTAATGTTGGATTAGAAGTCTATATTTGGTGTCTACTTTTGCTCCTGCAATGCTACTTGGCTATTCCTGCAAAGGTAGCATATTACTTCTCTACTGAAGTGTAATGTTAAAACTTAATATTTGATAGATTGAGTTCCTGCTCTTTGCTAGTCTTCAAAGAAATATGCAATGTCATATCTATTATTAGCATGTGGCATGTTGGTAACCAATATTGTCTGCCCTTGAAGTGCAACCAAAGCTCTTGTTGGAATTTTCATGGAGGATGTAGTAAATCTAAAGTGAAGTTGTAAGTCTTTATGATGCTTACATTTTACTTTCATTAGCATGTTAGGCACTTTAATAAGCTTAGCTTTTCATTAATTTCATTCAGGAAATACTCTGTCTTCACTTGAAGGAAATATTGTGGTAACCTATGTTAAATGACATTGTTTTTAAATTTATTTTTCTTCTGTTGATATAGCTATAAAGAAAATAAATTGTTTTACATATTTTGATTTCCAACCTGGTAACTTGGAAAGGATGATAAAGTATTTTAAGAGCCAGAGGAAATATCTGCTATGGAATTAAATCTCCTTGTATTGAAAGGGAAGGAAGCATGATATTTCAAAAGTATTGATTCCTTAAAGGAGCTAAACAATGACAACATTGTTGAAGATGCTACAGTGGAAGGGAGAAATATCTTTTGGCACTCTACCCCTAGATAAAGCATATCAGGTAACAGAGATGCTGAGAGTACAACAAGTAGTTTCTCTCAGTTATGAGCCTTTATTGGTTATCCAATACCAAACTGAAGTCATATATACAAATTCAATTATGAATTCAGAATTCAATTCTGCAGCCATATACACAAATAGTACTAAGTAGAATTATATGTTATATCACATATCACACGATATAATGATACACATTATGCTCTGTAACACGTAGTATAAAGTTATAAATTATATCATAGTATATAATGTATGATAAATTATATCAGTTGTATTATATGATTTATGTTAAATAAATTACATATAACTTATATATACTATGGAATTTGTGTATATACTTACACAAAATTTAAGGAAAAATAGTCCACTTATTTGAGAAGAAAATGTGTGTTGAAAGGAGATGGAGGGGTTGAAAGTACAAAAGTGAAGGAAGGATTTTGTAAATATATTAATTAATGATATAATGAATTTTAAAAGGTGTTTTTTAACTAACCACTTTAAATGGATTTTTTTTGAAGAATGACAGATCTAAGTACTTACTTATATTATGTGAAATGTTACATTCTGCATTCATCAGATTGGTACTGTTTCCTTTGTCCCTTGTTGTCTGACACTTTAAAAGTAATGAATACTTTTGAATACTGTCAAATTCTGTCTTGTAACGTTTAAAGATAATAATGCAATATATTTCATAATCTTTTTACTATTAAAAATCTTATTTTATATTCACAGAAGGCAAGAATATGGCCATGGATCCCATTCAATTAGAGGTTGAGATATTTGGAAACTGCCATTGGGTGCTGAGAAACAAACCCTTGTCCTGTGGCAGACCAGCAGTGCTCACTGCTCTTAACCACTAAGCATCTCTCAAGCCCCATCCTCCATTTCTTATTAACTTGATAAGTTAAATAATATTACCTTTTAATGCTAAACTAGCCTAGTATTCCTGAATAAAATCAATGTGACTACAATGTTAGCTTTTATCCATATTACTGAATTAAGCATTTTGAGTATTCTCCATGCTAATTTACAGAGTGTACGCAACAGTTGGAAACCCAACCACAAATAAATTATGGTGTCCTTTTCTCATATTCTCACCAGCATTTGTTGTCAGTTGTTTTCTTGATTTTGGTCATTATGACTAGAGTAAGATGAAATTCAAAGTTGTTTCATTTTGCATCTTCATAATTGATGAAGATTTTGAGCACTTTATGAGATATGTCTAAGCATTTTTATTTTGTTGGTGTTTAGAACATGGCCCATTTTATAATTGTGTAACATTTTTGCCATGACATGTTGTTATTTGTTTCTTATATATTATAGCAATTAATATTCTGTCAGATAAGAGCACGCAAAGATTCCCTACTAATTTGTGGATCTCATCTTCATTCAATTAATTCCTTAGCTTTGCAGAAGATTTTTAGTTTATGAGGGCAAATGGGGTCCTGTTCAAAAGGCTCTTTCCTACCCCTACATTTTGGAGGGTACTAATATGTTTGTAGATATTTCACCACTTCGGATTTCACATTTAAGTCTTTGGTTTAGTTGTTGATGTTTGTTCATAGCAACAAAAATAGTTTTATTCTTCTTTATGTGCTTATCCAATTTACCAGGCAAAATTTTAAAGAAGATATGTTTCTTTCCAGTATAGCTTTGACATCATTAAAAAATATTAGATACCTGGATCTACATATACTAATATCTGGTTGTTCTATTTTGTTTTACTGTCTTTACATTTGTTTTACAGCAAGTACACTGATGGTTTTATTACTGTTATCTGTGTGATAATCCTGGAAATCTGGTATGGAAATCCCTCCAGCATTTATCTTTAGGCACAGGATTGTTTTTATTATCTGGAATCTTTTGTGGCTCCATATGAATGTTAGGACATTGGTTTCATATTTCTATGAAGAATGTTGTGGGGAATATGATTTGGATTACATTACTGTAAATTGATTTTGGTTGGATACAGAAAGACTGCAAGAACCAAAGGAGTAATGTTGCCTACTGTGGTACCGTGTCTGTTATATATGATAGGAAAACTGCACCCATGAAATTTCAATACGATGGTTCTTCAAATAAAACCACATCAATAATAACACTGTTGGGCAAACCAATTTCATTGAAGTAAATCTCACAGGTCTCAAAACCAGATGAAGAGCTATTAGCTAATTATGGTTGCTGAGAGAGGGAGAATCAGTCTTCCCTAGAAACAAGCTCCCAAACTGATTATCATATCAAATAACAAGTGGTCATCCTTAAAAACTTATATATATATATATATATATATATATATATATATATATATATATAAGCAAAACTAAGTGATCTCTGAAGATGTGTGGATGCATGTAACAGTAACAACTAAAATAAAGATGTCATGAATTTGAGAACAAATAGGGGCAACAAGGGAAAAGTAGAAGTTGGAAATGATGTCAGAAGAGTGTTATGCATAAAATTCTCAATATAAAACATATACAAATTAAACAGATAATGTATTACCATATGAGATATTTTTGTTTGCGTTCCTCATATAACATTTAATAATATTCTTGATGTAGTTACTGAATTTACATAGTCACCTAATCTTCATCACAGTAAAATACTTCAATGTTTTGAATTGGCAGCTAAGAGTTTATTGAATTCAGACTTTGCATAGTTATCTGGACAAGTGGCTCTCTTCCTGCAGAAATAGTTCTCAGACATGAAACTGGGGGAAAATGATACCTAATTCCCTAATTTTCTGAGACTTAGCAGAATCTTCATTTTAGAAGTGAATAATTTTGCTAGCTTTCACAATGCTTCAAACACTGTGGGCTTCCTTTAACAAATGATACATCCAACAAATAATTATCAAATGATTAAATGATTAAAAAAGGAAATGTCAATATGCAAGATGTTTAACAAACTGATTGAAATTAGGTAAGTACTACACAAATGATAGACATTATACTATTGTTGGTATGTATCCAAGATAATTGCAATAATCTATTGTCCATTTGTTGAAACCTCTGTCATGCTGATTCTCTCTGGGTTTCTAATGTAATTTGAATAGTTATCACAAGTCCACAAGAATAAATATTTGTTCCTTTGTTAAAAAGTGATACAAGAATTATTAATCCCTTTCAACACACATTTAACCAGAATTAATTATAATTTATCTGTAGTAGTAGAGTTTCATATAATGTTGGGATCTTCACTAACCTATTTGCATATTTATAAGTTATGAAGGAATTTTAAAAGATAAACTGGATGAATAAAATACTGCTATAGCATAAAAAGGCAACAGAAACGTTCAAGGCTTAATTTTTGGACACACCATTTCTTTGCAGTTGTTTTATAATGTAATTTATAGGTCTTTGTAAAAATGTTATCACCAATCAAATCATCCTTGAAAATTATTTTTCAGTCACTGGATAAGTGTTTGGGACATGGCTTGATGGTAGTAAGCTTTCCTACTATGTTCAGAGCACTAGATTTGATCTTCAGTCCCACAAGCAATAAACTAAAATAGTCCCATTGACCAACATACATTCTGACTACTCTATGTTCTAACTCTTACTTAGGCTCTATAAACATTGTATGAATCTGATATTACAGTAGTTTTCATTGATAATTACATACATGAGTAAAAACACCTATGTAAATCAGCGCCATGCAATGAATATGTGCATGCATGAGAGCTTGTGTGTGTATACATACATATATATGCACATATGTGTGCTTTGCATATATACACATAAAACATTAGATAATAAGGCACAAAAGTTCATGTATATAAATATAGTATGGTGTTGCAGAAACATACTCTGAAATTATACAATCTGAAATCAAATCAATTGTAGTTGTTTAATTTTGAAATTTAGACTGTCTTCATTTCTTAAAAATATGCAACTATTTTTTATTCAAATTTGCAACAAGCCTGCTTTACATATCAATCCCAGTTCCCTCACCCTCCCCTCCTACCCTGTCCCTCTTCCAGCGTCTATCCCATACCCTTTCTGCTACCCAGGGAGGGCAAGGACTTCCATGGAAAATCTTCAAAGTCTGTTATATCAATTGGAGCAGGGCCTAGGCCCTCCACTACATGTCTAGGCTGAGGGGGTATCCCTCTATGTGGAATGGCCCCCCAAAGTCCATTTGTATACTAGGGATAAATACTGATCCACTACCAGAGGCTCCTTAAACTGCCCAATCCTCAACTAATACCTACATTCAGGGGGTCTGGGTTGTTTCTATGCTGGGGTCCATGAGCTTCCCCTTGTTTGGGTCAGCTAATTCTGTGGGTTTCTCCAGACTAGTCTTGACCCCTTTGCTCATCACTCCTTCCTCTTTGCAAATGGATTCCCAGAGTTCAGCTCAGTGCTTAGCTGTGGGTGTCTGCTTCTGCTTCCATCATCTGCTGGATGAAAGTTCTAGGATGGCATATAAGGTAGTCATCAATCTCATCAGGGAAGGGCATTTAAGGTAGCAACTATTACTGAAGCAAATAATTGAAGCAAATTCTGTAGTATATTTACTAAAATATATGAAATGCCAGAAAAAAGAAAAACTTGATATTTTATATGCGTTTGAGGTTAATTACAAAATGTGTTTGTATTCTTGGCATGTAAATTGAGTAGTAGCCTGGAAGATGTGTGTTCAGTTCATAAGATCAACTTCTGTAATTTAACAGGTGATAATATTGTACTCTCACAATGTATGTACTCAACGTACCCCACACATATGCCCAGATATTTCCACCTAAGAAGAAATCCAAAATTCGAAGAAAAGTGAAATATTGCCTGAGTACTTGACAAAGCCCAAAAGCCAACTTCCCTTCTGATAATGCTATTTTATCACAATCAATATCAAAAAATAGTATTTAGAAAGACATTTAAATATGAAAGTTTCATTAGCTGTAATTTTATATGTTGTCTGGGTTCATTTATTGCAATCATCTTTGATTATATAAAATTAAATGTACTAAGATTTTAATACTAAGATAAGCTAGTTCAATTTATGGGCTATTTTACTCTCCTTTTCAAATACCACTTTAGAACCTATTCACACATTCAACTTATTTCTTCTAAAATATTCAGGCCGTTTTTAATTAAACCATCCTGCCTTTCATATGACAGGTCAATTCCCCTCTGTCCTTTGTGAACAGTCACCCGGCTGCTTATTAACAGCATCCGAAATGAATGCGGACAGCTTTATTTCTTGGTTTATAATCATTATTAAAGAATGTTCTACTACTAAGTATAAAGATTGCAATTCCTATAACATCACTTAGCATTCTACACTCTACAATACTTCTCCATTTGTCATTATCACATAAAAAGCTCAAATTCCAATATAATTTTACATTTTCTAAAGGCTAAAATTGAAATATTTATTATAGATATTATCATAAGTATTTCTTACTTAGATTTCCTCTTAGGATATAATCTCTGTGTGTTGAACTATAAACTACATTTTAGTTTACAAAAGGGTTGTCTGGGTAAGAAAGACAATAGTTTTGGGACATCGAATATAAAAAATAAATCCTACCACTGAGACTGAGACTAAGATGAGCAAATCATTTTGGTAGCAGTCTTCTTCATGTCCACTAACTGCACAGGCTTCACAGTTTTAACTCAACCCATATAGAAAGCACTTCATGGAACAAATACTGCAGAACCCCTGTCCTGCTCTGTCACAACAATGTAGTGGTTCTCTATTGTCAAGTGAAAAGTGCTCAGCTTACCAGTGTGTTTTACTCAACTATCCCTACAAAGCTTCTCACAGTTTATAATGTTACAGTACAAATATATTATATTTTGAATGAAAATTGACTTATTGACACTTTCAATGGTGCCATTTTTCTTAAAAACTTCTATACATAACATTTTCTCTTTTTCTTTTTATATTATAATGTAATGATATCATTTCCTAGCTGGGTGGTGGTGGTACACACCTTTAATCCCAGCACTCTGGAGGCAGAGGCAGAGGCAGGTGGATATCCATGAGTTTGAGGCCAGCCTGGTCTACAAGAGCCAGTTCCAGGACAGCTTCTTCAAAAGCCACAGAGAAACCCTGTCTCGAAAAACAAAACAAAACAATCCCCCCCCCAAAAAAAAAGAAAGAAAGAAAGAAATCTTTTCCTGTTTCCCTTCTTTTCCTGTTTCCCTTTCCTCCCTCCAATTTTTGCATATACCCTCCTTGCTTTCTCTCAAATTCATGGCCTCTTGTTTTCACTAATTGTGTGTGTGTGTGTGTGTGTGTGTGTGTGTGTGTGTGTGTGTGTGTGTGTATGTGTGTTTCTAAAAATAACCTGCTCGGTCTATATAATGTTTCTTGTATATTATCCTTTTAACTAGTTTGTTTCCCTGTCTCATAACTGATTTTTAAACAATAATACACTTTCATTCATTTGTTTATTTTTAATTAACATGTAGAACATATTTCCTGGGTCTAATGAAATGGGAGAGGAGTGAAATACTTGAATGGGGTTTAGTGTCAGATAATCAAAGGTCTTGCATCTTTGGCTCCTCTTCACACTTTCCACTTTAGACAAAGGATTGCATACAAAAGCAAAATGTAAAGCTATTATAAATGAAAAACCAACTGTACTATGGGTGTTTATATATTATGGAGTTCCATCAAATAGTTATTTAGTAAAAATAAATGAGGTAGAGGTAACTGGACACTTAATGGAAATAACTAAGAATGGCAAAGGTTTTAGTGATTGTCACTATTACTCTTACCACTGATACTGCTGCTCTGGTACTATGACTCCTTCCTTATATTTACCAATATCTCAATAGCTAACTGCAATCTAAATTGAAATGTTTGCTTTCCTCCATTGAATCAATCTTCTCCTTTGTAGCCCTCCCAAGATATTCTCACATTTGTGCCCGTCTTCCAGTGTATTGTTCTTCAGTATGTAGTTATTCTCAACCACTTTCTGATAATGTGTTTAAATAAAAAAGGAACTGTACTCAGAATTCTGCTGAGGATACTATCTTTGTTAATACACCATCAGTTTCTAAGTGATAACATAAACTGTATTTTATAGATGGTGACATGCTAGAGAGAAGGATCTACTAAAGAAACCTATGTATAAAATGATTTGCTTGGATGTAGTTCATAGCATTGAAATTGGGAAGATAAAGGGATTAATAGGGATTGTTGATAAAGAACAAGTAAAGTTGTAAACCTATAATATATTTTACCTTATAATTTAATGAATTGTAAGCACTATATGGATACATTGAATTTAAAATATGTGCCTGGGACAGGCACTGTCCTTAAGTGTGGTTTGTATACCAAATGGGACTCCTTTGAAAACTAATTTTTCATTTGCATGTGGTTATCAGTTAAAATAGCTTTGGGATTATGGATTAGGTTTTGTGTTCATTATCCATCTCAGCACTTGGACCCCATCCAACTTAGACTTATGTAGGCTGCCATGTTTCTGTGAGTTTGAAAGTGCATCAGTCTTACTGTGTCTAGACAGCATTGCTTTGTTGATTGTACAATCTTTCCTAGCTCTTACCATCTTTCCACTTCCTTTCCACAAAGTTCTTTGATATCTGTGGGGAGGGAAAAGTCTTATTTAAAAATGAAATGTTTCAGCCAGGTGGTGGTAGTAATAGTAATGGTAATGGTAATGGTAATGGTAATGGTAATGGTAATGGTAATGGTAATGGTAATGGTAATGGTAATAGTAATAATAATCCTGACACTAGGAAGGCTGAGGCAGGTGGATCTCTGTGAGTTCGAGGTCATCCTGATCTACAAAGTGAGTGCTAGGACAGGTTCCAAAGCAATACAGAGAAACCATATATTGACAACCCCCTCACCAAAAGAATAGCTGTTCCAAGGTCTTTTACTCTCTGAATATTGTCAATTTGTTCCCATCTGCAGGAAGGATCATGTCTCATGATAAATGAACATGTCATTGACCTTTAGTGTAGTAGTTTATTTTTTCTTTCCCTTTTTTAAATGCCTATTTGTGTTCTAGTGGGAGGCAGAGAGAGGATACTGATTTGTATAGATCAGGAGGTATCACATGGAAGGAGTTCAGGAAAGGGAACCGTATCAGAATATAGTATATGAAAAAATATTTTTTCAAGAAAAAAATATGTTGCCTAAATATTCAGACACAGACACACAACAAAATACATACACTCACACGCACACACACACACATACACACACAGAGGGAGAAAGAGAGAGACACACACACAGAGACAAACACACACACACACACAGAGGGAGAAAGAGAAAGAGAGAGAGAGAGAGAGAGAGAGAGAGAGAGAGAGAGAGAGAGAGAGAGAGAGAGGCTGGTGACCTTTCGGGTTGCCCAGAAAAAAGAGAGTGGTTGTTGGTTAATCCATATTTTTGCCAAGAATAATTTGGTAAATACTTTTTTATCTTTCAGACAGTAGTAAGGTTTGCAATAGAAAATTAAAAAAATAGATTGATGGTTTCATTGTCTTCATGTTACATTAGGGAAAAGCATCTGGAAAAATAAAACCAATAAAAATACCCATAGAAACTGCTGACCTAAATAAGCAAGAGCTCATGGACTAGAGTCGGATAGTTGGGAAATCAGCAAAGGACCAACCCAGATTCTTTGAATGTGGTGTTAGTTGGGAGGACTGGGCAGTCTATGGGGCCTCTGTTAATGGATCAGTATTTATCCCTAGTATACAAATGGACTTTGGGATCCCATTCCTCATAGAAGGATTCTCTCTCAGCTTAGACACATGGGGGAGGGCATGGGCCCTGCTCCAAACAATACGACAAACGTTGAAGACTCCCCAATGGAAGGCTTTGCCCTCCCTGGGGAGCAGAAAGGTGATGAGATGGGGGTTGCTGGGGGGGGGGACGTGAGGAAGGGAAGGTGTGGGAACTGGGAATGATATGTAAAACAAGCTAGTTTCAAATTTAAATAAAAAATTATATATAAAAAGTAATGTAAATATAGGTGTACATATTGACTATGTGGATATATCCACATGACGCTATAAGGACTCTGTATGCCCTTTGAAAATGCACTATGCTTTATTATTCATAAATAGATATTTGTAGCATGTTGTTTTCCACCAGTCTGCCCGCCCCTAGTCTGGCACGCCGGCCCCAAATAACACTCTGAGACTCTGTATTTGATACAATCCTGTTGGCCAGTTACTATTATTGTTTATGAGCTAACTCTGTCTTAATTATTAACCCATTTTTACTCATCTAAATATTTCCACGTGGTCATCTTATCGGGGGGCCGCCGCTGGAATCTTCTTTCTCCATGCTCTACATCCTGACTCCTCCTAACTACTTTCTCTTTCCTCCTCCTAGTCTCCTAGCCCTGCCTATCTAGTTTCCTATTGGCCAACAGGGCTTTATTAATTAACCAGTATGAGAAACATATTTACAGAATAACATCTCCCATCAGATATTCACATATTACAGATGTTTATAATACATTAGAAGTATTTTAAAGTTTGATCTCAATTCTGAAATAAGTAAATTTGCATAAGTCTTCTTGGTACATAAGGCAAGTACTACTGTCATTGTAAATGAAACCAGCATTATTGAGCATAATTGAAATGATGTTCAAATGTATTCATGGCTTGAAGAATAATAGATACCAAGCATAGTACTTTTATTTAATGATATATGTAATGTATGTATGGGTGGGTGGTTGCACACACACATATTGTGTGTCACATAAATATATGACAATCTTCAAAAACCTTGTGAGTTTATGATAACATTATTTTTATCATAATAAATTAAATTGGCATTTGATTGCACAAAGTCATATTAAATCACATTATAGACAAAATTTTGAGGTGAATTCCTTTTTTTTAAAAAAATAAATCTCCCCAATCATTAAATATTTTCTAATAACTCAAATGAAAATTTATTTAATGTTTTCAGATCATAACTTTTATTTTAGCTGTTTCTAGTGCATTTTGGCAATAGTTTAGTCCTCATAGAAAAAGGTGGTGTTTTTTTTTCCTTCTATTTCCAGTTAATAAATAGGCTTATCTCTGGCTCTGAGGCTCTCATGGGACACATTTTCACTGTTGATGTTCAAACAGCTCCCTTGTCTCCAGTACTATTGTCATACTCGCCTTCTGTAGATTTATAACCATACACAGACATGGTAAAAGAGTTTTTCTCATATTAGAATCTCTATTAGACTTTTATAGAGAGCACGATTTAGCCAGAAAAACTTATCAAAATCAGATGTCTAATTAATGTAATTGTGAGGGTATTATCTAAGAATATCAGGATATGATGTCATCTGAATGTCTATGGTGAGAATTTTGTGTTTCTTTTGTATATATTTTAATATTGTCCCAAAGACTCCATCTTTACATCAGAGGATGAATAAGTTAGATCTTATCTAACTGACGCACTAGGAAATTTATCTATGCCATAAAAAAAGAAAAACAAAAACAAACAATCAGGATTGCCCAGCAATACTGAAGGAAGACATGATATATATTCCTCAAATATTCCTGATTATTCTAAAGTTTGTTTTGACTTAATCTAACGTGAGACTCAGCAGGTGAAAGAAGAACACCCGTCTGAACTCCCCCTGTGTGTATAAGGTTAAATGCCATACCAAGGTTTTTGTCACTGTGGTTAGAAAACAGAGGATGAGGGACAGCTATGCAACTAACAGATAAAATAATCCTACTTTTCTAGTCTGTTCTTTCTATTAATTTAATAAACCCACATGTCATGTTATGTTTTCACCATTTCCTGCTACCTAACTCAATATGTACTTTTTTTCAGCTCTATTTACATTCATTCTATTTTGTATTGAGGGCCTTTGTGCCACATAAAAGTTACACTAATGACAACTAAATGTTTATATACTACATAATTTCCATTTTAGTTCACAATTAAGAATATTGTCCTTATTTACAAGATTATTTTTCATTTTACATATCAATCTGTCTCTTTTCCCTCCCTTTCTTTCCTTTCTACCTCCCTCCTTCCCACTTCTCAGAGTGGGGAAGCCCTTTCTTGGGGAATTCACTAAGTCTGTCATATCAAGTTGAGGCAGGAGCAACTCCCCCACCCCATATTGAGGCCAAACAAGGTCTTCCACCATAAGGAATGGGCTATAAAATGCCAGTTCATGACCTTGGGTTAGATCCTGTTGCCACTGCCAGGATTGCCCCCAAGAGATAAAATCATATATCTGTCACCCACATCCAGAGGGTCTAGCTCGGTCGCATGCAGGTTCCCCATCTATCAGTCCATAGTCCGTGAGCTTCCACTAGCTCAGTTCATTGTCTTTGAAGTTTTCCCCATCATGTGCTTGATCCTCTCCCCATGTTCATATGATCATTTATCCATATCTTCAACTAACTCTAGGAGTTCAGCCCAGTGATTGACTCTGGGTCAGGAGTGTTTTATGGTTTAAAAACATATTTATAGCCCATGGAAGATATTTTTTTTATCAGTTAGGAAATAATTACTATATTTTATCTTCAATTCTATTGCTATTTGTGTGTGAATGCTATAATATTATGGGTGGTATGGAGACAAACTGACAAAGAAAAATTTTGTGAAAATTCTGACTGGGAGAAACTATGGCATTAATTAAAAAAGCATCACCATTCTTTAAATATGAGTGCAGTGCAGACTAGCATCCAAAATGAACAGTCAACATCATTAATCTTAAATTCCATGCATAAGCATGTTTCTTGTCAGTAAATTAAGGTATTGTATTATTTCCCCATTAGTGTTCTTTAAGTCTTCTACTGTCTCTATTTTGCTAATTGTCATGATTTCTAATATCTCAGACACATTTTTTTATGTGAATTCAGATTAAATAAGTACTAAGGGCGTGTGGGAATCAATATCTAATATATTTCTGGACACAGTACTCAGCATTTTTATCTTGAATTAAAACAACTTGAAATGTTCACAGTCCCACCTTTAATCAAGTGTAACCATAAACTACAAAGAATTGAAAATGAAATGAGTATGAGAAATTTCACACTCCAAGCAGTAGGATGATAATAAGTTTTCACCTGTTAACATATTAATAACAGTGTTAAAGAGCACATTGTGCCCGAGGTAATACAAGTCTGTGCAATTTTACATGTGTCAGGAAATGGTTTGCTTGTTAGCAACTGGCTAGAGTATCAAAGCAGAGTGAATTCCGTGGGGGAAACTAGTTGTGTAATAAGGAAACTTAGAATTCTTTGTGCTTTGAGTTATTTAAAATCACCTGTGTAAACCACTGGATGATACGGGAAGAGGAATTGCCCTCAGGAGGGTATTAGATGACCTACAGTAATAGATCATTCTCATCCCTAATGCCTATGATTAATATGTCATAATTTTGAAAAGTACACTTCGAGAGAGTGGCAGTGAATGGTGATACAGAGACAAAGTGCATCACACACAGGGGACAGCCTGTACCAGTGATTGGGGTTATTATGCCAGGGAAACATTCAGTTTGACTTGCTAGGGAGAAGAGGGGTGTTGGATGACATTTCATTTGACTATTTTCTTTATGTGATTTCCTCTGTTGGATAAGCTGTGTTCAGTGATATATTAAATATCTGAAGGTGAAAATAGAACAGAACAGGGCAAACACACCATAGTGGACTTACCCACAGTTTACAAAAGAATACTGACCCTAAATAAAGCCCAAAAGAACAGAGAGAATATAAAAAAGAAAATCTCTATGAAACTCTTTTGTGATTGGAGATCTGAAATGTGTCCACAACAAATATTGCAACTGTAATAATATTATAATGAAATTATAGAACTATGTCATATGTTTCTATGTAGAACTGGCTTCAGGGAAAATTTAGCTGGAGCAGAGGTTTTTATTTCAAGTGAATTATTTTTGTGACCCAGGAGCAACAAGACCAATAAAATTGGGAAGGACAATATTGGTTGCATCTGAGGACAATAACAACAAAGGTATATGTGTGAGAATAAATCTTTTAAAGTTAATTTTAAAATATCTAAAAATGTAGATGTTTTAGATCATGTTTATCATACCATAATTTGAGAGCCAGAACAAAGAGTATTGCTATGTATTTGAAAGAGAAATGGACCTAGTTCTACATTTTCAATGGGCATTTCTTTCTTTCTTTCTTCCTTCCTTTCTTTCTTTCTTCCTCTCACTCTTTCTTTCTTTGTGTTGTGAAATCACAATATGAGTAAACCATGGTAAATATATGGCAAATTAGCACAGTAAACAGCAGAGAAAATATTATTGAAAGTAATCATGACTCCCTAATAAGAGAAAGGTGCCCTTAACTGACTCCCTGTTGCGAAAAAGACTGAACCTAAACTCTGCTGAACTAATATTAGTCAGTAACCCCAGCCTGTGGGAAAACCTTCACAGCTACCAGATAATCAAGGAGACTCCATAGCAGTCATTATGCTAACCACATGCAGGGAAGATCCGTATAGGAGCATTTTGATGATTTCTTCAGCATACCAAGTCTCACATTTTAGATTGAGAAGAACTAATAGAAACATGCTGATAGCATGCCTGCTATAGAAGTGTAAAAATTTGTACTCAGTGTTTCCCACTGAGCACATTCAGAAAGTACGTTCTTCAGACAATAAGAAAAAGTTCATATAAAACCCCACATAGCAAATGGACAGTGATATACACTTTATAAAGTCAAATTTCTGGGAACTACCTGTTACCTATCTAAGTTTTAAGAAACACTCAGTGTTAATAAAGGAGGCTATTACTAAGTTAATTATTGGTAAGCAGACGCTATCCTAAGACCAGATAAACCTTGAAAGTTCTGCTTGCTTTTAGAAATACACCATATATGTCAATTAATTATCCCATATGTATCATATAAGTATGCACTTGGAACATCTAATAATACCCCCATAGTGTTGAAGATCTGGCTATAGACCTTACACATTAGGCACTTGATTTTCATGAACTGTATCTCTAGTCACTTTGAGCAAGCTTTATTAAAATGTGTGTTATTTGGTTTACGCTAAAGTTTCTTTACCAAGCAACCATTTCTCATAAAATATTGGACATATGTTTTACTTTTTGTTTTGTTCTACAATGGTAAAAAGTAAAAATAAAATGATGAATATGAGAGTGATTAGACATATTTTAACCATTTGAAACTAGAAATTAAAATAATTCAACTCCCTTACTCTGCTAAGAACTTTTTTCTAGAAAAATAGTCCTTGGCATTTAGAACTATTGTAGTGTTTATATTATTGCAAACATCTTGACTATAGAGTATAAACCATTAACGCGTATCTGAGAATCTTCCCCAAATAAATACTAACTGAATCTGAAATCTCACTTGGGTCATGCTTCCTTCTCCATTATTTTAGAAAAGAATCCAAGTTATTTACAATGTCCCGAAAATCTGCTTTTCGTCTAGCTCTCTCAGTCAATAATTGGTTACTAAATATGATGTCAGAAAACCGGTGATATCCTTCCTATATGAGTCTGGTCTCCTCATTCATTCTTCTTTCTCTACACATTGCCATACCTGGCTTAGTGTAAGTTTCAGTTCAGGAAACTGTCACGTCTCAAAAAGTAATCTAGTAGCCTCACTATCTAACAATGCTATCCAAGAGATATAACTAGTGAGAATGATTTTATCAGACACCTTGTCATTGCCAATATTCATCTTACTTACCTTATGTGTATTTCCATAGCAGTGTGAGCTATATAAAATAGGTAACTTTTCTGTCTTATTCACATTCAATATTGTGATCCCAAAAACACACCTGACTCATTAAATAAAATCAATAAACAATTGAATTAAGTTTTAAATGTGTGGAATGAATATAGTGAGACAATAATCTAAAGTAACAATTTTTGCTAATTGTGAATACCTAAAATGCATACCTAATTCACAAAGATTATTTAATTTATGCATTGTATCATGAAACTCTCGATGTAATGTATATATATATATATATATATGTATATATATATATATATAACAAATGTTGGATTTTTGTTATTTATAATATGTGTGTTTGTCTTTGCATGTGTGTGTGTGTGTGTGTGTATGTGTGTGTATGTGCAGGGTCACTGGTGTGTTCACATGCATGCAGAGTCATGAGGGAAATATTCTGTTTCATTTCTCTGTGATTGTTTGGTTTTTCTTTCTTAGATTAGATCTTTTAGTGGCCAGCAATTTGTCAGCAAGGTGAGGGAGGTGGCCAGTGAGCCTCAAAATCTGCTATATCTATCTTCCAAGAGCTGAAATTACATGTGCATGTATTCACATCTGTTTGGGTTTTCTTGTTACCTTGGGTTTTGTTTTTGCTTGGTTGTTTGCACTTGTTCTAGTTATCAAACTCAGGTCCTTATTCTTACAAAGAAGACTATCATTTTATAATCTTTTATTTGTAAGTATTGTTTTCTAGTGACACAGTATATTTCAACTAGTGAAGCATACAACTCCTAAAGAATAATATTTGTTTGAAATTAAAATATTATATTGTAGGAATATATTAAGACAAATCCAGTGAATAGTTATTAGTTACACTAATTAATAATAAGTTTGAGATTTTTTAAAATATTATACTCCATGGTGGTCTGGAAAATCCTGATCTAATAGCTATTGCCAAGAATAGGTTTTCATATTAAGTATTTTTCAGTAACTTGGATTCCCAAAGTGTCTGCTCATAACTAATTCTATTTATTCACTCTAACATTCTTAATGTGGGATGTATCCATTTTTCATCAATGGAAGTGATTCAAACATGTGTATCCTGTGTAGTGTGAAAGTTTGGTTTTTAAGTCAGAGAATTTGTTGATAGTAATGAAAATAAAAAAGACACCATTTACAAGATTCTGAACTGAATTATTAGATAACATACATAAAATTTTGTTTTAATAATCAGAACATAGCAGACAAATTTACACAGCAATCTCTTTTTCTCTGAAACTCTTCTATACAGTGACTAACATGTAGAAGCTAATGTGACTGATATCAAATGTCTTAGAAAGGACTGAAGCAATATTACACATCACTCCTTACATTTCAGAAAACCTTCATATTATGTTTCTGTTTAACTGAAGCTTGAATTCCAATAGACATTTTTTTTCACTGCTCCCCAAATAACTAATGATTATTTTACTTCTCTGTAAATTGACTTTTGATGAAACTTTAGACACCTATGTGTGGTAATCATAAAAAGATTTTGAAGTTGTCATCTATTATATTTTTGATAAGCTTATAATAGATCAAGTTAACTGGATTTGCTGTCTTATACAGCATCTTCACAAAAGATATTTTCATCGAGGAATTGGATATTGATTTTTCTTTAAATACTAACTAATGACTGAGAGAGGCACTATAAGGCTACACTACATACTCTCTTAAATTCAACCAAAAATAAAACTATGCTTTCTATTTTTTAAAGACACTTCTATCATCCTTCCACTGTGTTTTTAGTAATTCCTTGACAGCTTTCAGCAAAATGTATTACCAATAAAGTACTG
Organism: Cricetiscus sungorus; assembly: GCA_030556225.1. Classification (NCBI taxonomy): domain Eukaryota; kingdom Metazoa; phylum Chordata; class Mammalia; order Rodentia; family Cricetidae; genus Cricetiscus; species Cricetiscus sungorus. The sequence continues at coordinate 20,989,544 of JANBXA010000069.1, forward strand.
TCATTCTTTTAGTTTATTTTGAAAAGAGAATTGAAATATATATTTAAAACATGAGTAGAATTATTTATTTTTAATATACTAGATTTTAAGTGAAAACTCACTTTCATCATGAACACTATTTGAAAGCTTCTCCATATGCTTAAAATTAATTCAAGAGACTATCAATAAATATGATTAAATTAAATCCTTTCTAAATTTTTTATTTTTCTTTTTTCTGTGTGAGACAGCTCTATTTCCACAAAGCACAGAAGTGCTTGTTCAAAATCAAATGCTTAAGCATTACCCAAAGTCTCAGACAAGGTAAATAGCGCGGTAGCAGGTTTATTTCTTGTCTATTTGCTCCTTTCAGTGAAAGAGGAAATACTTTCTTTTCCTTGAGAGGTAGCATCTTTTCATGTACTGCTTATCATATCACTAGTTAGGAAAGCCCTCGTCATCATAAAAGTAGACATTAAATATTCTGGTCACAGCCATTTTTCAACCTATGGAGCTCAATTTACTTTTTCACATTTGATTTTATTACATTGCGTACATAATCAAAATAAACGTTCATAACATGGAAATGATGATGATGAAACATGGTGATAAAGAGGTCACCATGTGACAATGAAAGGTGGTAAACCTGCTGTTCTTGCGCACCTTTCTTGCATTACTCTGCATCATGCTTCTTGTGTCATCTCTCTTCAACTGATTCTACTCTGACCACTATAGAAACAGAGTGTTAAAGGTCATTTACATGTTGCATGGAGATTCAGTGTTTACTGTGGTTTACTCTGTGTGTATAAGATGTGTATTCAGAGTTTGCTACTTTTCTTTTTTTTAATCCGCACTAGCGTTTTGTTTTTATTGTTGTTAGCGTGTTTATTTTACTCCACAAGACCTCCCAAACAATTAAAAAAGAAAACTACATTGCTTCTTATAGTGCTGTTCGAAGAATCTGAATTGTCCAATCAGGCTCTATTGTTGCGATTTCTACTAACCTATGTTACTGCACCATAGGGGTCATTGCTGTAGCTCGAGGACTAATCTGGTTTGCAACCTTCAACTGCCATCTGCTTTTTTGATGAACAGGGTTTTGATTCCACAAGGGTCTTAGCTTCTTCTTCTGTAAAAGTGTAAAGATACGAGTGACTGGCATTACTGTCATGGGCATTAAAAGTTATCTAAGACTTGGTATATAGCAATTCAGTATTCTTGAGGTAATAAAACTTGAAGACAGACTTGAACTTGGGTTGTCAACTTTCTCCTCCTCCTCTGTTATTTGCATTCAACGCAGTATCTCTTGAATATGTGTTATGTTATCAGCAGTGTGGTAAGTTCATTACATTCATTGATTTTATTCAATTCTTCACAATAACATCAAGGTTGCTATTATTATCATTCTCGGAGCTTTACTGTCACGGAGCTGTAACCTTAACTAAAACAAGTAAGTTTCCTTCCTGCCAGAGCTTTCAGTACAGTGAGAAATTAAGCTAGTAATCACAATAAAATGATCACACCACTTTAAAGACTCATTGTGACTCTGCTTATGCTTAAGTTATAATATTGGCAGTCACTATGGAAAAACAGGCTCTGCCTCAAGGAGTTTGCTACTTTTCACCAATCCCAATGATATGCTTATAAAATTTCTGTTTATAAAAAGATAATAATTTCTTTAACCTAATCTTTATGAGAATTGTCTTTTCTTGATGGACTGGACTCTATTTTACAGAACACACACACAGACACACTACACACACACACACACACACACACATTGTGTAATTGCTTTTCTGTTACATATCTACAGTTAATTTAGTCTTAAACATTCCAAGGAAAGAAAATAGCCCCAAGAACTCCAAGTATTCCAACTGGCCGAACCCCGGCCTGCTGCAGAGAGCTGTAGACTTCTGTTCATCTTGTGTTTTTATACTCTTCCTCCTTTGTTCTTCCTCCTCTCTTTCCTCTCTTCTTTCCCCCTGCTGTTCCCTCTCTGCCTCCTGATCCTGGTTATCTTTTCTCATTCATCTTCTGACTGATCCTCCTTTTTTTTTTTTTACTTCATTATTTTTCATTATTTTGTTGATTAGTTTTTTCGGTTCTCCTTTTCTAGAAGTTTTGAATGGTTTGATTTTTATAGAATCACATGCAAGATTTAACTCCATTCACTAATTTTACTAGGTGTTTTTGTTTGTTTTATATTGTATTGATTTCACTTTCAATTTAATACAACATATAGGCTCACATTGGAATATAATCATAATAATTATGTTCATACTATAGGTAATTATATTAACTGAAGTTAGTGTAGGATACTCTAGCCCTCTATATGTATCACCGTTCCTTAGGCATGAGGTATTGACTGATACAATTCTGTTACATTTTCTTTATCTAAGAGAACATTATTTTTCAAATATTTGACTCTCAAAACCTGTCTTTTTTTCATTTCAGTTTTTTTTTTAATTAAGAACTTTACTCTTGTATTTAGGAATTTTAGAGATACTTTCTATGAATTTAGATAAATAAATTTAATTTTGTTTATTATAGGCAAGGCAAAGGCTCATAACCAAACAATTCTATTATAAGCACTTGTATTAAAGTATGTACTAAAGTTTCATGTCTTCGGGTCTCTACAAAATATAGCATATATATATATATATATGTATATATATATAAGGGTGTGTGTGTGTGTGTGTGTGTGTGTGTGTGTGTGTGTCTGGTGTGTGTGTGTGTGTCTGTGTGTGTGTGTGCTAATAGCAAGTAGACCATTAATCAAAAAATTGAGCAAAGTTAAGTAAAAGTTAAAATGTCAATATTTCATAGGTATAAATTAAATATATGGACGTGAAACTTTATTCTAATATAAAGAAATTTCATTCCATTTTCTAAATTTGTTTCAACAGAAGAGAATGTATTTTAGTGGTAAAAATTTAACATAGTACAAAATAATAAATATATTTATTTTTATAAATATTTTGATAAAATATATTCCCTGTATTATATGCCATTATGACACATCTTGACTAATTATGAAAATTACATGTAAGCTAATTTTTCTTGAAACAAGAAGTAATAAGTAACATACTTTAAATTTATCACAAAGGCTTTTTAAAATTTTTTGATTTATATCCCTGGTGCACAAAAGGACTTTGGGAGCACATTCCCCATGGAGGGATACTCCCTTAGCCTAGAGTCAGGAAGGAGGGCCTAGTTCCTACTCCAAATGACTTGACAGATTTTTCTGATCCCTCCCTGTGAAGTGGGGGAAGAATGGAATAGGAGGGTGGTTGGGGGGCCATGGAAAGGTGAGTGAGAGTGAGGGAGGGGAGGGAGGGAAGGAGGGAGAAGAAACTGGGATTATATGTAAAACACATAAATAAATAAATAATTACTGTTACTAAAGATGTGAAAACACACACACACAAATAAATAAATAAACACAATATTTTACATTCCATTCCCCTAATATGAACAAGATTATTTTAAAATGTTTTGGATGATGTTGTTTATTTAAATATGTTGCCAAATAATATGTCATCAGTAAAAAGACCACATTATTGTCATCATTAAACATTTTAAAATGCAAATATATTGCTAATTAAAATTAATTTGCATAATTGCAATTTGTTAAGGTGTGTATTCCATTACAGATAGGAAGGGGGATGTATTATGATTATTTAATGACTTTCTCATTTTATGATTTCTAAACACAATGTCAGAAACGAATATGCCAAAGAATAATGTGAGTAGAAATTAATTGAATTTTTCTGTGTGTCTTATTTCTTTTCAACTAAGTTCAGCTGGAATGTATCTCATCATTTGGTACTTTATTCCCCACATTCATTTTAGTGTTCTTGATTAGCAGAAACTTACATTTTGTTTCAGGGGTGTTGAATTAATATATATTTTCTGCATGTTTAACCTAAGAAGACATTGTATTATGCTTTATTGAGCAGGGAGGAGGGAAGGAGCATTTTCTAAAAATACTATGAGAATAATGAAAAATGAGCCATGATTGAATTTTCTATTTCTTTACCATAAGGCTAAACAAATTGTGGCATGTCTACTGAGTAAACACAGTTTCATGATGAAAAAACCAGATTAATAACATTTTCACTTCTAACAGTTATATTCTTGGGCCCACAGTATTAGGCTTGATAACAAGGGCTAGAAGCTACCCCTTGGATAGAGCATGGTCAGTTGCCCTTTCAAACTACAATTGAATCAAAACCAAAATAAAGCAGCACAAAAAAATCATATAGGAATATCTGGGAAACTAATTTAGAGGGCTTACAAATACCCTTCACATATCTTAAAAGCTATGCATGTGTCTATACTTGTCAATACATAAATAAGAAGAACATATCTGTAAGAATGGAAACTCCTGAATCTCCGCCTTTGCTCTACACAAGGATCTGCATGAATAAGAACTGGAACATCAGGTCAACTTTAAACTGCCACAGTCCTAAGAACACTAAACAATTAAATACATGATGAAAAAAATAGCATAATCAAAATATAGGGGAAATATAAGGTATTGTAATAAAACTTATAGAATTAAAATTTATGGTATGTATTTTATGAACAGTTTTATGAAACTGACAAACCTACATACAAGGAGGGAAAAAACAGATTTCCTGGAAAGAGTCATAACAAGGAAAATTGGTGCAATGGCAATTCACTATCAATTATTTAAAGAAAATTAATATGATTTTCAAACAAATATATAGAAAAATAAAGAGAGAAAATGAACTGAAATTGTATTTCACTAGGCAGGTGTTATACTGATATTCAAACTAGGCAATGTTATCAGAAAACTAACATGGTTTTTCTATTTAAACCCTAATATGTTTGCTTTACTAGCATAACAGTTTCAGTAGAATTTAAAAAAAATACCCATAATTGTGCAGTGATGTTTACCACAGGAATGCAGAGATCATTCTCTGTGTCAAGGCAATACACCACATATTTAGAATTAGAAAAAATATGCCCAACTTACTAATAAAACACACCTAGTAGGATGTAAAATGATCACCCAGGATTGTGCAGTGTGTTTATCACAGAAATGCTAAAATAATACAATGAATCAAGGCAAAACATTATAGTATTACAATTAGTTCAAAAGAGCATGGAAATCTCAAGAGATATAGACAGTAAAATCCCCACATTCTTTTGTGTAAAAAAATTCAACAAATTTTATATAAAAATTAATTTTCTCCATGTGACAAAAGGACACAGACAGAACACTGCCTCCATATCTTACTTATATTTAATGGTTTAAAATGTATTTGGCTGGAGAATAATTAGTATTTTAAAATGATTTTCCTACTCCAATGAAAACATACTAAAGAAAAGGTAATAAAAATCAGACTAGAAAGCAACAAAGCTGTATTTATTGGTATATGGCATGACCTTGTATAGAGAATATTTCTGCATGTATAGACATATACACATCCATGTATATATATCTAATTATATGTTTAATTTAAATATACACATATATAATTTTTAGAAATCATTTGGTGTATTTAGAGAAGTCAAAGGAGAATGTGGTTGACAGGTCTCTACTTCTACCATGTAGGTTCTAGGACTTGAACACAGGTCATCTGTTTTGGCAACAAGCACCTTTACTACATAGGTTACTTACTTACCCATCTCACTAGTCAAGTGGATACATATTTAATATCAGTTATAGCTATTGGGGATTAATTAAGTTAGATGAGACAACAACAATATACAATTAGCTTCATTTGTAAGCACTAGTCATGACTTATCTGGAAATGGATAGGAAAAATTTAAAAGTTCTGGAGAGACTAGAGACACAGAAGAGATGCCTGTGTCTTATGTCTCTGTGTCTAATGAAGACAATTTATATCAATTACATAGCCAACATCAACTTAAATGGAATGGAACTGAAAGCATTTCCACTAAAATTGAGAAAAAGACAAGGTTTGCCACTCTATAGTTTTCAATATAGTACTTCAAGTCTTAGGTAGAACAATGACACAATTGAAGGAGAGTAAATAAATACAAATAGGAAATGAAGAAGCCAAGGTAGGTAGGTAGGTACTGTGACAGTATAGATGAATGACCCAAAAAAATGCCACCAAGAAATTCCTACAGCTAATTAACACCATCAGCAAAGCAGCAGTATACAAATTTATTACCCAAACATCACCAATGTCCAGAGACCTACAAGGAGGACCCCAATTCACAAATGAGTAACAGTAGAAAGGCTACCTTAAATGCCCTTCCTTGATACTGAGACTGATGACTAACTTATATGCCACCATAGAGCCCTCATCTAGTATATGATGGAAACAGAAGCAGACACCCACAACTAAACACCTAGCCAAACACATGGAATCCAGTTGCTGAGAGGGAGAAATGATAAGAAAATGGGGACAAAACCAGGCTACAAAAACCCACAGAGATAGCTGACCTAAAGAAGGGGAACTAATAGACCCCCAGAGTGATAACTGGGAAACCAGCATTGGACTGACTCATAGCCCCTGAATGTGGGTATCAGTTAGAAGGCATGAGCAATCTAAGAGACCTCTGACAGTGGAACCAGGATGTATCCCTGGTGCACAAAAGGACTTTGGGAACACATTCCCCATGGAGGGATACTCCGTTAGCCTAGAGGCAGGAGGGAGGAACTAGACCCAACTTCAAATGACTTGACAGATTTTGATGATCCATCCTTGAAGGCATCATTCTCCCTGTTGAGTGTGGGGGATGGGTGGGACAAAAAGGGGTCAGGGCCATGGTAGAGAGGGAGAGGGAATTGAGATTGATATGTAAATTAAGAAAATATAAATAATCTTAAAGATATTGAAGAAAGAAATTAAAGAAGATATCATAAGCAAAACTATCCTGTTCTTATGTATTGGTACAATTAATATATTAAAACTGGCCAGACTACTGAAAATAATATATATATATATAATATATATATATATATATATATATATATATTCTGGCATGTGTGATGTGTGGGACTGGACTTTGTAATAAGGGGTCCCATGAAGTTTTTGATCCAACGGTATAGTACTGAGAATGGAACCAAGTATATGCATATGCGGTATAGACAGAGTGTGATCAATTATTGACTCTAGCCATGCTTCTATGAGTAAATGACCAAAGGAAATATAATTTTAACTATTAGTGTAACAAATATATTAGGTTGAAACTTTGTTTTGAAGTCAGTGATTATGTGACATAGAGGAGCTTTTAATATTAGCTTTAAATATGCCAGGTGAGACTGGGAAGTTGAATTCAATGGACAGATTTCAAGAGCTATCTAAATAACATGACATACACATAAAGTAAAAAAAAAATTAGAACATTCTGGGGTGGAGGAGAGAGAGAGAAATGGTAGGTAGGTAGGTAGGAAGGTGGCTTTGAAGAAAAATGGGGGTAATAAAGAGAGATAAGGACATAGAAAGAGAAAGAGGGTTTGGAGGGAGAATAGGAGCAAGAGAAGCAGGAGGTTTTAGAGAAGAATGACGAAAGGGAAAAGGATGAGAGAAATCAGGATGAGAAAAAGAAGAGGAAGTGAAAAAGAAGGAGGAAAAAGGAAATTAGGAGGAGAAAAAAGAGGCATAGGAGAAGGGGGAGGAGTATGATGAATAAAAGAACAGAACAATTGGAGGAAGAGAAGGAAAAGAAGAATATAATAAGAAGAAAAAAAGGAGAAAAAGGAGAAAGAGAAGAAGAAGAACAACAACAAGAATAAGAACAAGAAGAATAAGGAGAAGCCATCACAACCTAACTTCAGCATAGTCTGTGCCTATTTAAAATTTGTTAGTTCATATCATTGGTTCTTAAATCAGAGGGATGGCTGTAAAGAATTTACTTGTAAACAAAACAATAGTTATGGCATTTCCTTGCATTTGTAAGTTACTTTTATGATTTCTATTATAATGTCACAAGAAAGGAATACAGTTCACATTGGTATATGTACACATATTCTCTTGTTCACATAGCTGAATGCAGAAGGAGCAATTTTCAATAAAAATAACAATGCTAAATTCATGAAGAGTTTTTCTTTCTACCCAAATTTATATGCATAAAGAAGATATTTCTAATGCCATTTCTGTGGTGAGATTGCCTATGGGGATTTCAACTAAGAAGGCTAAAAGGACTATGGTGCTGATAGAATTCAAAAAGCAGATTGGAGAGCAAGCAAATGTGGATCCATTAATTCCTTCAGAAAAATTGTGAAAAATAGCAATTATGTGTCAATTATATTAAGAACGCTTACTTTTGTATCTTCAGAACAGGGCTCAGAAATTTTAACAAAATTTTATGTAAATAACAAATTATCATGATATGATCTAATAGTAAAAACACATCAGGAAAAGTTAATTTCTTTCTTACACTTACAAAATTCTTTGTAAACTTGAAATATGCTGTTTGAATTAGGTATTTGGTAGCTTTTGTAATGTAAAATGCATTTAAATAGAAATACATCATAATAACAAACCATTGACAATTACACATACAATGACTCATAAATACATATTCTACCCACTTCAACTCTGCTGTTCATGTGTATATTATTACCTTTCTTAAATCACAAAAACATCTATAAATTGATTTATATTCACTTATCAAATTGCAACAATGAGTTAAGCTAGTTTCAAAATAGTATGTGGATCACAAAATACTCAAGGTTTAAAAATACGTATATATGTATTCATAATATATATATTATATATTGTATATACACTCACATATGTTCTTTTCATACACACATATAAATACATACACACACATATATATGCATATATATATATACACACACACACAACACATACATACACACATATGCGCGTACACACACACACACACACACACACACACACACACACACACACAATATATATATATATATATATATATATATATATTATTTTGACCTTTTTTGTTTTTCAAGACAGGGTTTCTTTCTGTAATAGCTCTGGCTGTCCTGGGAGTCACTTTGTAAGCCAGGCTGGCCTCGAACTCCCAGAGATATGCTTGTCTCTGTCTCTCAAGTGCTAGAATTAAAGGTATGTACCACCACTTCTTGGCTTTTTATTTTAATATTTAATACAAATTTGTAACCCTTTTGGAAATATGTCCATAATAATAATCTCCATCTCAGAATGGTTTCCATAACAGTAACATAATTCTACACAAGTTAGGATTCCTTAAACATCCCCAGTATTTGGTAGTTACAGTAATCAAGGTATTAGGAATTTATACTTATTGAAGAATTCCACAAAAGCTGTGTTTATTGAACAATGATTTACTGAAATTCCATTTGAGGTATTGCTATATATAACACAAGAAATGGAATGCACCTAACCTTCATAAATTTGGGTTTTATGCATGGAATCATGTAATCAATAAAAATAATATATAACCTATAATTGCTCTAAGAGTACTATAATGAAAAATAATGTCCTTGTATTCACATAAAATATGTAGCAGAGAAGGAACACAGATATCTGTAGAAATCAGGCAAAGGGATACATGAGAAGAAATGTTTTACCAGATATAAATTAATCTTAGGTCACCTTAATAGACTGAAATTATGGTTGAAAACCTTAGTCAAGAGAATGCTATGGAGAAATAATGCATAACAGATTTATAATTAATCTCAGCATTTTTAAAGATTTAAGTCATTTTTTAATTACTTGTAGTTGCATGTGTCTATGTATGAGTTTGTGCATATGAGTGCAGTTGCCAAAAAAGGCCAAAATTAGTCATAAGATCCCCTTGGACTTAGAGTTACAGGTATTTGAAATGTGTGAAGGTACTGGGAGCAAAATGGACTCCTCAGCAAGAAAAATAAGTGCTCATAGCCAATCACTAACAGCCCTTCAAAAAGAACTAATACATGCATTGATCAATGCCACAGTCAAGGTTCTAAGTTATATCCTAACTAGTCAGTCTCTGAAAGTCAAAAATAATTCTATTAATTCAGGGGGTAAAAATGAACAGGATGAATCAAGTCTAAACATAGAGTGATTAAAATGTTGTTATTTTACTGGAAAGATCTTTATTTATAATTTACTTATTTTTTATATTTTTATTTATTTATTTTTCTACATATTGATCCCAGTTCCCTCTCCTTCCCCCTTCCTCCCTCCCTTCCTCTTTCCCTCTCCCCCCCCCTTACATGTATCCCCACCACCCTCCTCTCCCATCACCTCTCCACTCCACATGTAGGGTGATACCATCCAGGAGTTGTAATCTAAATCTGTCAAGTCATTTGAAGTAGGGACTAGGACTTCTTTCCTGTCTCTAGGTTAAGGGACTATTCCTGCATGGGGAATGTGCTTCTAAAGTTCTTTCATGATCCAGGGATACATCTTGGTTAAACTGTCAGAGGTCCTATAGACTGCCCAGGCCTTCTAACTGAGACCCATGTTCAGGGGGTCTGAGTCAGTCTCATGAAGGATTCCCAGCTATCAGTCTGGGGGCCATTAGCTCCTCCTTGTTAAGGTCAGCTGTCTCTGTGGGTTTCTGTAACTTGGTCTTGTCCTCCCTCTCTGCATCTGGATTCCAGTTTGGCTCAGTGTTTAGTTGTGGGTGTTTGCTTCTGTTTCCAACAGGTTCTAGATGAGGGCTCCATGCTGGTGGAAAAGTTAGTCATTGATCTCATAATCAGGGAAGTGCATTTATGGTAGCCTTTCCACTGTTGGTGAAATTGTTAGTTGGAGTTAATCTTGTAAGTATCTGGATATTTCTTTAGGTTCAGTTTGCTCCTCAACCCTATAATGGCTCCGTCTTTTATGGACTTCTCTCTCTCTGTCTCTCTCTCTGTCTCTCTCTTTGTCTCTCTCTCTCTTTCTCCCTCCCTCTCTCTCTCTTTTCTGTCTCTATTCCTCCCCTGACTCAATCTTTCTAGTCCCACATGCTTTCCTCTCCTCCCCTTCTCGTTCCCCTAGTTCTCGCTCCACTCAATGCCCTACCCCCCTACTGGATAGCCAAAACAACACTGTACAATAAAAGAACTCAGGAAGCATCACCATTCCTGACTTCAAACTCTACTACAGAGCTACATTCCTGCAAACAGCCTGGTATTGGCACAAAAATAGACAAGTAGACCAATGAAATTGAATCAAAAATCCTGATATTAACCCACATGCCTATGAACATTTAATTTACTTTTGAGTCTACTAGGGTCAATAAATGTTTAAGTGGCATTAATTCTATCATGCTTCCTTCATTTTTAAATTGAAAATAGATTCTTCCTCTCACAACACATCCTAACCATAGGTCCTTCTCCTTCCACTTGTCATAGTTCCGCTGTAACCTAACCTCCTTCCCCACTCTCCTTGTGTTCTCATTTCAGAAATGAGCAGGCCTCCAAGAGAGGACAGCCAAAAAGACAAAAAATGTACAGCCTTTTGGAGATCAGTATGGTGGTTCCTCCAGAGAAATCAGTCCACCACAGGTCCTGGCAATTTCGCTCTTAGTCATATATACAAATGATCCACATACATGCAACAAGGACATCTGTTCGACTATGTTCATAGCAGCATTATATGTAATATCAGGAACCTGGAAACAACCTAGATGCCCTTCAACTGAAGAATAACACATTTACACAATTCACAGTGCCAGAGAAACTAGGATAGAAAAAGGATCCTAAGAGATTCATACAAGAATGTTCACAGAAGGGGATAGGAACAGGATCTCCTGAGCTATTTGGGAGTGGGGGGGGGTCAGTGAGTGAGAGGGAGCTAGGAGAAAAAGAAGGAGAGGAGAGGAGAGCATGTGGGACTAGGAAGTTTGAGTTGAGTCAGGGGACAAGAGAAAAAAAAATGAAAGAGAGAAAGATACCATAAAAGAGTGAGGAGCCATCATAGGTTTGAAGAGAAAACTGACTCTAGAGAAATGTGCAGATACCTACAAGGATGACTCCAACTAAAAATCTGAGCAATAGTGGAAAGGCTACCTTAAATGCTCTGTCCTAATAAATGAGATTTTGACTAATTTATCTGCCATCAGAAAGCCCTATTCTCGTGCTGATGGAAACAGAAGCAGACACCCACAATTAAATGCTAAGCCAAACTGGAATCCAGATGCAGAGAGGGAGGACAAGACCAAGCTACAGAAACCCACAGAGACAGCTGACCTTAACTAGGAGGAGATAATGGGCCCATAGACTGATAGCTAGGAATCCAGCATTGAACTGACTCAGACCCCCTGAACATGGGTCTCAGTTAGAAGTCCTGGGCAGTCTATAGGACCTCTGACAGTTTAACCAAGATGTATCCCTGGATCATGAAAGAACTTTGGGAACACATTCCCCATAGAGGGATACTCCCTTAGCCTAGAGGCAGGAGGGAGGGCCTAGTCCCTACTCCAAATGACTTGACAGATTTTGTTGATCCCTCCTGGAAGGCATCATCCTCCCTGTAGAATGGGGGAGGGGGATGGGAGGGGGGATAAGAGGTATGAGAGGGAGCAAGGTGAAGTGAACTGGGATTGATATGTAAAATAAAAATCAATAATAAAAAGTTAAAATTAAACACACACATTATATATATATATACATACATACACACACACATATATATATACATATATATATATGTATATATATATGACACAAAAAACAAGGCAAAAGCCCTTATACTGGGCTGGATGAAGTAAGCCATTAGGATGAAAGGAGTCCCAATAGCCAAAGTATAAGAGATATTCCTGCTCCCATTGTTAGCAATTCCAGAAATAAAAAACAAATAAAAAACAAAAAGCAATCTAAAAGATTTAACATATATGCAGAACTCCTGGCACAGATCCTTACAGGCCCCTTGCTTGATGCTACAATCTCTATGATCCAATATAGGCCTGCTTATGGAGAACATTAGGCAAAATTGGCCTACCAACTCAACCTGCTTTGTTTTCAAGAGCCCATGCAGGTAACACCGTCTCATAATAATAATAATTGTAATAATTTCAAAATTTTGTAAAATTGTTTATTCAAAATTTTCTACTAGGAGTGGCTGAAGAAAAGTAGGTCATGGTTCCCTTTCTCTCTTTTCAGCATACCTTTCTTTCCCTCCTCAAATAATAAACCACATTTCATTCCCAGGATGCAAAAGAAAATTGGAATTTCATACTAACATCTGAAGCTTCAAGAGTAAGTACTGCAAGGAGTCAATTGCTGGAGTTTGTAGTGGTTATATAAGTTTTTTAGGTAACTGTGTGGGATGAGTATTGTCCCGATTACATGTGATAACCATCTCAACAAATCAATGAAGCTACACAAAGCCTCAACCATAAAAGCATGCTGAAAGAGCTCAAAGGAAATCAATCTTGCTTTCTCATACACTTGCCTTTCCTATCCCAGTACACACTTCCCAACTCACTTTCAAGATTATATTTGGGTCAATGTTATACTTTTAAAGTTATATATCACCTTTTCCCCTTGCACATAATTCAAAACTGCTATTTAAACATATCCATGAAATACGCAATATTGCCCTCTATGAAACTATATTTGTTTTTAAAGAAAGATGTCTACTTTATAGCACCACATTTGACATGGTTTATGATATATTTTATGTTATTGTTTTAAATATTAGACTCCCAACAGAAAAAAGATATAAATTTATACATTGCTTGATGTCCATTTTATATTGATATTTTGCCACAATTCTAACACTTTACAGCATATAAGAAGGGATATTATAATACACACTAAACATCAGTAAACATGTAGCATGTACTGATACATGTGTGTAAATTTAAATATTTCAAGATTTGTGACATTACAAATTATGTACTAACAATTGTTACTGTGTGACTATCCTATGTTAAAGATGTGGTCCCCAAAGTTGTATTACTTGGAAGTTGCTAAGGATTTGATTGTTGGTCTTAACATGAGGTGGTTATGTCATCCTCTCTCTTTGTTTTCATTCCAGCTATGACACGAACTGATTGCTTTGCTTGTATGAGCTTTTGAGAGTCAGTAGATTATAATAATAGAGAAACTGACTCACTCTAGAAAAGGAACTCCAAAACTGGATCCAAAATAGTCTTTTATTCTTTGTAAGATGACTATTTCAGATAATTTGTACTAAGGAAAAATAAAGTTACACAACTTTAACAGAATTGTGTCAGCTATTAAAGACAATAATGGTTTATTTTTTAAAAAATGAGTAGAGCAATGATAAAGCTAAATTGGAAGAGGAATGGATTTCAGATAATGAAATGAATAATGACTTTTTCATATAAGACAGGATACTTATCAAAAAAGATCTACGAAAGGTAAAGTGATTCTTACCACAGTAAAGACCTACTTCTCATTCTGCCATCTGTGGCATTCTTCCTGTCTTTGTTTCAAGAACTCTTCTTACAAGGCTCTAGGCTAGGTACAAACTCCACCTTCTATATTTCCAGATATCTAGTCTCCTCTTCTTCCTCCTCCTACACCCACCACCATTTCAATCCTCTTTTTATCTCTATGCTTATTTTTTCAATCGTTTAGATTAAATACTCCCCACAATTTTTCTGGGGCCACTTTTCATCACTTATTTTTGAAATAGATAGTTTATTGACTCTTCAAGTTTTCATGCAAGAATATATTTTGAGCATATCCAACTTTGTCCTTTGCCAACTGCTTTCCAAGCCCCCTTCATCATATTTTCTTCTAAACATCATATCCTCTTTAAAGTAACTGAAACTTACTTAATCCATTTAATATTGCTACTATATGCATGAGAATAGGATCATCTACTAGAACTTGCACAACTTACCAGGGTGCATATTCTTGGGAAATAAATGACTCTCCATCATGTGACAGTCATCAATTGCCAATAGCTCCTTATTTAAAATGAAGATTTGTGAAACTTGCCATTTATCTAACAAGCCTTTTGTCAGAGGTTGACTCTAGTCTGTAGCTCATTTTTAATATTTCACAAGAAAAATATTTCACCTACAAAAACTCAAAGATCAAAAGGTCCTCTCTGTTTCAATTGCTTCCTCAAACATTAGTAGTTCATATTCCATGTCATTAATCTCCACAAGAATGTGTTCATATCCCAACTTCATACTCTATAGACAATCTTTACTCTTTTTATACTGTTTGAGTAATAGCATTGTTCTTTATTCCAGGCTATTCTGAACTTTATATGTAGCCCAGGCTTGGAACAGTCTCAAAGTCATCTGCCTAAGAAAATCTAGCATAAAAATAAAAATATATACCATTATGTCCACTGCAGGAGTATTTCTTTATCTACTGATCATAAGAATCAGAGATGATTCTATAATACCTTGTTTTTTATAAAGTCATAAATAAATTTATCAGGTTCATTTAACTATGGTACCTATGATCTTCATTCTAGATAATCTTAACACAGACATTAATCACTGAATTCAAATCTTATCGAAAACTAGGAAGTCTATTTTCTGATTCACCTTCACTCCTCTAAACTTGATTACCACTTAAAATATAAACAACAGCAGTACTTTTTAAATTGGGGGTGATTTTCATTGTAAAAATAGATTTGCTTATTTACTAATTTATTTTATACCATTACCATAGTTTCCCCTCCCTCATCTCCTCCTAGTCTCCTACTAATACCCTCTCTTCAAACCCCTGAATCCACTCCGCCTTCATTTATGTTCAGAAAAGGGCATATCTACCATGAGTATCATCAAAACATGGCATATCAAGTTGCAATAATAAGACCTTGCCATGTATTAAGGTTGGGCAAGTTGCCCCAGTATGAGGAGTAAGGGTCTCCAAAAAGAGTCAGAGGCAACCACTGTTCCCAAAGTCAGCAATCCTATAAGAAAACCAAGCTATACAATTGTAATGCATATGCAGAGTGCTTAGATCTATCCCATGCAGGCTTCTTGGTTGTCAGTTTAGTCTCTCTGCTCCTATGAGCCCAGTTTAGTTGGTTCTGTGGGTTTTCTTGTGGGGGTCCTTGGCCACTTTGGCTCCGTCAATCTTTTTTCACCACTTCATCAGGGTCCTCCAAACTCTGCCTAATGTTTGAGTGTGGGTCCACATTTTTTCCTATAGTTGCTGAGTGAAGCCTCTTTGATGACAATTAGGCTAGGCACCAATCTATGAGTATAGCAGAATAACACTGGAAATATTTTGTTGACCTTTTGCTTTATTTATTTATTTATTCTTATTTTATTCAATTTTTGCTAGTCATGTTTGTTTCTATTCTAGGTCTCTGAGCTATGCACTGTCAGGGGTGGGCTCCCTATCATGGTATGGGTCTCAAGCTATCATTCATTCATTGGTTGGCCAGTCCTATAATTTCTTGCCTTAAACAAGAAACAATCTAGATGTCATTCAACCAAAGAATGTATAAAGAAAATTTGGTATGTTTACACAATAAAGTATTATTGTGTCAGCTAAAAACAATGACATCTTGGAATTTGCTGCTAAATGGATAAAACTAGAAAAGATAATCTTAAGTGAGGTAATCCAGACTCAGAAAGACTAGCATGATGTGTACTCACTTACAAGTGGTATTAGCAATAATTAAAGGATAACCATGGTGCAATCCACAGACCTACAGAAGTTGGGGGGAGGGGCATGAATCTCATTGTGAAGGAAAATTAAAATTGACATCAGTGGGGGAGGGATTGGTTGGGGTGAAGATGAGAATAGAATGGATCAGATTAGTGAAGATTAAGGGAAATTATATTGGGAGAGACAACTGGAATTGGGAGTATGTGGTGATACTTTGCTTGTACTCTTCACAAATAAAGCTTGCCTGAAGATCAGAGGGTGAAGCTAGCCACTAGACCGCCAGAGAGGTCTTGAGGTCTGTGCAGACAGGCATGCCGTGATATGGCAGGTGAAGAGAGGCATATGAGGTGGGAGGAGACAGGAGCTCAGTCCCATTTTTGGTCTGAGGATTTCATAGATATAAGAACTCTGGTGGCTGGCAGCTCTCCTTCTCTGAATTTTTAGCTTTCATGCCCTAATGTCAGATTTACAGTTTTCAGTATTAAGAACAATTAGAATTCTTACTAAAGGAGAATCTCTGGGATAGAGCTATGCAATGGAAAATGCCAGGAATCTATGATGGGTATGCTAGCTATGACTCCTAGCAATGGGGGATTTGAGCCTAAATTGGCCATCTCCTGTAACCAGGCAAGATTTCCAATGGAGGGTTTTGGACATCAACCCAGCCATAAAACCTTCAAGCTACAAGTTGTCCTGCTGGGTTGAAGGTGAAACATAATTTTTTGCCACTTTTTTTTTTTAGCCATTATATTTTCTCACTTTGTTTCTATAGAATAACTCATTTGGAGACTTATTTATCCAACAATTTGAAGAGATTTTTCTAATCTTACACCCATATCTACCCATACATTATGACCTAGTAATGATTCCAAGATCTTATAGAAAGAGGTGAGATCTGATACTTCATTAAGAATGAGGATAGAAGACAGAAGACATTAAAAATAAGAGGTCAACATAATAACAAAAATCTGAGTTTAACCTATAAAATATCAGTTCTAAATATGTACCTTGATTTGGTTTGTAGTATAAGACATCTGTAAGACAAAGAATTATTGCAAACACTTTATTGCTCTGTTCATCTTACAAGCATATATGTGCACACACAATTTCTCTCTACCACTTACCTTCCTATTTCTGATGTCACTAAATCTTCAACGAGATGAATCTGTGTGTACATTTGTCATTTAAAATAATAATATTTTGATGAGTACATTAAAAACAAATGGATATATCCAAAAAATATAAAATTACTTTTGAAGTGTGTCAGTATAAAGGGGCGTGTAAACTCCAAGGAAGAATGCAAGGAAAAGATAGTGTTTGGAAGCGAATAATTGAAGTACATATCCTGAAATAAAAGCACTTTGTGTGTGTGTGTGTTTGTGTTGTGTGTGTGTGTGTGTGTGTGTGTGTGTGTGTGTGCCTGTGCCTGTGTAACTGAAATTGCAAATGTTAGCACATTTCTACAATTCAGGTAGAATTATTATTGAGAAAGTATTTCATGTAGTCTTTTGGAGCTACCATAAATGGAAAAGGAGAGAGTGAGGTCACGGGGAAAGGAGGAACTCACAGATCTCCTGTCTATCTTTAAATACTATGTAATTTAGTGGTTTGTACTGTAGAAAATAAGTGAATTAATGTAAGTTTACTTATTTGTAAATAAAACAATAGTAATCAATTCATTTAATGACTAGGAACTTGTTCATGTAGTTCATAAGAAATGTTGTAATTTACCTTTATGGGATATATATTGTTACATTTTCAGAATGCCAATATAATTGCTCATAATTTTTTAATATAAAACTACAGGAGGTATTTAAGTAAAGTACTCATTTCTTCCAGGAAATCCCTTATATATGGCTGTTTCTGATACCATTATAAAAGAATCAGAGAACAAAAATAAATGACCTTAAGTTAAAGGTACAAAATGATCCCTTTAAAACAAAACAAACAACAAAAAATGTAACTTTAGTTATAATAGATATTAATAATAAATGCCCAAAGTCAGATATAGGTGTAAAAGATCAGAGAGATGAACTTCCCAACTGAGAAGAAAGCAAGTTTCCATTTCATCTGGCCTATATTCTTCCCTCCACCCAGCTATCTCACTTTCTTTCTCCACCTCCCTAATGCTAGAATTAAAGGGTGTACCACCATTAGCTGGTCTACATGGCTAGCTAGTGGCAAGCTCCACCCTCTGATCTTCAGACATCTTTTATTTGTATAAACAAGACGTCACTACAAAACACCTTTTAAGATAATCTACCTATACAAACTATCAATAAAATACTCAATTTATCACATTTGATTCAGTTACTGCCTTATATCTAAATGTCAGAGAAACTGCAATGCCCTTAATACTCCAATTATGTCTCTATATATCTTACTCAATCTGTGATGGACACTGATAATGATGGATGTTTTTACAACTCTTCTTCTACTCACCTGCTACCTGTTACCTGACCATTGAGATCTGCAATCAGTCTTGTATCTAAGACAAAATTCATAATCAGATTTGTAAACAGAACATTACTAAACCCAAAATTTCAAATGAATAAATGTAACTTGTAAAAATTGTCATCTTGACAAAAACTAGTAATCTGTGAAGAAGTCTCATTGAAAACTTGTTTATATTGTGTTGAGCTGTGCCTGTGGAAGACAGTCTTAAGTTTATTGTATAAAACGCAGCTCACTATGGACAGCACTAAGCCTTAGGTAAAGGGCCTTGAACTGTATAAGCATAGGAAAATAAACCTAAGTACAATCTATCAATTAAGAAGCATGCATACATTGCTTTTCCCTGCTATTGACCTTTATGTGATATGACGGTTTGAATTTCCTGCCTTGACTGCCCTTGACTGCTGTGATAGACTGCAACTTATAACTTTAACTAAAACAAACACCTTCTCCTCTAAATTTCTCATGGTCATGAGATTTATTGCAGAAGCATAAGTAAAATTACGACAAAGGGATTGATGAAAATGTCTTGTTTATTTAATATTTTCTTTTTGTTAAAAGTTAAAGATGTATTATTAAAAGAATCTGGACATTTTAATGTTCGAAGAAATTAATAAATTTTCTATAAAAATAACTACAGTGTAAAATGGTGCAGACAATGGGAATTATGAGCAATTGGCAATTTAACACAAAGTCAAACAGATAACATCTGAAGTTCAAACAATGCACATATTAATATACCATATTTATAAATGCTACTTTAATAAAGTCATCACATGCCTGATATGCCAAATAGTATTTATACAAAGTCTTATTTGTTTCTTTTAAATGCTTTCATGACATAGTGTTTTTCATTGCTTCCTTTTCAGAGATGGGTATACAAGGCACAGTGAAATAAACTGCTCCATGGTCTCCCATTATTAGATGGCATACAGAATTAAATCTGTATCCACTTGGCTTCATATTATTTCAAAATATTGCTCTAAAAGCTCATCTTTATCATGAGCTTTCTTGGAAACCTTCAGATCATTCACCTATTTGAATTTTTACACTATGGTCTGTCTCTACTATTTAGTCACAAATCTGAATTTTAATACATATCAAATCAGCATCTTACCTTTTTACAGCAACTTTTCTGCTTCAGAGTCACAATATACATGTGTAACCAGCAATGCAATAAATGTATTAGTGACTTTAAAACAGATCACCTCTGTCCTCACGAGAATAATTCTGGCTTTTTCTTTTAGTGTGTTAACCATACTTAGAAGGATTTGTACTTAATACTATTTAATACCCTGCTATGTCTGGTAATCATAGCTCAAGATTTATATTTAATTCGATGATTAAATTGTATGAATACATGTAAACAGAATTTGTATACCACAATTTTCTGAAGCTGAAGTTCTTAATTTCATTCACCTACTTAGTGCCTACATCATTCCTGAAGTTTAGAAATGAAGCTCATGAAATTGTTTTAATTGGGTCTTTTATATATTTTTTTTCCAATTCTTCCAGTTGCTTTTCTGTGAATCATAGTAACTTCCAAATTTGAATTATGCTTTTTTATTAATACCCTTTTCATTCTTTATATTTTCTTCTTTCTTCAGTCTGACATAAAGCATCAATATTACACACCAGCTGGAGCCTCAATCTTATACACAAGATTTTCTGATTAGATATTTTTCTGTAGTAACTTCTGCCTTATTTTTTTCTTTGATTTTACAATAATTGGTAAATATTTCTTCAAGCTCTTCTTAAGAATAAATCATGCATCCTTGTTTAAATTTTTTCACTTTTTATATTTAATATTTTTGAATTCTTACGGTCCTTATTTCAGTTTTTAAAATGCTTATTAACATTGAAAAAATATTCCTGGTCTTCTGCCAAAACAGAAGTGGTAATTCCCTTTGCATAGGCAATCCACCAAATCTAAATTCTACTTCTGAGTGACTTGCACTCCTATTTCTGATTTTCTTCAGACAAAAATGATGCTAGTCAGTCTTAGCATGCCTGGGACTTCTGACTTAATGGCAAAGTCTCAAGCCTAGTTTTGACAAACAGTTATCTTCTTGTTTTCCTGATTGGCTTAGCATTGGGTTTGACTACACAGTAGCATCTATCTGATGATGCATCTCAGAAGATCCAATGTGAACTCTGCTACTTAAATGGTGTGTTTCTAACCAGTATGTGACTCCCAGGGGCATGCAATGATCTTGAAATATTTTCCCAGAATATCGATCTAAAATACTGTAAAGGAGAGAATCATTTGTATCCCCAAAATTTAATTTGTCTTGTTTTAGGTTCTCTACATTTGATACTATCAAGTAAGTAAATGTGCATAGGATGCTAATAATTTGCTGAAAGATAATCATCCATTTACCATAATATTTTTTATATTTCAGCTTAATCTGTCTTATACATAATAGTGGGACAAGTATAAATACACATATATGCATACAAATATTCATGTGTGTTAATGTGCTATGTTCAAAATGCTACATCATATATGTATATATTCTACATCTTACATTTTCTTTATCATCTATGAATTAATAGAATCATTATTTGGAAAGGTGATATAAGATGTAATTTACTCAAAATCTCATGGGATGGAACTTTGAAATTGTCAAAACTCTTATTATGCAGGTAAGGTAGTAGCTATACACTTTATAAAGAAAACCTAATACATAGCAAAAATTTGTACAGTGAATTTATTCAAGAAGACAATGTCTAGATATTCCAGTTTCTGGTAAAAGAAATGAGAATACATGAAGGTATGAGGAATAAATGTAAGATCTAACTGGATCTCAGACAGAGCCCAATGGTAGAGCCATATTTTTTTTTACTCTAAAGTTGTATAGTCTACAAACTGATGAGATCAAAGTAAAATTGGTTTAAAATTAGGATATAGTTATCACTAAGTCACAGGTCACAGTAATTCAATTTTCCAGACTAACACTAAAAATGACTTATTATCGAATACTGACCCAATGTGCTGGCCTTAAATACAAGTAGGGTCACAATGACATTGACCATCTGTTCTTCAGGGAAGGAGGTAGCTTAGCTTTGGGAGAGTAATGATCCAGAAGCAGATACTGATATTTTATCTTCTGTAATATTGGAGTCAAAGTGATAAGAACCCAACACAACCTACTGAAGAATAATTTGTTAAGAAGAAATTGAACTTTTCTTGGTTTATCCACTATTTAATCTTTTATTTTCAAAGTATCAGCTTCGCTCTTTTATATAATGTATATAGTTTTAAAAGTACAGCCTTTTATTTTCCAAATCTCAGCTGTTTGCTTTAGTCTCTGAATTATCAAATCGAAATTGTCTTTAGATTACATTAATAAAATATCCCACATCAGTTAAGCAGAACTGAACATTATTTGGATGTTCAGTATTAGGGACTCACAGGGGTTTGAAATGTTGCATTAGCAAGCATATTTTAATAATGCTTTATAAATTATTGGGTCTTCATATTTTATTCATTTCATGAGTATTCCATTGTGAACGAAGTATTCCATATTACCTACTAAACACTGTTTTTAAAATCATTAGATATGTCTATTCTATTGTCATAACGGCAGCAAATGCTTAGAGAAAGTCGATGTGTTAAGAAATAATATATATTTATCTACAAAGGATATAAAGCACTTGGGACAGGACTGTTTTAGTTCCCAGGCATTTTCAGAATTTATATTATATGCAAATATTCTTCTAGTTAAGTTATCCCCAAATAATTACATCCAGAATTTTAAATTTCCAAAATCTGAAACTTTTGATTATCATATGAAATGTCTAATAAAAACCAACCAACTAGAATAAGTCTCCAAGAGTGCCCATGCCAAAATGACTATAATTTGAACAGTAATTCCCAACCAACATTACATATATAAAATATAATAGGTTAAAAAAGTTTAGATATAAGTATATTTTAATCATAAAAGGAAGTATTCTATATTGGAAATAGAGCTGTTAAATTGGGTTTGGTGTTATATAATTGTTTAGTAATAATAATGTGGACATAAATATAAAAAATAAGTATGCCTTTTGGTGATGTTTTGAATAAAAATGTCTCTAGTGCTTGATAAATGAAGTCTTTGTTCCAGGTGATATCAGTTTTAATAGGTGATTTGATTATGTTGTTAATAGGTGGCCCAACTGGAGGCAGAACACTAGATGTGTACCTTTGAAGGGCATATTTTTTTTGGCTTTTTTTGGCTTCTTCTCTGCCTCTGCTATAACCTCCATAAAATAAGAATCTTTCCTCTTCTATATCTCTGCCTTCCCATAGACATAAATTCAGGGCAGTAAGGATGGGTAGAATCATACCTGAAATATCTGACACTGTTTGCCAAAATAATGCTTTCCTTTTAGAAAGTATTTCTCTCAGGCACCTTAGGACAGCAAAAAAAAAAAAAAAAAAAAAACCTAACTAAAATGGTATATTTGATATTCCTCTAATCAAATAGAAGTATAAAAATCTAACCAAATATACTTATCTATAATTTATTTCTCAGAGAATTAGATTTGTGATGAATTAATGTATAATGAAATGCATTGAATTAAAATAAGTAAATTTAGACTAGTTTTTAAGTAATTATGCATTATTTGATAATATGTAAGTGGAGTGAGATAAGTTTTGAATTAATTATCCTGTAATTAATTACTTAATAGGGTATTGATATTCTATGTTAAAGAAACAAAGCTAAGCCTCTTGGTATTTAATAACAAAAAATCATGTGAAAATGAAGTTTTTATTTACTCATTCTTTAATTCCTACTATCTACTAAATAATGTTCAACATGAAGTAGGATACTCAATCTTTCAGTGAAGTAGACCTGTGATATGAGCTGTTTATATACGTATAACACAGGTACCACTGGTGATTTTCAAGAACACAAAGAGTGAGATCAGGTACATAATATTCAAATGAGGTAGTGATAAATTTTATCACAAAACTAGAAAAGTTTACCCAACCATTGTTCTTTTTTCCTCCCAATGAACTTACTATGTTAGAACAGAAGTTAACAAAATAATCCTGAAGATTCTAAATTGAACAAAAGCCTTTTTTCTACCCATAGTTCTTTCCTTAGTGTAAGTGATTTTCTAGGTTTTATATAAATAATTCTTATTGATAGAAACTATGTTGGAAAATATAGTTCTTAAGCATTGAAGCATAGTGGAACAGTATCCTTATAGTGTCTCCGAGATGGAAGTGAACAACAATAGGAAATCTTACTCAATGAAGACAAAAATGATTAGGATTTTGAGGGCAATGATTCGGAGGGTGTGGCTGAGAATCTGGCAGATGCTCTGATGTATAGGTAGAAGCAGTTGATTTTATATATTCATCAAATAATAGTCAGAGTTAGGGTGAACAGAGAAATAGTCTATAAGACTAAGTTTAAATGAGTTATTTAGTAATTGATTGTCAAAGAAGATATAATAAGAAGAGGAATCTTTGTGGTTCTTAATTTCATGTTTTATGACCATTAACTGTTTGAGCTTTGAGCAAATCTAATTTTGTTCTTTATCACAATATCACTTGACCATTCGGGAGAAGTAGAGAGGAGGGAAGAATTGCAAGGACAAGAGGGGTGAAGGACACCAGAAGAACATGGCCCAGAGACATCAACCAAGTAGGACTCATAGGGGCTCACAAAGATTAAACAGCAATAAGAGTGTGCATGGGCCCATTCTAGGTCCTCTGCATATAGGTTAAGATTGCTAGCCTAGTGTTTTTTGTGGGACCGTTAACAGTGGGAACAGGTGTATCTCTGATTATTTTAGGACCATTTTCCTCCCGCTGGATTGCACCACCTAGATTTAATATGAAGATTTTTGCCTAGTCTTACTGGATCTTGTTAAGTCTTGTTCACTGGATAACCCTGGGAGGCCTGCTCTGTCTAAAGGGAACAGTGGAGGAGTATTTCTGGGAAAAGGGGAAGTGTTGGGGAATTGGGAGGAGTAATGTGAGGGGAGACTGTATTGAAAATAAAAGATGAATTAGAAAATTTAAAACATTCCTATGAAAATCCAAATATATCTAAATAATTAAAAGAAATTGAAGATTCTAGCTTCAGGAAAGTGAGACATACTAGGGACTAGAATCTATCTATGTATAGGGAGTTCATTTATTTATGAGATATAATTTGTATTTTACCTTTTCAACCCCTTTACATTAACACTATTACAACAGGAATAAATTATTTGTAATTGCCTAATAGAATAGGATGATTGAACCTAGGCTTAGAAGATATCAGAGTAACTAGGATAAAAGTGAATGGTTTTAGAACAATCTGTGAACATAATAATTATGTAAATAATTATTAAATACAGAAAAATTTGTTAATTCCCCATAACACTTAAGTCACAAAGTTTAATTCAGAATTTTATTTAAGAAAGTTCAATTACATTTCAATTCAAATTTTAAGTCAATTTCTTTAAATAGAGACTGATTAAATTAAGTTCATCCAATAGTATTTATCCATAAAAAAATGGAAATCAAAACGAACCAACATTGTTAAGATTTATGTGGGATGCTTTTTAAATTACTTAATATTTGAAAGTGATTGATAAATATTTCAATTACATTACCATATGGAATATATTAAAATAAATATTTGTTAGAGAAAAAATTACAGAAAATTAGTTTGTGACTAAGGATTATGTAACAAATATTACTATGCAGCAACATGACATGAAACATGGAAAATTATGACTCTTCTTTAATGAGTTGTATGCTGTCTTTAAATAGTATATAGAATGTAAATATTAAAATGTTAGCTATGTTGTCTGTGTACTCTAACTAAAATAACTTCACATTTCTTAATCATGAAAAATACATATTTCTTACAAACTCATAATGCTAGATAAATATTACAAGATCAACTTGACAAAGCAGAGTTATGTAATTGTCATTTACCTCTTAATTTGAATTTACAAAATTATAAGTAGCTCCAACATTGTACATGGATTTCACTAAATGTTAATGTTTGCAGCATTTGTTCTATTCCTATCACAAATAAGAACCATTTCAAAGCACAATTGTGATCAAATGGTAAGAGTTGTGGGATTTAACTTTAATTAGTTATATATGGAGAATGATTTGTTTTACTTTTCTATAAACAGCTGTTTAAAATACTTTTTTGCTTTACTCATTGGCCTTCCTTTGAATTCACAGTACCTACAGGAAATACATTCTCTGCTTCAATTTTTGAGTTTCTAATGGATTTATTTTTCCCAACTACATCAACAACCCTGACAATATGTAACACCTACAGTCTATAAATAGCAAACTATCTTTGTAGGTTTAAAGGCAGAAAAAAGATGCATGACAAATTGCATTGTTTCATGTTTTAACAAAACAAAAAAAAAAAGAAAGAAAAAAGAAATATGAGAGGTTAGAGTGTTTGCCATTATTACTAGAAATAAGAAAAGAAAATGGCCATCTTCAAAAATTTATGTTGGTTTTCTGTCTTGACAGATCATAAATTCACCTATAGGAGATTTTGAATATATCTTTAGGAAATGCATGCCAAAATAATGTATCATTCTTCTTCAAAGTACATGTAAGAAAGATACTACATTTGCATAAACTCTCTATGATAAGTATTTAAGTATTTCTATTTATCTATAAATAATAGAGTAATTTAGTAATGAGACTATCAGGTGCCAATATATTTTTGTTCTAATTACCTACCTCTTGATAAAGTAAAAGGCATATGCTTGTGGAAAAATCATTGCAAAATATGCCACATCATAACCACATTTAGGAAGGAAAATAGAAGTGGTTTACATAGTGTCTCTGTGGTGACAGAAGGGATACTTGGATAAAGAAGGGAGGGCATCCATAAGAAAATGATGATGCATAAATTTGTATTCAATCTGGGTCTTCATAAATGGGAAGATTATAGCAAATCTATATGTACCCCAAAGCAGTTAATATTGACTGATCCTCAAGGTAGAATTCTAGCAGGCCTATAACTTAGAGGCTATAAACACTGAATCAGAGAATGGTCAGGGAACAAGAAGGAGAGGAAAGCACCTGGGACTAGGAAGACTGAGTCAGGGGAAGAATAAATGAGAGAAGAGAGAGAGAGAGAGAGAGAGAGAGAGAGAGAGAGAGAGAGAGAGAGAGAGAGAGAGAGAGAGAGAGAGAGAGCAAGAGAGAGAGAGAGAGAGAGAGAGAACATAAAAGATGGAGTCATTATAGGTTTGAAAACAAAAGTGAATCTATAAAAATGTCCAGAGCCCTACAAAACTGACCCCAACTAACAATTTAAGCAACAGTGGAAAGACTACCATAAATGCCATTCCCTGATAATCATATTGATGACTAACTTATCTACCATCATGGAGCCCTCATCTAGTAGCTGATGGAAACAGAAGCAGACACACACAACTAAACAGTGAGCTAAACTGGAATACAGATGCAGAGAGGGAGGACAAGATTAGGTTACAGAAACCCACAGAGACAGTTGACCTGAACATCGAGGAGCTAATGAGCCCCTAGACTGATATCTGGGAATCCAGCATTGGACTGACTCAGACACCCTGAATATGGGTCTCAGTTAGAAGGCCTGGTAGTCTAAGAAACCTCTGACAGTGGAACCAGGATGTATCCCGGGTGCACAAAAGGACTTTGGGAGCACATTCTCCATGGAGGGATACTCCCTTAACCTAGAGGCAGGAGGGAGGGCCTAGTCCCTACTCCAAATGACTTGACAGATTTTGTTGATCCTTCCTGGAAGGCATCACCCTCCCAGTGGAGTGGGGGGGGGTGAAGGGATGGGATGGGATGGGAGGGAAATCAGGTGGCATGGTAGGGAGGTTGAGAGAGAGTGAGTGAGGGGGAACTAGAATAAGAGCAAAAAGATTTAAAATAACAAAAATTAAAAAGAGGAAAGCAAACAAAAACCAAACAAAAAACCAAACAAACAAAACATTGGGTCTAGCCATGGGCATCTTTGAGTGCCAAGACAATATCCATTCCATGCATGTGAAAGCGTAAAATAAGGCTTTGAGCAACAGCCTTACAGGAAAGGACATATACTGGAATTTGTAAAAATCTATCTTGAAAAGGGATTGTAAGGGAATAAGGAAAAGAACTCAAAATCCTAAAGTGAGAAAAGACTCATAGAATTTTTGCCATGGAACTACATTTTTAATTCTTATGCTTAGTATAACTAATTTTCTTAAAGAAACAGATTCAGAAACCAAAGAGGCCAAAGAATATTATGCAGGAAAGGCCATTAGAAGCAATTATGTGTGCATGACTTCATGTTAGTTCTCACTCTCTCTCTTCCTTCCTCCTTTCCTTACTCCTTCCATCTTTATTTTACTTGTTTTCATGCTAATTGTAACTTTTTAATATTATCCCATCATCTTTTATACTACACAAAGACAATTTGGTTTGTGCTTCCTAAAAATTAATTCACTCAAACACACACACACACACACACACACACACACACACACACACACACACTCACACATACACACACACACACAAACACACACAAGTGCATCCTATGCAATTTTGTTAAGTAGTTTTCCTGGTACAATGTGAAAAAGGCAACTTACTCTCTCATGTGATTTTTCCATAAAAGACAGGAAAAAAGTTCTCATCAAAAAGCTTTTCTTTCTCCCACAGCAACATTAATTATGTTGTCGGCTGGTGATGAAGGAATGAGATAGGCAGAGGCAATCTGATTCTCATCTTGTTTAAACTTGTCAGTTTCAAAATGAAGTAGAGGGTCCGTCAGGGAAAATGGAGAAGGTCTCCTTCCTTATTTAGAGATAAATGAGAGTTCTGCCCCAGAATTTTTTTTTTTAGGAAGGGTCACTCAAAATCAGCCACTCATCTCTTTGAAAAGATATCTTTTGCTAACTCCTGCTCTTACCTGACACCAAAGACTGGGACTGCTGGTATTTTTCATCAGAGGACAAGTCCATGCTCAAGGCTGCCATGAATCATCAGGTGGTTGTACATTTGACCCTCTGCAGAGAGAAAATGTGTCCCTAAAGTGCTTTGATGCTGACCCAACATGAGCAATCACTTTAAAGTTGAACTTCTGTTCCAGACCATGGTTGTTTCTTATGAGCTTTGCTGGTACACAGGGTTGCTTAAACACATCAAGGAGAAGCCTATTTCTGCAAACACTGACTGGGCAGAACTCTAACTCTACAGATAATCTTTGTGTGTTTTATAATCAGAAGAGATAAGAGAATCATAGGAAGGATAGGCCAGAAAACAGCAAGGGAAGATGAAGTGTTCACAAGATTACCCACTGAATGGAGGCTTAGCATTCATGGGACAGATAGGATATGAGCAGTGGGAAAGTGGAATGCATACCACGTGCAAGGCTACTCTGAATGTGGTGTGCAGCCCAATTGTGAAAGCTTTATGTACGGACTGTCAAATGGGAACATTTTGGATCAAATTGTAGATTATCCCCACTCTCTTTAGAGTGGTAGTATTTCTTTTCCTTAACACATACATTTTATTGAATCATGTGGCAGAAAATCTCAGTAGAAGAAAAAGAAAGTGTTTGTTGTTGTTTAAACAGATTGAGATAATCTCTGTAGTACTGAGAGACAGTGTTGCACAAGAATAATCTTTTTTTCAGAGATTAATGTGTCTAAATTTGGCTTCTAGTTGCACGACCACACCATGTTCATTATTTAATCCCATTTTTGGGGGAGATATAGTTTTATAGTGTGTTCTGAAAAATAGGTTTCAATTTTTAAACAGAAGCTTAGATACAGTGGTGAGCATTGACGTTATAAGGACAAATATCCATCAAAGCAAGACCTTCTTTGTGCCAATGTACCATCTGTGCTATGATGTGACACTCCAGTGAGACTCAAAGGCAATATCACTTCTATCTTTGGGTTAGAATACATGACTTGGGAGATAAGCGTTCTCCTGCTATATTTCTTATAACCTCAGTCTTAAAGGTCAATTAATGATGGCAAACAAACTAAAGAATGAAAAGCAACAGAAACAATAAAAAGTTTTACTGTCAATTAGAAAAAATAGGTCCTGATAAGTAACAAAGAATTCTTGATTTAAAAAAAAGAAAGTGTTTCTGCCAATTTTTCTAATCTCTTTAAAGTTTTTCAATAGTTCTAAATTAAATCCTTTTCACCCCTATCTCTTTATCCATCAGAAAATCCGAAGGGTATTTGGATTCAGACTACTATTGCTCCAAAGATCTTTCATTACACAGCACAAACAAGCACCTTTATTGAACAAGAACCCAATTACTTAACCTAGCTTCAGGTTTCATTCTGCCCTTTGGCTTCCACCCTGACAGGGGCTTACTAATCTCTCCTGATGGACATTGCTACATATCAGTTCTGATACACAGAGATGATCCCTAACCTTCCTGTAGAGAACCACTGATTAAATAAACTCAGATGCCCATCTCAGCCTTCTTGAACCAATGAATAACAATGAGTAAAGGCATATATGAAGGCTTTTCATCCTCTGCAAAGAATGCTCAGAAAAAAGGAAAGAATAGACACTCTGATAAAATGGATAGCATTAGTGAAAGCCCTGTATTGGTGTTATCTAACACTGTTTGTAGTTTGTTTTGACACTGCAAATTACTGGCATACATCCTATGTTTTACAACAAAAGAAAAAAGTCAACTTCTTACAGCTGCCACAGCAATGCTGCTAGTACTGACAAGAATTATTGAGAAACAATGTGAATGGCTTCACCTTCTGGTGTGTAATTTTCCCGCAATGAAATCTTTCAGCATAACCCCAGGATTACTGAAGAAGATTGTCCATTCCTAAAACCCCAGAGTTAATTCATGGTGGCTGGCATATGAACATAATTGCTGTTTTATCTAGTTATTACTATTATCATTAACTTTGCTATTATTACTTATGTGTGTGTGTAACTTATGTGTGTGTATATTTAGTGGATTTGTGCACATACGCATTCAGATGTATGCTGCCTGCTGCCGTCTCTCTCTCTCTCTCTCTCTCTCTCTCTCTCTCTCTCTCTCTCTCTGTGGTGTGTGTGTGTGTGTGTGTGTGTGTGTGTGTGTGTAGTGCAGAGGTAACTTTTGTACGTGGTGTGTGTTCTCAGATCCACCCTTCCGTTTTCATGAATGGTTCTTTCACTGAAACTGGATCCTTAAACAGCTGTACCAAGAAATGACACAGTTCTTACCTGAAGAACAGTCATTAGGGAGACAAATGGTTTTACAATGACCATTGCACTCTCATGTTTAATAATTGGTAGCCAGTTATAGAGTAGAGATAATGGATATTTATGTCACATAATTTTCTGAAAAAAATTGCTAAACTTTTCAGGAAAACTCAGAGAACACACTGGAGAAAACACAATATTCTCTTTAGCTAAGATTTCCAAAAAGAGAGTTTTGCCAAGGATGTCTAGAGATATTACAGGAAATATCTCAAATAGAAATAAAAGCAGCCTGCAGCTTTGAAGAGTCAGCTCTCTATGAGTGTGCCACACCCATGGAATCAAAAGTAGAGAGAAAATATGTCTATGCTAGATGTACATGGACTTTTTTTCTTGACATTGTTCATCAACCAGTAGAGTAGAACACTACCTTATAGAGTATTTACATTGCACAAGCTACTATGAACATTTAGAGAGAGCATGAGGTGGATGTATATGGGACATGTATAGATGATATGAAATTACCACACCAATTTCTATAATCTTTGAGCACCTGTAGCTTTTGGTAATTAAGTGTGCCTTAACTAGTTTCTAATGAACATGCAAGTGTGTTTATATCAGTAGGTACTATGGGTATTTTGAGGATGTGTGGGAGAGAAGGAACAGCTTCAAAGACAACTAGGAGTGAGGTTAGAAATGAACATGCACAAGGAACTAATATACAGGAATTTTTGTATTCAATTCACCTAGTAACAGAAATGAAAAAAAGAGTCTTAGGATATTATTTTGTCCTGCAAAATACTTTTATATTTTCAAGAAGCTAAAAAGAACTGAAAGAAAATATAATAGAGACTCTCTCTGGTAAAATAAAATGTCCACATAAATAACAGTACCTTTTAAGTTGAAATGACAATTTATTACTTTTGTAATTTTTACTCCCTATTGAGAACAGAGTCTTACACTTTTTGTGAGAAGTGATTGTCTTTTTCATTAAGTTATGCATGCTATAAAGGAGTCAATGTGGGCCTAATGTGACTCCTCATGGTTAGGATCACTTTTAAATTTGTTTTGGCATAGTATTTCCATCAGAACATTCTGTCAGCCAATAAAAAAATATTACCCATTTCCATTAGACACCGTTTATTGCAGGCAATTTATTGTTATTTCTTTACTTACAATTGCTTGTCAAGTGAAAGGCCAAATCTCAGCTTCTCAAAAACAATTTTAAGTTGTAACCTCTGTAGTATGAATGTCTATTCATAGTCTCAAATTGCGATCCCTCGTAGGAACCACAGGGATCTACTGTAAGGAATGAAATTATGCAGTAACGTATACATGAAGATCTCTTTCTCTCTCTTACTTTCAGTGTTCCAGAAAATGGCTTACTGATTGCCACTGATGTGAAGATGTTTCTCAAATGACACCTAACGTTTTAAACAATATCATCTTCTCTGAAATTTTAAATAAACATTTATTCTAAGTTTAACAATGATTAGTTGATGAAGTCAATTAGCATGTCACCAGGCTATTGCATATTTGGGACAAAAAGCCAAGATGATTTTCAGAATTCAAGGTTGGACATAGTAATTACTGTGTTTATTTGATGGTAGTATGTTGTAATTTTTATGCAGATTATTACTTTTTCATGTTTTATTGTAATTTTGTTTTGCTGCTAAATTCATAGGTAATGAAGTTGTGAGATGAAATCACTTTATGGGGTTTTCAAATCTACTATGTCCAATAAGATGAGAAGACTTATAAGTGATAGGTAAATGAGCATGCTGAGCTCTTAAGGCTCAGTGTCTGGAATAGCAAACATCTGTATTGACTTAAGGCAGCCTTAATTTTTCTATTTTGTGAAGTCCTTTAGAATTGCAAGTTATTCACTAATTTGACAAAGATGAAACTTTCTGAGATTGTGTAGTGGTATCATAGCAACAAAGACTACTACAACATATGTTAATAAGTACAAGTATTGGAGCAGTCTGTTCCATGGCATATGCTTTTGTTTTCGAAATGGACAACACAAAGTTCATAATTTATTGAACCATTAGATATGAAAATTAACTATGTATTTTGTGTTAACCACCTTCAAAGCAGACAAGAAGGAAGTAGCTGTGTGCTATCTCTGTGCAGGGTGTTACAAAAGATAAAACCAGCATGCTACAAGAGCAGAAATTCATAATGGAATGATATCTTTAAAAAGAAAAATTGTAAATGTCTATTGAATGTACTTATGGAATAATGTACAGATAAATCAATTCATTAAAGATTTTGATTGATTATCAATAATTTTATTGATCAAATACAATGCTCTATTCACTCTGTAGATGTAGACGACCCTGAAATTTCCAAATTTATCTGGAGAAATAAATCAAAGAAATGAAACTTTAGAGCCCTTTTTTGGGGGATAGTGTTCCAGACATTCTCTAATGGGTTTCTCTGCATTGCCTTAGAGCCTGTCCTGGAACTAGCGCTGTAGATTAGGCTGGCCTTGAACTCACAGAGATCTGCCTGCCTCTGCTTCCCAAGTGCTTGGATTAAAGTCATGTGCCACCAACACCTGACAAGGAGCCCCTGTAAGAGTGGAATGTCCTGTGAAAATTAAAATCAGGCCATCCATTTCCCATTTCAAATATGTTTATCAAGATCATTAGTTTTACCAGAACTGTGCTTAGTGTTGGGGATTATATATCTTCAGAACACTACAGTTCTCTATAGATAATACAGATTCCAATGTTGCAGTTTCATTTTATGGGAAAGTTGTGGATGTCTACTTAGTCATTTTTCTTTGTCACAATTTGTGGATTGTGTTTTGATTCTAGGAGACAGAGGCTAGATGTGTTGTTAGATATGCTGCAATGCAAAGGGCAATATCCTCACCATGAATAATACTCAACCCCCAAATGGCAATACTGCCAACCTTTGGGTAAATGCTAGTAGAGTATAGAGAATAAGCTAGAATATATAATTGCTTGTGTTACAATGTGACTCTTTTTAAAAGAAGGCTATGATAGTGAGGTGAGGTCATAATTTAAAAGAGGCTAGAAAAAATAAAAGAGGCCAGAATGCCATTATTGTCAACTAAGGTAAGGTGCAAAGGCATGGATAAAATAATGATATTTTAACCGTAAGAAAGAGTAATATGAAAGGAATGTTGAAAGGCAAAAAAAATAGTTAATGCATCAATTATACTGCAAAAATTGGTAGAGTCAGGGGGAAAAGACTCAAGGAATATAAAGTACATGATATCATAAAGAGGTATTTTGGTGAAAATGTAGGGTTAATTCTGACAGACATTTAAACCAAGAAGGAACAAGTTTTAATCCTTGTTAACGATGATGACAAATAGTTTTTGAGTTTAGTATGGTAAGGTACATCTTCATTTATAGCACTTGGAAGGTACGATAAACTAGTTTGAAGTCAGCCTGAAGTGTGTAACACAAGTTCCTCTGTGCTCTGTGTGTGTGTGTGTGTGTGTGTGTGTGTGTGTGTGTGTGTGTGTGTGTATACGACAAAAACCCATTTAATTTTTTCTAACATTTTGGTACAGATGGATGTTTTTTTCTTAATAAGGACTCATACCTATACTGTAAAAAAATTAAAATTAAATACTATGTGGCTTAATAATGCTAATATTTGGATTCTAAATGAAGTTTGTTTTATTTCATACCAAAGGTCTTTAATCTATGCTTCAATGGATAAGCTATGACTAGACTGGAAAATTGAGTTCAGCTTTTCATATTCTGAATCCAAATTATCTAATTTTGCAAAATATGACTTTGGTGTGCTACATTCTTTCAGGAAATATATACAAAGGAATCAGAAATGAAGAAAAAATCATATGAGTCATGAAGTAGAGAAAAAAAATACTTGATATTAAGTCAAAAGAATTGTCTGTTTGGTCAGTAGGAGAACCTTGCCAGTTTCTGTGCTACACATTGTGCTTTATAAGTCTCATGTACAGGAGTCAAAATACCACACAGCAGATCTCAATAGCCTTGAACTGAGAGAACCTACCTTCAGCAGAACTGTAGCCATAGCACGAAGACCTGAGCAGAATGCCCCCCAACCAACCAACTGTGCCTGATCTTAGCACTAGATCCAGAAAGAACTTTCCCCAACAAGGAAAATTCAATCAGAAACAAACAACTCCAGATGTCCTTCTGCTGAGACTAAAATGTTGAAACTTCCCTAGACCTGTAATAGCCAATCAGTTCAGGTCAGATCCCCCTAAGCAAGATTTGAGTCAATTCCATGTCTGTAACTATGCAGGTTTTGAATCGCCTAAGCCCTACCTTCTCTAATTACAATAAAAGTCTTCACCCTATGTTGTTTAAAGTCTCTCCTCTTCTGCTCCTTCTTCAGGTGGATGGAGAGGCCCAAGTTAACTTGTGGTAAGACTGATTTTGTGTAGGATTTGATTTCTTTGTGGTCTTTTGGAGGACTGAGCTTTGGACACAAAGGAACATTTCATCCAAATTTATTTCCTTTTGCCTGTATTTGCACATATGAAATGTATGTATTTGTCAATAAAAATGTGTTTCTATATATGAATGCATGGCACTTATGACCCTTTGTGCACATGTGGAGGTCAAAGGCCAATGTCAAATGTTGGTCCTCACTTTCTACCTTTCTTTGAGTCTGGCTATCTTGTTTGTCAGGAAACAGCCTTCAGTCCATGCAATGTAGTCCATGCAATTTCATATAGTCTCCTGTCTGCATTTGCAATCCTTTGAAAGGAGCCCTGGGATTACATACATGGGCTATGACACCCAGTTTATATATGTTTCTGAGATCTGGATTCAGGCAATCATGTTCCTCCAAAAAATAATGTGAGAACTGATCCATATCCCCAGCTCTCTCCCTTTGGTTTTTACAGAATTTAGGTCATTTGCCCTGCCATGCTGTATCCTGCCATTCTTGTCTTGTTTGTCAGGAAACAGCCTTCAGTCCATGCAATGTAGTCCATGCAATTTCATATAGTCTCCTGTCTGCATTTGCAATCCTTTGAAAGGAGCCCTGGGATTACATACATGGGCTATGACACCCAGTTTATATATGTTTCTGAGATCTGGATTCAGGCATTCATGTTCCTCCAAAAAATAATGTGAGAACTGATCCATATCCCCAGCTCTCTCCCTTTGGTTTTTACAGAATTTAGGTCATTTGCCCTGCCATGCTGTATCCTGCCATTCTTGTCATCCCTGACAAGTATGAGGGACAGCAGGCTTACTCCTCTGGGTCAAGAGGAGAAAAGGACATTGAATGGCCAAAAAACATGATAATGTTTAGTTATAAGAATTAATAACAAGGAAACCAGTAAAAAGTTAGTGATTAAATCCACAAAGAAAAGTGCATTTGATTGAATATATGATAGTATAAATTAATTAGCTAATATATCCAATATTACAAACTATGATCTTTGACACTGAGTAAATAATTTAGTTTCCTTTTTTAAAATTGAGAAAACCATAGTTCCTTGTCTTTTAAAGTTTAAATATGGAAACCCAATTCCCAGTTTCATATGCTGAATACCTGATATTCTGTGAGTAGTTATATTTTTACAAGAGCTAGAAATATCTGGAGCCTAGATAGAGGAGGTGGGATATGCCTTTGAAGGGCACATACTTCCCTGAGGCTTTCTGTCCCAGGTTCCACTTCTGTCTATCTTGGCATAATGCCTTTCTTCCAGTATATGTTTACCCCTGACGTAATGTTGTTCCCAAGAATGAGGTTTAACTCTTAATTTTTTAAGTTCTATGGAATAAATTTCAATGACAAGAGTAGTATCTGCTCATTGCCTCCACATTGTGTGGAGTAAATGATTTAATATACATTGAACACTGACCACAGAATCTGGTATAGCACAGCAACTGACCCTGCAATTGCCATAAGCATCCATGTCATAAGCCCTCTTGACAAAAGAATGAAGCACCTTGTATTCAGAAAGTGACTAGCTCCAGTAACACAACTGAGTTTTAGAAAGCTAACTGGGTACTCCTATCCAAGGGCAGAGCATTCTTTTCATGAAAATATATGCATAGAACACGTGAATCCTACAAAGTTACATTTTGACCATGAAGAAATAAAACAAAAATAAAAACAGTAACAATAATTCATAATGGTATCAGTACACAAATAAACACAGTTACAGTACACAAAATATCATATTCAGCCTTTTTCCTGTAAATATAAGAGACTATTTTCCTTACTTCTTAGAATATCAGCCTCACTTAATTTTCTTCCTTGTAGATAATATTTATGATGCTGAATGACAGGTCTATACCAGTTTCCTCATAGTTGCCAACTCAGTTATGCCATATATACTAGACCCATCCACAAAATACAAAAAGTTTACCTCAACTCCTATCCACAAAGACTTCCATTATATATGTTCTCCCCGCCTTCAAAAAGCACTAAATCCAATCAGTTTTCTACACCAGATGGCTATTATTCCACTGTAGGGCAAAATTAACATTTAATCGTCCCCATCATTAGCATCATCTTCATCTTCATCACCATTGCCATCATAGTCCTTAAATTCTTCTATAAGAGAAGACATCAGATCAATGTTCTCTACCTGTGGGTTTCAACCCCTCTGGGAGTCACATATCAGATATCCTGCATATCATATTCACACCATAATTGAAAACAATAGCAAAATTACAGTTATGAAATAGCATCAAAGTAATTTTGTAGATGGATGTCATTACAATATGAAGAACTCTATTAACATGATATAACATTAGATAGGTTCAAGATCACCTGTTTAGATGAATTATTCACTATTGATATTTAAACTTGTGTATTATAACAGAAAAACGAAGTGGTTAAGGAGATCACAAAGAGAATGTCAAATGGCCAAAGTAAAATGTTAATGACAGAACTAGAGAAGGGACTCCAGCATTGGGATGATGATCCAGAAAGGAAGACTGACTTCCTTGATTGGTGAGTGAGTTTAGGAGAAATTAAGGAAAAGAAAGAAGAGTGTTCTGTTTATATACAAAGGAGAACATTAATGATGTTGCAGTGAATGGTCCAGATATGTCCACCTACATAAGAACTGGAAAAAAGCCTGCCTGCTGTGATTCAAATGGTCTGAGAGTCAGCACATCAAAGAGTTCTGTATAATGGCATGGAATACTATTGCAAAGTGACTAGAGAAGGGACATGAGTCTTCTTTTAAAACCCGATTTGTAGGTGAAAGCAAGAAGGGACTTTTGATTAAATATGGCCTTGTACCTTGTGGGAAAAGAGATGAAGAGTACATGTAGAGAAGTAACTCTGGAAAGATGAAGACATGTCATTCTCTGAAACAACAGGAATGAAAGACAGATAAATACCACTCACATTAAACCCAGAGGATCTGTAGATGATGAAGAAGGGTAGCTGAAGAAACTGATGATGGGGGCATTTGATTTTCAATTGGGAAATTGTCCAGGATATGCTGAAAAGTAGAGTCAGATGTTTGGTTAGCCTCAAGGAGCAACCATGAAAAGATAACTATAGCCAGTAAGAAATAAAGACTGGCAGGTATTAGTAAGATGAAATTAAGACAAATGACTCTAGTCTCAAATCACAAAAGGACTAGACCAGCAAGGATATGCAGTGGCTTTTGTGAAAAAAGATTGCTAAGGGAACAATGAAAGGAAAATTCTAATGACTTGGATCCCAAGGTGACAGGAAACCAATAACAAAAGAATAGTTGCAGGGAGATCTGAGTTATTCTGATGCAGAGAATGAGTAAGGAGAAAGGCATGAAGAGGTATAGCTAAGAAAATGTGATTTTTTATGAAAATTAGGATCCTTATTATTCATAGGAAGAGATGGAAGAAGAGAAAGAGGGAAAGGAAGAGCATGAGGTAGAGAGGAAAAAACTTTTAATGTTTATATTTAAATTTAGAAAATATATGGTATTTGTGATATGTAAACAGTATTATTAAAATGGAGTGAAAATCACTTCTTTTATGATCACAAATATATTCTCCCAGATATCACCTTATAAAATAATCATCCCTAAACTGGTCTTTGTTCAATGATATAATAACTATAAGAAAAGTATTTAGAGATTTGTTCTAGGTTCTGTAAAGAGTAGAAGATATTGCTAAATATTCCCTCCCCAAACTTTAAAACAGATTCTGCAATATCAGTATACCTTGAATTGTGAAAGAACATTATGCTTGTTCTGACTTTTTACTCTTTTGATAATTTTGATAGTTATGTGTTATTGAGGAGGTTTTGAGTCTTTATTAATAATTTTAATTTCTACAAGTGTGTTCTTTAACCCTTAGATAAACTCAGTGTTCTCACTCTAGGAGGGCCAATTTATTTTATTTTTCATCGCCATATGATTTTACTAAAAAAATACTTAAGAGTTACTTTAAAGCCATTTATTGCTTTACTAATTTGAAGCTGCCTCTCTTCAAAAGACAATCTTTTATACAGATAGCAAAATATAATTAGTAAAACAAAATAAATTTCTAGGTAGCTAAAACTTTTAAATGTGCAACAGTCAGGAATCAGCACATTGTCACAGCTGCATTTTAATATATCTGTGGACAATCCACCATTGTCATGGCAGAGTCAGCAGGGACTCTTCATCAGTTTGAATACAGATGACAAGGAAAACAAGATTTATTTGAGACTCCAGAGGCTTGTGGACCCTGAGCACAGTATGCTATTGCTAATAAATTGTATAACAGCACATTAAAGCCAGGTCCTAGGAAAATCAAAAGAGTAGCGTAGGGACCCAGGACTCATGAAATTTGCAAGAGGTTTGTGTGTGTGTTTATGTGTGCGAGAGAGAGAGAAAGAGAGAGAGAGGGAGAGAGAGAGAGAGAGAGAGAGAGAGAGAGAGAGAGAGAGAGAGAGAGAGAGAGACTTAGAATTGAGGCTATAACTTCAGCTTAAGCACACATTGTTTGCTGCTTGAGGGAGGATCAAGTAGAGAGCTGTTCAGCCTGGCCCTGTCCTCTCCCACATCCAGGAGGTCTTTGCTACAAGCCAGATGTTGTGTAGTCAGTATATCCAGGGCAGCCTAACACTATTCTCTGCAGATATAAGATTCTGGGTTCATCTGAAAGTCGCTCCAGTCAGACATGGCTTCTGGAGATTTTCCAAGTGACAAAATAGTTGCCACAGGTGGACTGGAGGCGGGTAGAAATGGGGACAGGAGGAACCAGGTTAGGGATGGGATAGAGAGAGAGTCCTAGGTGAGACAATGGAATTGGAGAACATTTCAGGGCAGGGTAGAAATCTAATGCAATGGAAACTTCCTGGAATCTCTGAGGATGTCCTTAGTGACAACTCCTGGTAAGGATGGGTATGGAGCCTGAACCTGCAGTCTTCTGTACCCAGGTAAGGCTTCCATTAGTGAGATTGGCATATCAACCCAGCCACAAAGAATTTTACCTACAAGTTGTTCTGCCTGCAAGATATGCTGGGGGTAACTATGGTGAAGAAATGGTGGTCCAAATTGAGGCCCATGCCTATACATGAAACTGCCTGGATGTTCAAGAACCAGATGCTGGATAGCCCAGAGATCTAGGATAGAACCAAACATGACTGGGGGAAGAAAGAAAACTGAATGAAATTATTAATAATGATAGTTTCAAATACTCATACACTAGAGCCTAGCCCAATTGTCATTAGAGAGGCTTCAACCAGAAACTGATAGGAGCAGAAGCAAAGACCCACAGTCAACCATTAGGTGGAGCTCAGGTAGCTCCACAGGGGAAAGAAGGATTGTAGGAGCCAGATGGGTCATGGACACCATAAAAATGTAGCTGCAGACTCATTTAAGCAGGGCATGTGGGGCTCACAGAGACTGACATGACAATAAGGGGGCCTGATCTGATTTGAACTATGTCCTCTTCATATGTTATGGTTACATAGGTTGGTATTCTTGTGATAATCCTAACAGTGGGAGCAGGTGCTATCTGACTCTTTTGCCTGTTCTTGGGACCCTTTTCTTCCTGCTTACCTTGATATGAGAGTTACTACCTAGTCTTGTAACTTTTATGCCATGTTCGGTTGATATCCTTGGGAGGTCTTCTCTTTTCTGAAGGGAAACACAGACATAGACTGACTAGATGTAGGAGAGAGGGGAAGTCAGGGGAAAGGAATAGGAGAAGCTGAAGGAGGGAAAACTGTGGAAGAGATGTAATATATGAGAAAAGAATAAGTAATTACAAATCAGAACATCAATTTTGGTTAAACATAAAAAAATTAATTACTGGAGACAGGAGTCAGTGGTTAATTACCAGCACCCACGTGGCAGCTTAAAACTATCTGCAATTGTAGTTCCAGGGGATCTGACACCTTCATACTAATGCACATAAAAGTTAAACAACTTATAAAATAGATAAATAAACTACTATGGATATTTCTTCTTGAATATTTTGTGTGTGGTAGATAAGAGTAGGTCCTTATACAAAAGGGATAGATTTTAATAGGTACAAATAAGACCAGACTTGATGTTTAATTGATCAAATAATAAATGATATTTAAAAATATAATTTTTAAATATGATTACTTTTTTAAATGTAATTTAAAAAATTTTTTAAAAATTACTTTTTTTTCCTAAGAAAACAGTGTGAATTAATGCTTAGTATGTTGAATTTACTATGTTTGGTAATTTCTTTATTCTGGAGTAACAGAACTGAATCACAGATGGATATTTCAGGAACAATAAAACATAACTTTTAAAAAGTCATGCATGACAGAAAGTTTAACTACTGGATATACTGGGAATTTTGTCACCTTAACATAAACATATTATTAAAGGTACTTTTAGACTTATATATCCAAGATTGTGAATGTTCTGCTTGCTTATATATTAGCACGCATATGTTTGTGTGTGTGTGTGTGTGTATGTGTGTGTGTGGTACCATTAGAAGTTGTGAGAACTCTGAGACTAAAGTTACAGATGGTTGTAGCAACCATGTAGGTGCTAGTAGTTGAACCTTGGTCCAAACATTACTCTTAGCCACTGAGTAAACTCTCTAATGTTATAGACATGTTTTTAATCATTTTATTTAATTATCAGAAAGTCTTGGATTCCCAGACAGTAGTAAAACTCATTTATTAAAAATTCAAACAAATAAGTTTTAACTAATGTATCCCAAACTGGTCTAAGATATAACTATCCCCCCCCTTAACATTTATATTGATTCTCTGGGAGTTTCACATCATGCACCCTGATCACAATCTGTTCCCAGTCCTTCTATGGCTAACCTGCCACCCCACCACCACCACATTGTGACCTCCTCCCTAAAAAGAAATAAAATTTAAAAGGAAAAAGTGGAGTTCATTTTGTGTTATCATATACTCGCTGGCTAAATTCTTAGTGGCCTACCCCTCAAATAGAATGGAGTCTTACCCCTCCCACACCTCTGCCAGAAGCCATGAATTGTGGACAGCTACTCTTCTCATCAGCATCTCTGTCACAGTTTTTAAAGAGTTCTTTTTTGTGGTTTCCTGTCTAGGAGGGCAGTTTGGGGCGGTGAGTAGATGTTGTTACAGAAATCTTACATTTCACTCCCGTCTCAACTGTGTGTCTTCTGTCATCAATATCACAGCAAAAGTACCCTATTTGCTCTTCACAGTCCTCAGGAGTATGGATTATGGGCCTCCATTCGGGTCCTGGTGACAACACAGATTACAGACACAGACCCTAATGCAGTAGGACATGACACAGACCAAGCATTCAGAGAATGCTTAAACTATGGACATCAACATGGCCTCAGGTGGCAATGCAGACCACCTACCACAATGTGACCCTTGCAGAAAGGCAACAAGGCTTTAGGACATCGATGTGGCTTCTGATGAAAGCATAGACCACAAGATCCACATGGACTAATGGATAACTCTACTACAGACATCAACAAAAACCCTGGCAACAGTAGGGTCTTGGACCCAGGTGCCTGTTTCTGAAAACTGGAGGAAATTAAGTAAAGTATATTAATGAACTCCTGGTGAGAATTTATTCATTAATTAATTAGGATTTTATTAGAAAACATGTTAATAATTGTTTTAGTTTTTAATTTTCTATTTTCTTCTTTAGATTATAATATAAATATATCATCTCTCCTTTCTCTTGCCCCCCCTACAAAGATCTCACTTCTAAGTAGCTTTCATCAGTCCTGTCCTGTGTGATTTCCTTTCAGCTTCGATTTCAAATCTCTACTTATCTTTATTTTGAATAGTAAAATTCTCTTTGAAACTTTGTTGTCACCATGAAATTGACATTTTTCTACCTATGTTTATTTTGCTCTATTTTCTCCTTGAAGAATTCCTTTTTGTTTTGATTGTTCTTGGCTAGTAAACTTCTCTACTATATTGAAAAATGTCGATTCTAAACCTGTGATCCTGATTTTTACTTTTAGATTTTTACCTATCTATGGTAATTATTATCTGGGGATATGACATATTACCTTTCTTTACTCTGTATTTAATCAGGTAGCCTCTGTTGATACATAGCTATTGCATTCTTGTCATGTAACTCATTAGTCGGAATTTAAGTAGAAAATATAAGATACATGCTCATGTCTAAATCTATCAAATATTTTTTATAATTTCCATAATATATTTTAATAAATATTTTACATTTGCTAAAATAAAAATATTAAAATAAGTGTTCTGATTTTTTTTGCCATAGATATTAATTTTTAATTTTTAGATGTAACATTTTTTTTGCTTTTGTTTTAATGGGCAGTAGTGCTTTATGATTTTAAAATTTCTCCTCTAAGCAAATGTATTCCACCAAGTGACAGACATAAAGAACACTATAAAATTAATGTTTTATAACTACAGATATCAATAGATAATATTGGTGGTTAGTAAAATGGCTATACTACAGACTCAAGAACAGATCAAAGATCACTATCAATGCATCTGAATTCTTTGTTAGTGAGAAACTATTAATTAACTTCAGAGAAGGATATTGACGCAGTTTTCTGTACCATCATCCCAAGGTGCTTTCCTTGCTTGCTTTTATTTTAATGGAAAT
Organism: Cricetiscus sungorus; assembly: GCA_030556225.1. Taxonomy (NCBI): domain Eukaryota; kingdom Metazoa; phylum Chordata; class Mammalia; order Rodentia; family Cricetidae; genus Cricetiscus; species Cricetiscus sungorus. Next base: position 21,033,662 of record JANBXA010000069.1, read on the forward strand.
TGCTTTAAGGAATAAATAGCAAGACTTAAACTGTAAAGTAGTACTTCAGAGGGGACAGAGTGCGTTCATTTCATTTCCACCATGATGTGTTTTGTTGCCAGAATACTAGTGTGATTCATTGCTGTCTGTGTGAAAGCAAACTTATGTGCTCTAGCATCCTTTAGACAGTAAGATGGTTGTGCAAGCACAGAGAAAAGGAAAGAGCTGTGCAGCTCCACCTTTACGTTTCCAGCCACAAATTTGCTATGATCCCATATGCAGCACTGTGGAAGTACCCTCCCCCTGAGTACAGCAAATGATTCAACACTCCTCTGCTCATGAATAATTTATAGGGGAAGTGTCATATACTATATTTGTTGAGCAATGTGATTCCCACAAAAGCCTTTTAAAATATGATGTACACACTTATGCCTACTGCTCTACTTTACTGTATCTTTGCAAGGGAACAATTACTATGACGGACATAAAATCTAAAACTGGTTAAAGGATACTACAAAATGCTCCATAAAGTTTAAGTGCAGTGTGGAATGATTTTTCCATTCCTCTAACTGGGACCAACATTGGGGCACTGAACATCAAACCTGTTTCAAACAGGGATGTTTAGAATGCACATTAATACTAACTTGGTAACTGCAAATAACAAACTGGGATTTTTAAAGTTCCTGATTTCTTTCCAATTCTATCTAGTTACATGTGAATCCAACTTTTATTTTTCTTTTAATCATGATTATAATCTTTAATACTGCTCTAAAAATAAGAAGCTACAGTCGCAGTATTTAATTATCAAAGTGAGAACATTTGTTCTTTTAATTGATTAATGACATAAAATTCAGCAAAAATATTACATCTATATTATTCTATTCAGCCAGATTCAATCTACCCTGCACATCAGTATCATCACCTCCCAAAAGATGTACTGCTAGGACAATATTGGTACAAATTTGTGAGTAGTCCATTTTTATATAAAATTAACTTACTTTAGAGCTATTAAAACATAAATATAATGCACATTCTTGTGGAATGAAGTGCTGTCTCAATGTCTGTTTTGTATCAATCAATCAATATAGGTCATAGATAAAATCATATGCACACATTAATATCTTTAACTAAAATATTTCTTATGCTTCTGTATCCTACTCTCAGATGCTCGTTTTATTTATTTCATATCAAATACTTAATTACCTTAAGATTATCTCAAGCTCCTCACAGTAAATATGAAATTTAATAATCTTTATGCCCAAAAGAATTGAACAATTTTTCTAGGACTGGTGTCATTCTTAGCGGCTTCTTCTTCATGTTCTAAAATCCATTATGTTTAAGGACCTTATTTCTCCATCCTTTCATAAAGGCACTAACTCCTCTTCAGAGATATTTTCAATTCTCTAAAATAATTGCTATTATCTCCCCACACTAATGGACCCAGAGGCTTTCTAACTAACTTCTCTTAACCCATCCTTGATACCCTATCTGAAGGAAATCAGACCAGTGATTGTTTTGATTATCTATTTACTTCTAGTGCTGGAAATTGAAGCCAAGGTCTGCTGCATACTATGAGCATGCTCTCTTTATCTCTATCTCTCTCTTCTTTTTTTTCTACAGTTTTAAAATAAATTTTTATTTAAATTAAAAACCATCTTATTTTACATACCAATCTCAGTTCCCTCTCTTTGCTATCCTCCCATAACCCTCACTAACCCTCCTATCCCACTTCCCACCTACTCCCCAGGGCAGGTGAGGCCTCCCATGAAGGATCAACAAAGTCTGACACATCATTTGTGGCAGGGCCTAGGCCTTTCCCCATATATCTAGGCTGAGAACTATCCCTCTAAAGGGAATGGGCTCCCAAACCCTATTTGAACACTACAGGTAAATGCTGGTTCCACTGCCTGAGGATCCATAGATTGTCCATATCTCCCAACTGAAACCTGTGTTCACGGAGCCTATGCTGGTTTCCCAGCTGTCAGTCTGGTATCTGTGGACTTTCACTTGCTCAGGTCAGTTATTTCTGTGGATTTCCCAAGCATGGTCTCTCTTAATGATTAAATCCTGAAAGCCAAAAGAGTTCTCACTAAAAAAAAAAGTAAATCAAACACATATTTTTGTTTAGAATTTTCCAATGAGTTATTATTTGCTATAAAGTCTTGTCTCTATTTCTGATCCTGCCATATTAAGTACTTCCTGCCATTTAACTATAAAGGGGGAAAGTACCCAAGAAAAATTCCTAAGGTCTCCTTATCTTACTCCTACATAACATCATTTATTTCTGGTTCATTGCACTTAATGTGACTCTAAAACTTAATGTAAAACAAAATAATAAAAATAATAAATTAAAATTTGCCATCATACTAAATTAAATATTTACATTACAAACTGAAGTGCACTGTGTAAGGCACTTGAATGCTTCAATTCAACAAAGAAAAACAAGGATTTAAAGATGTTAAATATACACCACATGAATCTACCCAAGCTACTGTTAGTCTGTATGGGAGGGGTTTATCTATAGAATATAAATATCAAACATAAAGCATTTTGTAAAAGATTTCTTAGTACCATTGCAAACACTTGAATGATGCACAAGAGAAATTCATCATGAGAGTTAGAAGGTTCACTAGAAAGAAATCAACAACTTTTTGAAATATTTATGAGTGTAGCTGCTAAAATCTGCTGCTGGATAGAAAGAACAGGAGGAAGAAGACAACAGGAATAGTTTCAGTTGTGTAAGGAAGAAAAGAAGTAAATCCTGATGATAATAAGGAATAAGCTGATTCAAATAATCATTGCTCAATTAGCCCACTAGCACACTCAGTCTGCTTTTTGTTGGTTGTATAGTTAAAAAATACTAATGAGGTCCCCATAAAAGATGTGATCATTTACTTATACCTCTGTCAACTGAAAACATATTTTCTTACATAGAAGTAAAAACTCAAGAGACGAGAACAAAAAAGATGACAAATAAAACATTTCTACAAGCAATTTAACTATAGCTTTCCATCCTCCAAAGCTGAATGAATATAAGTTTCTGTTAATTAAAACACCTTGTCAGTGTTTATTACAAGTATTTTATTGTGAATGTTTGAATTTGTCTTTATCAGGAATATTGCCCTATCATCTCCTTGTTGACTATTTACTTGATTTTGGTCTTACTGTAATACTGGCTTCACAGAGTGAGTGTTGGTATAGATCTTCTGTTTGTATTTTTCTATATCTCAAAAACTAAACTCCCATATTCAGTAGGCTCAAAGAAAATAAAATATCAAGAAAGAAAATTAACTGAGTATGTGAAAGACCTCAACAATGACAGCTTTATATATCTAAAGAAAGAGATTGATAAGGACATTAGAAAATATAAAGACATCTCATACTCATAGATTGGTAGAATAAATATGATAAAAATGAATATTCTAGAAAAATGGATTTGGTGATCCAATCATTCTCCAATGTCATTTTTTATACAATAGGAAAGGTATCCTAAAATTCATTTGTAACCAACAATAACCCTAGATAGCAAAATGAATCCTGAACAAAAATTAACAATGGGAGGATTACCATTTCAGATTTCTAAGACATATTACGAATTCATAGTAATAAAAATAGTATGATAATGACATAAAAATGATATTTAGACAAATGGAAAAAAATAGAAGGCCCAGAATTGATACATTTAAATGTAGCCATGTGGTATTTGATAAAAACAAAAACATAATAAGACAACAACAACTAAAAGTCAAAACATACACTTGAGAAAAGATGTCATCTTCAACAAATGATGCTGGAAAACCTGAACAGTCATATGTAGAAAAAAAATTGGATGCATATCTATGAACTTATAAAAAGCTATCATCAAATGGATCAAATATTTTAATGTGAAAACCTGAAACACTGAAACTTCTAGAAGGTATAGGAAAGGAATTTCTGAACAAAGACACCCTTTTTGCCCAGGGAGTGAAATTAACAGCTGATGAGTGGCACTCATAAAATTTAAAAAAAAAAAAAAACAAAAACAAAAAAAGAAAAAAACTTCTGCACAATTAGGGAAAGAAAACACTGTATAAAGAGGAAGCAAATAAAGTTTAAGACAATCTTTGCTAGCAACATCTGACAGAGTATTTATTACCAGACTGTGAAAATATTTGGGTCATTCCCAAACTCACTCTAAGAAGCCAATATTACTCTAACACCAAAAACCAAGTAAAGATATAAAAAGGAGACGACAGGGCAAATTAAAAAAAGAAAATAGAAAAGGCAAAAGAACAAAAACATGTTAAACAAATGGGGCAAAAATCTGTAAAGAAGAAATAAGATTGGCCAAGAAGTATCTCAAAAATGATTATCATTTCATAGGGAAATTTATGTCAAAACAACTCTGAGATTTGACATTACTAAGAATTGCTAAGGTCAAGAAAACAAATGCCAACAACACATTCACTATTGTTGGGATTAAAAACTAGTCCCGGTACTGTGAAAATCACAATAGAGATCCTGAAAAAGATAGACTGAAAAATTAATCTATCATATTACACAGTTATACAATCCCTCAACATATACTTCGCATATGCTATACATAGGACTAAATATCATACTCCAGAGGTACTTGTTTAGCAATGGTTGCTTTTGCTCTGATCACAGTAGCTAGGAAATGTAAATAACCCAAATGTATTTCAACTGATGAATGAATAATGAAAAACAGTACTATACATTCTTAAAATACAACTCAACTGTGAAGATGAATTAAATCAAGTAAATGGTACAAGAGTTGGGGGGGCAATAGAGAGGGAACTATCAGAACACAAGTAATATGAAGGAGGAAAGAGGAAAAAATGGGGGAGGGTGTCTTAAACTGATGAGGAAGGGAGAAAGTCAGTACAGGAGTGGAAGGTTACTATTTTAGAAAAATATCTTAAGCATATTTAAAAGAGCTATAAGATATCACATTATGTATATTTAGTTATAATTAAATGTAATAAGTATATGTATATTCAAATGAGTATATAGTTTAGAGTAAGTCACATGACTTGGAATGAAAATGCTGAATAGCCATTCACTAACAAAACACACAATACCACATCAGATTCTAGGTCAGGACAGTCCGAGAGACTTTCATAATAGTACATGCCACTGTTATTGGTCTTGTTTTATGCCTAGAGATTTAAGATAGGTTCCTACTAGTAAAACCAATTATGCTCTTCAGTTATAGAAATCAGGAATTCTTGATAGATTTCATTTCAAAGCTTCCTATATCTGAGGACTCAGATTTATAGTACTGGAAGGTGCTAAAAGTGCTGCCAAGGAAGGGAAGCAAGCAATAATATTTCTATCGAGGTGTAATAATAATGAACCCCAACAGCAACCATCATAAGATATCCCTAAAGGCATAGTAGTCGCACTCATATCTAGGTGCTAATTAACAGCCAGCTAAAAGTATTTAAGATCCACTAAACAAGAAAAACAACCATGTCTAGTACCTTGAATTCGTGAGTTCAGGGGACTTTGAAGAGAAACTACTACAGTTGACTAAACCAATGTGTTTCAAATCGCATTATTAAATACTTATACATTATCCACAGATAAATGTATCTCTCACCCCTCATGGAAGAAGATTCAGTTTGGAACACATGAGACCATTACAAATAACTACAATGTGTCAAAATGAAGAGAGCAAGTGATCATTGATGCCCAGCTCTAACCGACACATCTATATCACAATTTCTTTGTCTAAAACTAAAGGAACATTATGGGAGAGAGAAGGAATGATAGTAAGGGCCAGAAGAGCAGAAAGTCAGATATGCAACTGTGCTCATAAAAAATGAAAGTGAAGCTTCACCCATATATGGCTGCCTAAACTAGAACAATATCAGTGGGCTAGCATGGAACAGGAAATCACATGGGATCCCATATCCAAACACAGAATTATAGGCAACTTGGGAATGTTGAGAATTAGGGAATTAGTCTTTCACAGGTGTAAACCTCATAATTGGTTATACAATACGGAAGTGTCAGCACTGAAAACAAATAATGTATCTATAAGCCACACTGAACAGGTCCATCTGGTCATTTATACATTTATGAGTATGTATGTGTAAACATGTATATATATGTATATTAAATAATATTCCTAAAGATCACTAAAGTATAGGTTATGAATTTGTTAAAGTTTTCCTTATTTTTAATTGCTTTTCTTACTATTAGGCTCATACATTAATGTGATTTTCCATTTTTAATAATCAAACTTTCAAGTTTAAATAATCATCCAATGTTGTTAAGTCTATTGTCACAGGAAAGAGAAAAACTGGAAATCAAGACCAGAAACTTTTATTCTTGTTCCTTTGTTTGCCATATACATGAAAGACCTTTATCATATGTCAGAAGGAGTGAAGAAATAGAACATTTTAAATATGCATTTCAATTGGGCAACTTTGACTTCTGTTTCTAGTCTCCAACTTAAAGGACAAATTCATTTGCTTACTATGTCTTCAGGGAGAATATAGTGTGCCTGAAATGTTCTAACATTGTCGGCTTTAAAGTTCTTTCCTGAGTAGTAAATGGATATATTCATAACAAATAATTCTTTAAGGGGTAATAAGTATTCAGGGACAGCTCAGTCCAAAATCATACCAACACGAAATTACCCAAATTAAAAGGAAAGAATGCCACATGCACACACACACACACACACACACACACACACACACACACACAAAACTGTCCATATATACATACAGACTAAATGTCTTTGTAACCGTTTCCTTAAATACTACTAATAGGACTAGTTTTGATTAACTAATTATTGATTGTAAAATTTCAAATTATACAATCTTCAATACGTAATAACTCATGCTGTCAACATAATATTTCATTCATAATTTTTATCTAAAATAGAGTTGTAAAAAATAGATCAATTCAGTTTTATCATTATATATTTCCAGTGTCTTCAATAATTAGAAAAAAGTAGATACACTTCTGTTTTTTTTCATCCCTGTTGATTATCCAAGCTCTATTTTTAATTTTAGTTTTACCAGTGTCAATGTTGTCTTGTTATATTTGTTGTGAAATCTTCTGCCACTTTTCTATTGCTTCCTGAACTTGTCAGATTCTATATTTTCCCTTCAGTGTTTCACTCAGGCTTAATGAAAATTAACCTCACAGTCAAAATAACATGAAGTTAATAGAAGCAATGCAAGAAGGTAATAACTTTATAAGAAACTGATCCCATTCCTATGAAAATCAGTGTCAAGTCTTTGATCATGCTATCAGTTGATGACACAGCATCATTAACACTGCAGTAGTAAAGATATCAAAACGTAATTGTGTCAGAGAGAAGCGCAGGTGTGGAGTGTCAATTCCACACACAAGATTCTACTCAGAGTCTCTGAAATTCATGTGCTGTCATCACATTTTAGAATCTGATACAAAAATAGCAATACCTTACAGGATAAAAGATGAAGCTGAAGCATATATGAAAACCAAGACCTTTCTGTGCATGCAGAAGTCTTGCCCTTGAGGTCATTTCTGTTCTAGAAAGAAATAGAGCTAGAGACCAATAAATATGTGATATCTCATCTTTGGTCAGGGAAACTATTTTGTTCTACATTACAGAAAGTTTTCCCTTTATTTTCTTCCTTTTTCACCTTCTCTTCTCTATACTTAGGAATTAGACCATGCCCAATAGTTTTAGGCTCATCATGATCCAACAAACATGCATCAATGATACTGATTCTAAGACTGCGCACCAAAACTTCTTTATAGTCTCTGTAGGAAATAACACCCAGGTTCAAGCATCCACTGTTCATCTTCTTGTCTCAAGGTGGAAGCCTTTCTGTCTATCAGCTGCCTATATTTCTATAAACAAAAGACAATCCACAAATGAAATATGAAAATAATAATAGTACTTAAAAAACAGTCTCTAAAATACAGTGTTCCATTAGTGATAAAAATAGATACAATATATCTACATAAAATATAATTGAAAAGAATATAATAACCATCCAGTCAGAAAAATTGAATTTGCAGAATAAATTAATTTGAAAATATTTAGCATGATTACATACAGCATCTTTCAAAACATCTTATATCTTTTTAATTGAATGTTATAATATTTTCTTAACAGAAGTAGCAGTATGTATTTATTGCTGTGCCAGGCAACATTCTGAATCTTGATTTCTTGTCTCTACTTCCATAGTTAAAAGGATCATATTTTTTAACATCAATCCCAAACTACTTCATATTTCTGTATAAAATACTCAAGCTATTGTAGCTCTATCACACAATTGAAAACCCATGTTTTTAGTCATGAATTCACATTTGAGAAAATATACTGTGTTCTGTTCTAATCATATGGTTCCCACACAATAGATTTCATTGTTAGGTCCATGGGTAGTTTGCACTCAATCATGGGCAATGAAAACTCTCATTCAAAATATAGGTCAGAATGTACACATGACATCATTAGACCCAGTGAGATATTCTGTGACTTGTGTTGAGGAATCTCATGGGTTAATAAGGTTCCCTGTCTATATTGTACAGATTCATGGCAGCCACATTACAAATAAAAACCAAAGACTGAAAATAGAGCTAATAATGAAAATTAAGCAAGTTTGGAAATAAAACTGGATAAGGAAAATCATCTGACCAGCAAAATCAACGAGCTTATAAATTCATTCACATTAGAAGATACAGAGGACACCTCCTGACTGGCTAACTCAGGTAACTTGGTTTTAAGATTACTTCTGCAGTTGGGAGTCTTAGTTTATTAAAAAAACAAACCATTTATGAGTTGCTTAAACTACAGTAGGTTCTTTTTGTTTTCAATAAAAATAAACTCCTGGAATACACAGAGATAAACAGTCTTATTTCAGATTACCTTTAAAGCTAAAATTCTAAGAAAACTTCCAATGCTAGATAGATCTCTCTGTAGATGTACAACCATCTACCTTATTTTCATTTCTTTCCTTCTCCTTTTCTCTTTCTCATAGAACCAGGAGCTTTTTGGCTTACTGCATATCCACTGGGCTATATCCCAGACATTTTGTAAATATGTATTTTTAACATTAACTCAATAAAATTTTCTTTATTTACAATTCAATGTTTTGAAATCTAATAATCCATAATCATATTCTATATGTATTTCTTCTTTTACTAAATTTTCAACAATGTACTCTGATTATGGCTTCTCCCACAATTCCACTCAGTTCCTCACCACCTCCCTACCCACCCAACTATGTTCTCTGTCTTTCTCAAAAGAAAAAACAAGCCACAAAACAAGAAACAAACTACAACCCCACAAAAGCACATATGAAGATATACAAGCAAAACACAGGATGTGACTAAGAAAATGCCAAACACCACAAAGCAAAACAAAACCTTAAGTCACAAAAATTCTTTTGAGCTCCCTCCATCCCTCCCTCCCTCCCTTCCTCCCTCCCTCCCTCCTTCCCCTTTTCCCTCCCTCTCACCCTCCTTCCATCCTTTTCTTCCTCTTTCTCTGTCCTGGAAATCCATGTGGCTTAAACTTTACAGATCTTGTGCATGTCGCAACAATCTATGAAAATTCATATTTGCATCAGCCATGTTATGTCTGGAAAACAGATTCCTGAGGGTTATTCATCACCCCAGGCACTTAACATCTTTGCACTCCCCTTCTACATAGACCTCCATGCCTTGAGGGGAGGGTTTTACTGGAGTCATCACATTTAGGACTGGGTAATCCAATGTCTGTTACTTTCTACATTGTACCAAGTTGTGGTTTTTTATATTAAATTTTATTTACTTCAAAAAGTGTCTCTCATATCAGTTGAGAAAAACACTGTTCTATTGGTATTATGTCATTAGGAGTTATTTTATTGTTATATTCCTTAAGCAAAACTATATAATTATGTTTCACCTTAGAACACAGATTCTTGCACACTTTAGCAGTTTCAGGCATTTGTTTCATCTCATAGAGTGGGCCTTACATACAATAAAAGTAATACTTGATTATTCCTATTACAGTTGTATTACTATTGTACCAGGATAAATTGCAAACAGGTCATTCTTTTTAGATCACAGGGATTGTAGTTGGGTGATATTGAAAATTACCTTTTATCTCTAATAGTCTGAGGAGCAACTTCCATACTATAAATCCTAAGTCAGTAGTAGGGAAGCTTATATACTAGTTCAACTTCTCTTTGTATAATGGCTTAATTGTTGTCTACAAACACAGGTCCTTACCATGAAGGTTTAGAAAGCAACTATGGCTGTGACAACATCCTATGCATCCTGTGATGTGATGTTTAGATTTTTTCACTAGGCTTCTTGAGCCAAGAGCTCTACTTGAAGAAACCCATATCTGGCAATGGAGGTTTACCTGGTGACATAAGGATTCTATTTGGGGCATTATCTTCCCTATTACTTATTATTTTCCTTTAATATATATATATATATATGTATATATATATATATATATATATATGGGAGACTCTATGGTAGTAGATCTTTTAAAGTATATATCTCCTCCTTAAAAGCATTTACTTTTCCATGAGGAAAAATTAATATTCTAATTAACTCCATTCTCCTATGTATTCCTCAAAAGATCACAGGTAAATACACTTGATAGAAAGAAAGATGTCTCACTAAAACATAACTTTGCTAAGGATATTTATCACCTCCTTTTCTTAAATGAGTTGTAACAGTAGTAAAGGAGGAGATGACAGCTCAAGGTATTCAAACATCAATTTGGTTTAAGTATTGAGTGAATTATTTAGAAATTAATTTTATTTTATTTTCTCTTTTTGGGTAAGAGGTTTCACAGAATTATTTTATGATATGTTGCAATTACCCCAGAATGGGAGAACTTCATGACATGTTGATTTCCAAGTAATTATTCATAAAATCATGATGAATTTTTGGTGTAACTTTGCAGGTCTTTAAGTATTAGGAATACCTTATGTAAGTCCTTATGAGGATTGTTTTGAAATCTTTCTATTGTTCAATTCATGCAGGGCCTTAAGCATTAGAAATACTTACATAAGCCTTCTAGGGGTTGTTTTGGGGCCAAATTGCTCTTTCTATCATTCATTTTATGCTGTGTTATAATCTCTGGGTATCATAACGATCATCTCAGTCTATGCCAAGATCTATCTTATGTGATTAGAATCTAAGTTGGTAATTTAATACACATTAGTCTATATTTACAAAAGTAAATACCATTTTAATTATAGTCTTTATTAAAATATTTTAATATATTTTAAGTGATTCCTATCTGTTTATTATAATATAAATTATTTATTTATTATAAATTTATTTATTATATATTTATTTATTATATTTATATATTGTATTATTAATTTATTTATTATTATATAAATTAGTTTTTCTCCTATTCGTTGTATGACTAAGTGCTGTAAACTCCTTGCTCTCTTTCTTTGTCTTTGTACTTTAAGGGGTGAAATTTTACACTAATTAGAAGAGCTCTTTTCTCCCACACAAGTGCAGATCTCATCTTAATTTTAAACACTGCATTCACATTATATTTATTAATTATAAAGTGCCATTTATTCGGGGAGAAAGTTAGGAGTGTTTTATTTTTATTTAAATGTCATAAGACACTTTTCACACAGAATCTTCCCTGTTAGATGAGGTCAGTTATTATATGTTGCCTGGACTAAAGAGAAGAGACACACTCTTACTCTCTTCTTGGTTAGATAAGAAAATTATAATATTCACCATAGTTCTATGATGAGAAGTAGGACATATAAATCTATTTGCTAAAAGAGACATGCATGATCCTCTAGAGAAGGGGAAAGGGACAAGATCTTCCGGAAAAAATTGGATCATTGGGGGAGGGAAGAGGAAGTTAGGTGAAGGAGAAGGGGAGAAAAAAGGGGAGATGAGTACATGAGGGAACAGGAAGATTGAGTCAGGGAAGGATAGAGGAGAGCAAGAAAATAGATACAATAATAGAGGGAGTCATTATAGGTATGAGTAGAGAGAACTGGCTCTAGGGAAATGTCCATAGACCTACAAGGATAACCCCAACTAAAAATCCTAGAAATAGTGGAAAGGCTACCTTAAATGCCCTTCTTGGATAATGAAGTTAATGAGTATCTTATATGCCTACTAGAGCCTTCAACCAGTAGTTGATGGAAGCAGAAGCTAAACAATGAGCTGAATTCTTGGGATCCAGTTGCAGAGAGTGAGGAGTGACTAGCAAAAGGTTCAAGGCCAGGCTGGAGAAACCCACAGAAACATCAACCTGAACAAGCAGGAGCTCGTGGAGCCCGGACTGGTACTGGGAAACCAGTGTAGGACCAACCCAGACCCCCTGAACATGAGTCTCAGTTAGGAGGCCTGGGCAATAAGTAGGGCCTCTGGTAGTGGATCAGTATTTATCCATACTATATGGATAAATTCAAAGTAAGAATGGAGTTTGGGAGTCCATTCCACATAGAGCAATACTCTATCAGCCTGGACTCATGGAGGAGGGCTTAGGCCCTGCTCCAAGTGATATGACAGATTGAAGATCCCCTATAGAATGCCTTGTCTTCACTGAGGGAGTTGGTAGGGAGGGATGAGAAGGAAAGGAGAGGGACTGACTAAGATTGACATGTAAAACAATCTTGATTCTAATTTAAATAAAATAAAAACAAAAAGAATATCAAGGTTAATGATCAGTAGTTCTGTAAATTACTAAATTCAATTGAATGCATGTGTCAACAATTAAGAAGATTATCAATTCAACAAGAATCATGTTAGCATCTTCATTGTTTTCTTTTTCTTTTTTTTTTGTTTTTGTTTTGTTTTTTTTTTTTTTTTGGATGACCTCTTAGAGAACTACTCTTGAGTCTGCAGGTTCTGCATAGAATACAGGCTTGAGTAGAGTATCCAATCCTAGATTAATTTATACAAAGTCTCCTTTGTGTAAAACCTATTGACTTCAAACAGGCATTAGGCACTATTAGAATTTAGGATTCCTGAAATATTAAAGCAGAACAGAACTGAATTTTAAAACAAGAGTGTTGTTAAAAAGTGCAGAGCTAAGCATACTCTACAGCACAGGTTACTGGTCAGTGAGGTCCCACTCTTCAGCAAAACAACACAAGCTATTGTAATTGTTCTTGGTTTCCCTCAAACTCAAAAGAGTCTATTGCAAAAAATCACACACACTTTGCTTGGAGGACATAAAGAAATCAATCTTGAATTGAATAATAATCTGCCTCCATGTTACTTCGCTTTGATAGTTCTAGAGAGTACTGTTGCAGATCACCAGAGGGGAAAAGACATCTGTGACCCATATAAGTCCTTACCCTGTTTACTAAGATACCAATCTGACATACAAGGTATGTCTACTGGTGGAATAGTGACATGATTGTTTTGAGGTAACAAAGTAGTTGGTGATTGGATCTGAGGCATGCTTCACAGGAAGAACTCATGAGTGGCACTATAAAATTGATCAAAAGCTTAAGAGGTTCAATGACCCTAGAGTACACCCTCCTACTTCTGTTTTACTGAAGAGTCATATAGTCAATCTGCCTGGATTGATATCAATCATGGTCAGAATTTGGCAATAACAAATGGTCAAAATACTGAGAATAAATTACAAGTTCTTTATAGTCCATATGTATCAATTTTAACCCCCCCATGCTCAAGCAACAGCAATAAAGGGGGTAGAAAGGATATAAGAGTTGAAATATAGGGAGAAGTGCTCTACAACTCTGAATTTTGGATACAGAAGCCTGAAAGAAACCTCAGTTGTATTATTTCTTTGAGTTTTCAGGCTGGAAGTCAGTGCCTCATACATTTTATAAAAGTTCTATACCACTGAGCTGTACACTCAGACCTCCTTTGAAATTTCAAAATAGTATTTGCCTGGGCAAGTGTTTTATTATTGTGTCAAGACAAGTTTTGTTATGATCCTAAGTGTTCTATATGTTAAAACCAGATTTTTCTCCACCTGGAAAACTGTTATTATAACCTGGTATCCTTGCAATTCATTTAATATTTTACTTTCCAGAATTTCAGTCTTTTAAATAAACTTGGAACTTGGAATGTAGCTCAGTAGCAAACATGTGCATAGCCTGCACAGAGCCCTGGATTCAATTTCCAGCACCAAAACAAAACAAATCCAGCATCTACAGTCATGGTAAATGGATTTTTAAAACAAACAAACAAAATTAGCGAGCAGAGCATAATTTCCTGCGTAGCTCAGCTTTCTCTACCTACAAAATGTTTCTCAGAGAATATATATGGCTAGTTAAATTGAATAGATTAAGTTATTTGAGACAAGGTTTTGGGATTACAATAAAAATACCACTGAAATCCCTGGATATATTAATTTTTCACATGAAAGAAAAATGGTGAAAATACTCTCTGAAAATACAAAATTAAGTTGTAGCGAAGTTTAAATAGGGTTGGGAAGACTAAAAAATTACTCACTCAACTGATTTACAATAGTGAGTGACACTAGATGATATTCAACATCTCCTCACAAATCAAAATGCTCTTTTCCTTGACAGGAAAATTTTTTTTGCCAGATTTCAAAGATTGTTTTGTGTTAGCATGTCATTCTCCAACATGAATAGATGATAGTTAAAATGTAACTTCACTGTTATTTTGATTAAATTGTATTTGGATTTTGTCATCTCAATTTCAAACACACCATCTTTCATAAGCATTTAATTCCTCTCAACAACTGAGTTGGAAATTCTACACAGTGTGTTAGAAAGAACATTGGATGATCAGAGTGCAGTACTGATCATCCAAAACGCAAGCAAAGCTTCAGACAAGGGCATGTGCAAACTCCAAATTTCTGATAGAAACGCATTACATAGACATTAGTGGAATAGATTTTAAATTTTATTTAGTTCAATCAAATGCATGCCAAATATCATTACCTTAATCTATGGTTCATAAAAAAGGAGTATTGAAGGGCTATTCAGGTGGCTCAGTGGACAAGAACATTTGCAGCTCAATCATGAGGACATGAGTACAGGACTCAAGCATCCATGTAAATCTCTGGCCATGGCTGTTAGCATGCCTGCAACCCCCAGTTCTATAGGGAACTGAAATCACTTGGACTTGCTGGCTGCCCTCACAACTCCAAATACAGTTAGAATCCTTTTCTCAAAGAAATAATTCAGAGAAATATAAAGCAGTACACTCAGCATCCTTTTCTGACACCGCCACGTATCTGCACAGCTACAACTCATTCATACAGACACACACATACTTACTCTATATTCACATTCAATAAATTATTTTAATAATCCTTTGAAACATGTTGGTTATTTCATTTATGTTTATAGCATATTTTCTTGAAGTTAGCTTTTTTCAATCACTGAAAAGCCGTGTGAAATGAGGGTTCCTGTGTTGAAGGTAGATAATACAGCTTTTCATGAAACACACCACCTTCTATGAGTCATCTTTCAAATACTATGCTTCCTTTATTTATTTTCTCTAATTAATTCAAATATTATGAGTGGGAAACATATTTGGAATTTTATGAAAATGAAGAAAATATTTATTATTTAAAATGAACTGTATTTCTTTTCATCATCTTTAATTCCAAATGTATATCAGTTATGTAAAATAAATTTATAGATTAAAATTACCAAACGGACACTAAGTTAAATGATCATTTGAATGTCCATCATTTAAAGAGACCTCTGAAAACTTCTTCAGTAATCTCTATGAGTCATCTCTTCTGTCAATCTGTCATCTAATTGGGTTTAGTTTATAGACATGCTTCATGTGAAAGTGCATTATTTACTTAAGTACAAATATATTTTGAATGTTTATAGATGCTTCCATAGCATGGGCTTCTTGTGCAAGCCATTCTTCACCTATGAAACACTATCAATATTTACTGAATGGAAGTATGCACAGCACATGGTTGAATGTGCTCAAAAATTCCAGTTCATTGAAGTAATAAATGTCTTCCTTGAACTTCAAACACAGAGAAATTTGTCTGTGTAATTTTCCATTCAGGGGTGGGGAGACAGTACAATATGTATGACTTGCAAAAGCAAGTTGACATACATCCACAAATGTAAAAGAAAAATGTTGCATGTAGTGTACTGTGCTTGTAATTCCAGGGTGTCTACAGAAGATGAGAGACAGAGGCAAGAGAATCAGCCTGAAATTTGCTTACATAGCAGAAAGCAGAAATGTAATCAACAGTGTCAGGAAAACTCTCTCTCTCTCTCTCTCTCTCTCTCTCTCTCTCTCTCTCTCTCACACACACACACACACACACACACACACACAAACACACACATTCACCCACTCATAAACTGGGGAAAAGAGAGAGAGAGAGAGAGAGAGAGACCCTAATTCACAAAAACGGTAGCTGAAGAGTAACAACTTCCAAAATGTTATCCTCTGCACTCCACATGTAAACTCTGGCAGAAATGTGTCTGAACACAAACACATACACACACACACACACACACACACACACACACACACACACACACACACACACACCCCAATACATTAATACATTTTTTGAAAATTAGTTGCATATGTGAATCCTTGTCTTTACAGAACTTGCCATTGGAGTGCCTCTATTCAAATGGTGTTTTCTGTAGACTATTCACATGGAGCAACACCAAGACAGAGAATTTCACATTTGTGAACCTAGGATAAGAGAAAAAAATCATTCTTTCCCAGAAATAGCATATATGGTCTGGCTAATACACTGCCATTAATCTAGCATACAAACTTGTTTCTTTCTTGTTATTGAAAATGCCTCTCAAATTTAATTAAAGTCAATAAAGAAATTAAAAGCTTAATGAGAGCAAGAATCCTCTGAGTGAGCTCATGCTGTTATCAGCCTGTGATGTTGTAAAAGATAGGATTATGATTTTATTGTCTGGATAAGCAGGAGAAAGGATAAAAAGAAGAGCTGTGAAATACCTCCTGGTGAGAGGAATCTCAGAGTGAAAAACTGTTGCTTTAATCAAGTCAACAGAGAAATTAAGTACAAAAGAAGGGCTTGCAGCATAGCCACCTATTGTTTGTTTAAAATAAAGAGGAAACACAAAATAAAAGACACTTAAATAAGATTGCCCTTAGTGGAGCACTGGGTTGAAATCCTGGGATAAAATCTGCTCTGTCTTTTCAGAGCCTGTGAGTCCTTAGAACTCAATTGGGACTGATCATAGCTAACATTTAATTTTATTTCAATATACATATTCAACATTGCCTAATCTATAGTCCATTGCAAACTTCAAAACAAGACATTCCTCAAGAGCTGATGGAATTTTAAGCAATATTGAGTAAGAGAACAATCCTGTGGGTGCAAAAGTAATATCTCAGTTGTTTACACCCCCACATACAGAAGTGAAGAGCCCACAGATAGACACCACAGTCCCTAACTTCCTCCAGACCACCATAACAACACCATGTGTTTCTATTTGTTTCGAATCACTAAAACAAGTTGTTGGGTTAATTTGTCATCTTCCAAATTTGCATGACATGCATTATAAGAATTTAAAGTATTCAGCTCCCATCTTCCAACCCTCAATAGTTGATGTGTTACCACTGTGAAAGTAAGCATGGTGGTCTCACTGTGTATACTAACTTTATAGTGTAAAGGAAGTCTTGTTTGAAGAAACTGTCTTGTTTCAACCCATACTCTTAATTCTCTTTCTCTAATCACTAACACTAAGAGTGAAATTGGTGTCCTTGTTTTGCCTGGTCAATTCAAGATACTTCTCTTTTCTTGAAGTGTTCTAGTGCGGACAGAAGCACACTCCAGTCTTCCTTGCCTTTAGTACGCAACCTCAGGTTATTCCGTGTCACTTCTGAACTTCCTGCCTATCTCACTGCCTCTTTCTTCTGGACTCCCACACTCTTAAATCTTGGTGTCATCAAATTATATGGAGATAATTCTAGAATGAAGCTTCCTAGTACTTTGAAGTTCTTCCCTCTAACAGACATCCTATCTCAGCCAGTCTTCTCAGTCATGCACATAAAGTAACTCTTCCGCATAGTAGCCATTCCTCTCTTTTTTTACTTGCTCCCTTTACATGTCAACATCTGTAGTTCCTCAGCCTTTTACAACTCTTTCTATATTCACTCCCCTTGCTTTTTTCCTTTATGCATTGTTCTCACTTTAAGTACACAATGACCCAGCTACTTTTTTTTTCTGTTTTATTTTGCTTTGCTTTGCTTTTCGAGACAAGGTCTTGCTGTGTGACCCTGCCATGACATCTAGTTTCATTGTCTATTTTCTAAGTGATGTTAAGGTAGCAACAAGCACCTGACTAGTTTGCTTAACAAATCTTTGGCAGCAAAAAGAAGGAGTCTACAATTAATTTCTAATGTGAGAATGTTAAATCTAAACACTGAGCCAAAGTGGTATCCAGATGCAGAGAGAGAGACAAGACCATGTTACAGAAACCCACAGAGACAGCTGACCTGGACAAGGAGGAGGAGCTAATGGGCTCTCAGGCTGAAAGCTGGGAATCCAGCATTGGACCAACTTAGACCCCCTGAACATGGGTCTCAGTTAGAAGGCCTAAGCAGTCTAAAGGACGTGTGACAGTTAAAGCTGTATTCTTTTCAAACACTCAGTTCATTAGCCTGGTAGGTTTTTTATACTTACCATGCCATTTGTCTAGAATGGCAATAGACATCTGTATTTTTGCATAGCTCACACCAAGTTAACTGGCATCACTCAAGCACATCCTCCCCAAAAAGGAATCTGTGATGTTAGCCCACAGAACTACTATTATTCTCTCACTAATTACTCTTTCTTAACATCTTGTTTTTTTTTTTTTTTTTTCAGCAAAGCCTGTGTAAATCTCTCATTCATTTACTTACGCTTACATTGAATTTCTCTGTAGTGGAATACATGCCCAATCCACACGGACTGCATTCATTTTGACTTCCCACAAGCTAATGCAGGGACTTCACAAAGAATATCATCCATAAATACTTCTAAATGCAAGAATGAACATATTTGTTTATTTTGATCCAAGGTGAAGAAATGAATCGATAAATTTAGAAACTTCTGAATTTTGTCAGAATTTTTGTATTCAGTAAAGAAATTTATGACTTTCATGTACTACAGGTACCAGTGTTTACAAACACACACACACACACACACACACACACACAATTTATCTTTGATTAACATAAGTTAAATTGTATAATTTTAGCAATCTTACAAGTAGCATACATCTTTTATATATAATATAAAAGCTGGTATTAGAAATAATTTATTCTGGATCATATTCAGAGGTACATGAGAAGCATGGATTTCAAAACCTGGCATGTTATATTCAAACAGCAAATTTCTTATGCATTTTATCTTCAGTTTATTTTAACATGTTGATTTGAGGATACAAATTGCAAGGAAGCACTTAATATTTGAAATTGTTCAATGATAATTCCAGTACCAGTATCTCAATAATGATGTAACCCACAAGTTAATCTGTTACTCTCAAGTTTTTTGTTTGTTTGTTTGTTTTTAAATGCATCGGATTTACAGCTCCCAGGTTTGCCATGATCACGCATAAAAATTTTGCCAGGACAAAAATCAATTATCTCATTTGGCAGGTAATCTTTCTTAATAGTTACCACATCATTTCTACATGTCTATGAAGAAAGTAGTTGTCAATAACGAGTTCATTAGATCCCTGGAAGTGATATTCTAGTGGGAAAGACAAATAGCAGAGATATGCAAATAAGCAATTATGAGTAGTAACATTTTATGAAATCTAAAAGTGGTTACCTAGAAAGATATGGTGCCTACAGAAGCTGTACAATAATATTTGGTAGGAATCGTAGAGAATTTTCTAGGATTCAGGGTTCCCTTTTCTTCTTGTACTTCATTTTTTCATCAATTAAGGCATTTTTTGTTTTTTTTTATCATTAAAGGAGCACTTCAATTTATTGTCATACATCTACATATCAATGGCAATAAATAACTAAATATGATTCTAATGTAGTGTCAGATTTATTGTACACTTACATATATATATATATATATATATATATAGTCTTTGTATCTTGCAAATTCAAGTTGAAGACAAATTGTCATACAAAATATGTGTCTTAGAGTTTCTATTGCTGTGAAGAAGCATCATAACTAATTCCAAGTTGAGGGAGAAAAGGGTTTCAGCATATACTTCCAAGGCATTCATGATCATTAAAAGAAGATGGGACAAGAACTCAATTAGAGCATTTCTGGAGGTAGAAGCTGGTTCAGAGGCCAGAGAGGGGTACTGCTTTCTGGCTTGCTTCCAATGATCTGTTTAGCCTGCTTTCTTATAAAATTCAGGAGCACCAGACCAGGGATGAAATAATACATAATGGTCTGACTCCTACAGTGAAACTTTTTTTTTCTTTTTGGTTTTCCTAGACAGTGTTTCTCTGTGGTTTTGGAGGTTGTCTTGGAACTAGTTCTGTAGACCAGGCTGGCCTGGTCTCTGCCTCCCGAGTGCTGGGATTAAAGGCAATTTGCAGTCTTACACCTGAATCTTATGGAAGCATTTTCTCAATTAATGCTCTCTCCTTTCAGATAACTTTAGTTTGTGTGCCAAGTTGACATAAGACTAGCCAACACATCTTGTTTGATCATTTGTACCAACGTTTCATTTAGAATGAATGGAAGAATAGTACTGTACCAAAGAGAAGTGTCAAGAAAAAATTCTCCTTAAAGATCTGGTGTCCAGTTCAAATTAAACTGTGAGAAATATCTTTGTGCTCTGCATTAAGTTAAATATTGAAGAGGATCAAGAGAATCACCTATGTAATTATTGTGAGAGTAGGGTCAGCTGACATGGCTGAAATTCTTACTGGTTGAGGCACTGGAGTGAAAAGACCTGCTTTGGTCATCTTTGAGGGTTGGTTGTCATTCAGAAATAACCAACTATGAATGCAAAGCAAGCATTATTGTAGCGAGAAGTGGTCAGTTCTTCATCTAGCTAAAGATGTCAAAGTAATTCTAGAAACTGCAGTAGTGGTTGTGGAGGAGGGTTTAGTGGGAAAGAGAATTTTGTCACAACAGATTGGTGGCACATGTGTTGGTGGTAGATCTGGTATTTATGGGCCTGGCTATACTGAAATTGATAATGATGGAAACAACTTAAGAAGTAATAGAATTTACTTAAACTTTGATGATGACAATGTTTACCTTGGTACCCAAAGATGAAGGTAGAAACTTTAGCCCCAATGAAGACCCGACTTTGTCCAAATATAATATGGCCATGACAGAAACCATGACAGCAACAACAGAAACTATGACTATGACAAGTGGTTTGATCTATAGGCAGGAAACACAGCTGTGCAGTGACAAGTAGACTGTGGTGACAACAGAGTTGGGAACTCAGGTAAATCCTTTAGTGGCAGGGCTTTAATACTGTAAAGAGGATGTTTTAGACAATACACACGTATGTACATATATATGAAAAAATTATAAAAACCTGAGAACTGCATTTGGGGGTTATTGAATTGAATAATGATTGATGGGAGATGTTATTCTGTAAATATGTTTCTCATACTGGTTAATGAATAAAGCACTGTTGGGCCAATGGGAAATCATGATAGGCGGGGCTAGGAGTCAAGGAGGAAAGAGGAAGTAGTAAGGAGGAGTCATTATGTAGAGCCAAGAAGAAACAAGATGCCAGCCTGCCGTGCTTGGATAAGATGACCACGTGGAAATACTTAGATAAGTAGAAATGGGTTAATCATTAAGACAGAGCTAGCCCATAAACAATAATACATGTTATTGGGGCTCTCGCGGCGGTGGGACCTGGTGGTCGGTGGGGTGGAACAAAGAGTGGGACCAGACCAGCGGCGAAGAAAAACGTGCTCGTAACAAATGATTTCTTCATTCTTTAAAAATAACAATGTTTCCTAAAAAGGGGTTTACTATATAGCCTGTTTTATGTAACTTGTGCTGTTGAAAAATAAGTTCCCCCCATATATGGAATGTACACAACTATTTTAATCAAAAAATTTTTATTAATTAATATGCTTACCACAAGAATGTCTTCATTAGATAATATCGCTGAAGCTGAGCTCCCTAGAGAATCAGATAAAAAAAAAAGTGAGCATTTTGTCACATTAATAATTTTCAATTTTCAATTATTTTTCCCTTTGAATAAGTATGTTTTCATTAATAAAGACTGTAACCATTAATCTCCAAATGGTCAAAACACTTGGACAATGTACGCAATAATATAATAAAATACACATGATATAAGACAAATGACTCTTTTCAAAAATTTAAAAAGGGACAGGGAGTGTCTCCTAGGCAGAGGGGAAATGCTCAGGGGATTCTCAGCTTTCAACCCTAATGAAAATCCTTTAATTTTATTAGTCTCAGTTTCTTCATTTATGAAATCAGGGAAATTGGTTTAGTTGCACTCAAGTTTTGTTCTGTTTAAGGCTAAGAAAATGTAATTTTAGCCACACTAAAAGTGAATTACTCCATTTCCCCCAATGTCAACCAAACACCTACACACAAAGATACTTTATGTGTCAAATTCTGTGTGATATAATTTGTCTCTACATTAGAATTTGCAAGATGCTATTAAGCAATTTGCAAGTGTTTAATTTCAATCTATAGCAAAGAATATATTTTCCTTACATATCATTATTCTTAGCACAGGCAACTAAGGACAAAACAGAAAAAAGACTAATTTGTCCCAAAGAGATTTCAATGTCTCTAAAAAGAAGCATGTGCTTATATAAAATATTTCCCTACAATTAGTGGGTTGGTTTGTTATTGTTTGTTTGTTTTTATTTTTTAAATCATTTTCCAGCTCCTCACTTTAATTTTAAACTATAAAAAAGTAAAAAATTTCTCAAATCAGAGAGCTGCTCTGAGGGACTTTTGAAAAGAAAAAGAAAAACAAATGAATGACAGGCAGCATTAGGCTCTAGAATGGAAATCACCAGCACTCTGAGGAGGATTTATAGTATGTGATCCAAGGACCTGCTGCACGAGTCCATTAACACTGCAGATTCCACTGGAATTAGGAGAACATTACTAATATCAAACAGTTTCACTAAAAGATGCCCAAACCAAATCCTCCAAACATTCCCTTGATAAATAAAAAGTTATATAAGACTCAATATTTATAATGTAGTCTTACAAAAACTTTAAGACATGTAGATATATTTCATGTTCAAAGTAGTGAAATGTCTGGCATGAAAATGAATGAGTGGAGCAACTGAAAACTCCATTAAATAGATCTGAATTTAAATTCCATCACCAATAGAAAATTACTCCTGTTCTCCCAAAGTAATAAAGTCCAGAGCTCTGTGCAGACTGGGGCAGCTGAAAGTTATAGGAAGCTTCATTTCATTTCAATTTAAGAGTCAAGCATGCTGAAATACTCTCCAGTGACTCAAATCATTTAAACATAGGCTAGGTGCTCCCTATTAGACACTATTAGGCCTGTGTGTCCCTTTTCATGGGGTGCTGGGGATTTTAACCTGTACCTCTGCTAACCCCACTGAGATATTCCCCCTAGTTAGAATGATTAGTAAAAACTACTGGATTAAGAAGTCACCCTGTTTGCTTTCTAGAACTAACATTGTACAATTCCATGTTTCCATGACCTTTATCTGAAACACAAAAGAAATCTGTGTTAAAACATTTAAATATCAAATGTTTTAACCGCTTTTAATTTCTACTTTCTCAATAATTCCTGAGGCCCTCTAGGGCTGGGAGTCATTCAATCAGTCCTCATTCCTAAGGCTGGATTAGTGTGTGTTCTCACAGATCTTGCATAAAAGGTGTCATGCACTGATATTCACAATACATTATTAATAGGTAGGTATTCTTAGAACTAAAGAACATAGTAAAATTAGTTCCATGTAAACATCAGTTATAACATATTCATATAATACTTTAAAAGGGTTTCAGAGATAAATGTACAATGTCCCATGATTTAGAGTTAATGCTAAATTATTTAGTAACAACATCAGTGAGACATCAAAGTATTGAACATTCTTTGTATTACTCCATTGCTAAGGAGATAAGTGGATGGAATATTCCTCAATACAATTTTACATGGACTAATTTAGAAAACTAGACAGTATTCCAAATTACCTTCAAACAAAAACAAAAACACCAAAAAACCCCCAAACCAAACAACAAATAAAAACAAAACAAAAAAATCACTGCCTTTTTGAAAGCCAAGGGCTACGAAGAGAGGAAAAGTCATGCTTTATTAAGGGGTACAATCCCTGGAAAATTGACTATGTTGCAGATGATTTATTTTTTCATATCTTATTTAAATAATATTATATATTTTTGAAATCTTTTTTTTAATGATACTTCTCAGTGGCTTTTATTTCATGAGTTGTTGTCTTTACCAATAAGTCACATTTAGGCAATCACAAAAGGCAAAGAAAAATACACATATGCAGAACCTTAATTCTGTTAAAACTCAGGCTTTAATCATGGTTTCCAAAACTGTTCTAGTAAAAAATACAAACATTCCTAATCAAGTTGGATAAGCAGCACCTGACTTGACATCCTAGGCACATTCCTTTATTCTGTAATCCTGATAGCTGATATTTACTTTATTTTTTATTTTTATTTTTAATACTATTTCTTTTTATCCCAATTCCCTCTCCCTCCCTTTCTCTCCATCCCATGTCCCTCCCTCCATCCCATCACCCTCCCTCCTCAGGGAGGTTGGTGCCTTCCAGGAGGAGTCAACAAAATCTGATAAGTCATTTGGAGTAGGGTCTGGGCCCTCCCTCCTACTTCTAGGTTAAGGGAGTATTCCTCCAATGTGCACCAGGGATACATCCTTGTTCCACTGTCAGAAATCCTTTAGACTGCCCAGGCCTTCTAACTGAGACCCATGATCAGTGGGTCTCAGTTGGTTCAATGCTGGATTCCAAGCTATCAGTCTGGGGGCCCATTGGCTCCTCCTTGTTTAGGTCAGATGTCTTGTGGGTTTATGTAGCCTAATCTTGTCCTCCAAGTCTGCATCTGGATTCCAGTTCAGCTGAGTGTTTAGCTGTGCGTACCTGCTTCTGTTTGAAATCTTAACAGTACATATTAATTAATTTATGACAGAGTCAGCCTCAGCTGTATGTTAAGGTTAGGTTTACTTGGAAAGCTAAGCTGAGATTATCAGTGTTCACTTTCCCAATTTAGAATAAACTTTATCTCAATGTTTTGATTTTTCTCATTATCTCTCAAACGTTCTTGTGTATCAGCATTTAGAGTGCTTTCACTTTTTCCAGTATGTTCTTTGTCTAATATTATTATTATTATTATTATTATTATTATTATTATTATTATTATATTCTGTTCCCATCAATCCATGAGCTAAATATTGCTTTCTTGTGTGAGTGATCTTGTGTCTTACAGGATGCTGAGAAGCATCCCTAACTATTATTTACTAGATGTCTATCGTCCCATGAGATATCTTATATCTGATGATCTCTCCAAATACTGTGAAGCAAATGCTTTTCCATGGGGCTGGGCAGGACTACTAACAAGAAGTTTTGAAACCTTAGAGAGGTCGAACATTGTAGGATGTCCTTAAGGTGATGATGACCTCCCCTGCATCCAAAGGCCCTAAGTATCAGAGCCAATATGTCATGGGTTGGAACATCCAAAATTGTTATATAAAAGAATGTTTGCCTCGATACATTTCATATATCAGGCATTTTGTTACCATATTGGGAAGCTTACATACTCACAGGTCTCAAAGCCTTTATGATGTGCCAAACTCTTTCTCCATGCTGCACATTGTCTTCAGTGATCCAACATCATTCCTTTAAAGAACTACTAAACTTTCTTCTATTTAGCAGTCTCTTATGTCCTTTTAGGATATATATTACCTAATATATGAAAGGGTTTTATTTTTATTTCTAAACATAAAAAGGGACTTATACATGCAGAAAAGCACTCTACCACTGACCTACACCTGAATGGCTTATTTGTCTGTGTAAATGGTTGCTTTTAATGGTTCCATTCACATCTCAGATATGTTTCTTACACAGGACTTCTGTAGTAAGTCTTGTCATCCATTTCTAAAGCTATATCATCATAACAAGCCCTTTTGCTTTTATCACAAACAAATACTTACTATTAAAAATCCTTCATTCTTTTAGAAATTATGTATTGCATATCTTTTAAAATTATTTTTAAATTTTATTATTTTTTCTTGTTTTACATATCCAAGTTCTCTCTCTCTCCCATCATCCCATGCCCCCAAGGACCCACCCCCAACCATTCGTCACCCACTCCACAGGGGGGATGAGGACTTCCAGGCAGGACCATCAAAATCTGCCAAGTCTTTTGGAGCCAGGCCCAGGCCCTCCCTCCTGTCTCTAGGGTACAGGGGCATGATCCCTCCATGGAGAATGTGCTCGCAAAGTCCTTTCATGCACTAGAGACACATCCTGGTTCCACTGTAAGAGGTCCTGTAGGCTGCCCAGGCCCTCCAACTGAGACCCACTTTTAGGGTGTCTGGGTCAGTCCAATGCTGGTTTACCCTCTATCAGTCTGGGGTCCATGGGCTCCCCCGTCTATTATAGAGATATAGTCTCTATAATGGAGACTATATCTCTATAATATCAATATAATATATGTTGTATATCTTAATCCCTTCATAAATGTCACCCTCTCTTATACTTCTATCAAAAAATTAGAACTCTACCACTATAATATGTTAATTAAATCTGTAACTTCTACTCCCACATTTACACAATACATTAAAATTACAACACACACACACACACACACACACACACACACACACACACACACCAAGTAATTATTTTCTTTCTCATTTATCTCCATAACTCCCTTTTAGTCTTGAAACCAAAAAATCTTACCTTATGAGAACAATTACACGTGAACCGATACTTTTTAAACCAGTTGTTAAGGAATAAAACAGAATGTGTTGTGCTGAAGGACAGGCTCTTCTGCCCAACTTTGCCACACTACACTTTCTCATAGCAAAGCTCATCTGATGTATGACAGCCACTCATAAAGCCTTCAGGCACAGTTTTTCAATTTGGCATTTTCACTCCCAGAAGAGCCTAGTTTCATCTACACACTTGAAGATTTTACTGGGTCTTTTTCTCCAACTCATTTATAAGCCCATTAGATGGCAGCAGTCTCTAGTGTACTCAGCTAAGTGAAAGTCCATAAAAAGCAAGAAGCATTATATCTACAAATGGAACTAAGGTCACTGGTTTGCACATTTGCATTGAATAGCTACCACAGACTCTAGGACAGTAGTCTCCATCAGAACTTTCCTTAAGGAAAGAAGTATTCTGTATTTACATTTAGTAGTATGGCTGTCATATGGGACTGGAAGCTCAATTTAAGTAAGGTTCTTGATATACTCTATTTCAAATTATCTTTAAATACAAATTATCTCATGCAGTTGTGGATGAAGACATAAGTACACATGGTATTCCTGATGCTTATACAAGAGTATCGAGAGGTGCTTGTTAATTACCTTTCATCTTAGGCCTCAGGACAAAGAAATAAATATATGTTATTTTGAACTTCTTAACTTTTGATATGCACTCCAAATCAAAGATTGAAGATTGGAGCAAGCAATCTTAAAGATGTTGTTTTCACCAGGGAAGAACACACCAATTGGCTATCAAATATCAAACGGTTGGCTCCAAAACTAACATATAAGTAGTATTATAAACACTGAAAAGGGTGCCTGTGATGATATTTTGTTTATCATATGGTAAATAGAGTTTGCCTGAAGATCACTGTGCAAAACTAGCCACACTAGTTAGCCATAAAGGCCCGGAAGTGGTGGTACACAGCTTTAATCCTAGCACTTGGGAGACAGAGACAGATGGATCTCTGTTAGTTGAAGGCCACCCTGAGCTACATGAGAGGGAATTAGACTAAAAAGAAACAGAGCTCACACCTTTGATTCCAGCACTCGGGGTGACTTGCCTTTATACCCAGCACTGGGAGGTGGAAACAGGAGTGATATGGCTGAGAAGAAAGTATATAAGGTGAGAGGAGACCGGTGTTCAGTAAGTCTGAGGTTTGGGGGTGGGCAGTGTGACCTGAGGAGCAGGGCAGTTAGGAACAGACTGAGATACAGTGCATTGCCTCTCTGGTTTGATCATTGCTAGAGATGAGAACTCTTTAGTGTCTGTCTGCTTTGCTTCTCTGATCTTCAGCTCTAACCAATATCTGTCTTTGGGTTTTTATTATTAATAACAATTAGAATTCGTGCTACAGGTGCCTTTATGAATCCAGGTAAATAAAAATATGAATCAACAAGTTATACAAAAAGAGGTCACAAATTTGAGAGAGATTAAGAAAGGAAATAAGGGGAGCAGGCTGAACCGAAGCAAAGGAAGAGGGAAATGGTATAATTATATCATAACCTAAAAATAAAAAGTAAGAATATGAAAGGAAAGAATAACAAATATTACTCAGTAGGTTCCATAACGTAACAAGCACTTGTCAACATCCAACCAAAAAAGGATAACACAGTTTTATATACATAAAACATGAAAGATGACACCACTAAACTTTTATTAGAACAAATCAGTAAGTTCCATATCTTTGTGAGACATGTAAAAAAAAAAAAAAGAAAGGATTATCTGTGAATTCTGTAGAGGCTAGTGACAAATTATATGTAAAGGCTTAAAGAAAATCAAATTTGCAGTTACTATCACCATGTCTGTGCAAATAATCAACTAACATAGAAAGAGTGCCACTTACAGATTATATAAATTAATATTATGAGATACATATAAAACTCTAATATTAGGCCTCTGACAATACCAGTAGCATTGTTAATAAAAGTGTAAAATCTATATCAGAAATTTGTATTAAACTCCAAATAACCAAAGCAATTTTAAGTAAAAGGACAAAAAAATAGCAGACATCCCATTAACTGATTCTAAAATATGTAATATAGTTATAATAACTACAGCAGCATGATGTTGAATAGAAACAGATATTTAGGCCACTATACTACAACCAAGGTATCTAAAATCAAAAATGAAACTCTTCTAACAAGATCTCTAGAAAGTTTTTGCACAGAACATGTACAATTCTAGAATAAGATGACCTATCTAAGCTCTCAAAGGATATAATTGCAAACTGAATATACTATACAAGCAAGGTCATTCTTCACATGTAAAGTAAAAATAAAAAATTAAAAGTGAGAAGAAAAGTAAATAAATTAAAGCCACCTGTCTAAACTTATTAAAAAATTCCACAGGAGCCCTTAAATCAGGAATGAAAAGGGGCGGGGACACCATCATGGAGACACATAAAAAGCACAATCACACTAGAGGACAAATATTCAAGAGGGAAAATAGAATTTGAATCACTAATAGGCTTAAAAACTACAGAGATGAAAAAGAGAAGACAAATAGAAGCAATATTTAAAAAAAAACACTATAAAAGAATGGGAGGGAGGAGGACAGATATTGATATGTAAAATATGATTGTTTCTAATTTAAATGATATATATATATATAAGAAAACCAACAAAGTAACATAAATCTGAATATAGAGACATACATTTGTATTGAAAGACACAAGCTCATCAAACAGATGGTAAAAATTACTCAACAATGCTACCTACAAGAAACTCAGTTCCTTAGTAAGAACTGTAATACCGTAACACAAAATGAAAAAGATGGATATTTCAAAAAAAAGCATAAATTAAATAGGAATGTTCAATCCCAAAAACCTATAAAATTTATAACCATAGATAAAATGTTGTTATTCAAAGATTATTCTATCCAACGGCAATAGAATATAAATTTCAAAAAGAAGGTGTGTGTTTGTTTGTGTCCACATGTGCCATAACAGTGTGTCTATGTCAGAGGACAGCTTCTGAGAAGGAGTTCTCTCTTTCTGCTGTACTGTCTTAATCTTCTTGCTGGACACATAACACAGGTTTACAAAATTAAGTGCCTAACATGAGAGCAGAGCATATATATTAAGCTAAAAAGCATAAAGTACCTTAATAAGTGCACAAAATTTGGGATTATAAACTTTATTTTCCTATTTACTAGAACTGAGGAACTAGGAAATTTTAGAAATAGGAACACAAAGAAAATTACTAGAATCGGAAAAGGCAGAAATACCAAGATGAATATTTATAGCAATGAGTATAATTTTAGTTTGCCATCTGTTGTTGTGGTAATTACTGACCAAGATCAAGCCTGAGAGAAAAGGGTTAATGCAGACTTTATATCATAGTCCTTCACAAAGGGAAGTCAAGGAACTCAAGTCAAGGAACTCAAGGAATTCGAGGCAGGAGGGAACTAGAGGCAGGAGCTAAAATGTGAACCATGGAGAAATGCTGCTTTAGGTTTAGTTGGTTTTTTTACACAACCCAGGATCACTGCCCACAGGTAGCATCACCAACAATAGGCTACTCCTTTCCAAATTAATCATTAATAGATCACAGGCCAATTTGATGAAGGCCATACTACACTATAGTTTGAGATGAATTGAGAAAAAACTTAACAGAAGAAATGCCTATAAATAAAGAAAAGAATATAATATATCTCAAATGATCCAATTGTGCAAGGACTAAGAAATTAAGAAGAAACCAAACTCATATGTCTATCTAAAAGAAATAACAGATATCAGAGCAAATATGAATGAAATATTGAACAATCAATGCAATGAAGTATATGTTCTTTGAAAGGATAATACTAAATGTTGGACTGAAAAATAAAATCAAAGAAAGTAACAATCTCATAACCAATCAACAGATATACAAATGAGTAGAAAGCTTAGGGGTTTATATAAGCAATAGAATATTTATCTAACCTTCACAAGGTATTTGTTGGATCTCTGCGACTGAAAATAAATGACTTCTGTGGATTTGCATTATGAAAAACTATATTATTACAGTTAAACAAAGCAAAGAACCTAGGTGAAATGGGTACCTTTTCAGATGGAAAAAAATACAATTGCCAGCACTTAACAATGAAGTCACATACCAATCAGAACAGATCTATAATAATGAAATCGAGTACAAAATAAAGCATCATGCAATGAAGAAAAGGCCCACCCGAAATGCTGTATGCAGAATTTTTACAAAAGTTTATTTTAGGTGTAAGGGTGGTTTTGGCCGATATATGTCAGGGCACAACACATATTCAGTGACCAAAATGACCAGAAGAGTGTATCAGGTCCAATGGGACTAGAGTAACACAACCTTGTGACCTGACATGTGACATCCTCTCGAAGAACCGCGAAGGTTTGTAACCACAGAGCCATCACTCCAGTCTTTCTTTCTTTCTTTCTTTCTTTCTTTCTTTCTTTCTTTCTTCCTTTCTTCCTTCCTTCCTTCCTTCCTTTCTTTCTTTCTTTCTTTCTTTCTTCCTTCCTTCCTTCCTTTCTTTCTTTCTTTTTTCTTTCTTTCTTCCTTTTTTCTTCCTTTCTTTCTTTCTTTCTTTATTCCTTTCTTTCTTTCTTTCTTTCTTCCTTTCGCAAACTTTTAATAACAATTTTCAAACACCCCCCCCAAAAAAAAGAACAGATTCTGGAGAGAATAGTGTGAAAGACTTATTTTGTGAAGATAGCATACTCTGTTACCAAAAGAAGACAAAGATGTAACAAATCAATAAGTTATAAAGTAATGTAAGAGTGGACATACATTTAAAAATTCTTGACACAATGGAAGAAAATCAAATGTGAAAGAATATCATGTATGACATTTACCATTATCATGTAGGTTTTATATCAAGGATTACAGCAGACTTCAACATAGGGAAATCAATTCTTAAGCTATATCATATCAACAGATAAAGAAAAAAATCAGATAGCCATCTCAATACATGCAGAAATGCCGTATAGAAAATTCAAGCATCATTCTATGCTAAGAATAGATTTCTTATCACTCCTCCCTCTCTGCAACTTGATTCCAAGAGTTCAGCTCAGTGTTTTGCTTAGGGTATCTGCTTCTGTTTCCATCAGCTACTAGATGAGGGCACTATGATAGCAGATAAGTTAGTTATTCATCTCATTACCAGTGAATGCCTGGATATAGAAACCCATAGAGACAATGACCTGAACAAGGGGGAGCTAATGGACTCCCAGACTGATAGCTGGGAAACCAGCATTGGACCTACCTAGACCCCCAAAACATGAGTGTCATTTAGAAGGCCTGGGCAGTCTAAGGGACCTCTGATAGTGGAACCAGGATATATCCCTGGTGAACAAAAAAACTTTTGGAGCACATTACCCATGGAGGGATACTCCCTTAACCTAGAGAAAGAAGGGAGGGCCTAGGCCCCACTCCAAATGACTTGACAGATTTTGATGATCTCTCCTGGAAGGAATTATCCTTCCTGTGAAGTGGGGATGGGGTGGGATGGGAGGTGGTTTGGGAGCATGGGAAGGAGGGAGAAGGAACTGGGATTGATAGGTAAAATATGTAAAAGAAGTTTGTAAGAAGTTTTTTTATGAAGAAAGGTGAGGAGAGATAATGATGATAAAGTGTTGTGTGTGTGTGTGTGTGTGTGTGTGTGTGTGTGTGTGTGTGTGTTTAGAAATTTAGAGTAAACATTAGGTCTTCTTGTCATAAAACTTGTACCAGTGAGAATAGATACATTATGCATTAATAGGCTGAATGTATCTATTCTATAATATGTATGCAATTCAAAGCATCATATTCTACAAGATAAAAACATTCAACATTCTCAGCCAATTTAAAATAACATTACATTTTCTACATAGGAATAATTGCATGGAAGGTGACTAAACACTTTAGTAGAATCCATTAAGTCTCCTGCTTTTATGTAAGATAGTCAACACATGGTCTGGTGCAAATAGTGACCAAATTGTGGTTTTAGAGATAATCTTCCAGTTATGCTGAACAACGCCAACATGAAAAGATGTTTGTGGAGACAATGCTACACTACATAGTGTCCAAAAAAAGCACATAAAGATTAAATGAGAAATATAAAGTCAAAAGGAACCATACTTTGGAAATCAATTATTTCTCGCAGCACATTTACTCATTTTAAGAACATATACCTGGTAACTGCACCATTATGTATCTTAATTTATCTCTCTTATGCAGTGTAATTTCTCTAGCTATAATTTAAAATTTAATTATGTTCTTAATTAGCCATTTCTGCTCAATGAGTGATATGCCCCCAGAGTGTCTGAATACAATTATTCACTCACCAACTTCATATTGAACATATTACATGTGCTACCAGCACTCCTTGGCTGAAGAAATGACTTCCAGCTGGGGGCATATAAAGACTTCAGTGAAGGTTGCATGGAAAATGACCTTGACAGATGGATAAGAAATAAGCAAAATGACGGCTGTGTGTCCCTTCAGTGTTATTCGGCAAAATCAGCAGTAGATCCTAGAAATTGTTCATTATTTAATTCTCTCAGAGAAAGCAACTTCTCTTGAGATGCTATCTACTTTCGTTTATACATCATGGTCAAACATTACATGTTAACACATAGAATGCTTTATGTGGTCTGAATTGCTGCTTTCCATTGCATCCATCATTTTATTATCACAGCTTCAATGTCTATACATATTTTGGTTCCATAAATACTGGGTCAATTAAGTTTTACCATCTTAGCTGGTCTCTCTTTAATAAGCTAAATTAAACTTATGGTATGAATTCATTTTAGATTGTTATGAGGTTCACACATGCAACTTAATAAAATTACTTCTACAGTACAGATAATTTGAAATAAGTAAGAGCAGTTCAGGAAAGGGATATTGAATGTATATAAGAAGTATATAAGCCTCTGTATATAAGGAATAACAAACATTCTCATAAATGTTGTTAAAGATGCTTTCTTTTTTCATTGTACAATTTTGGCATGTTTGTCAAAAACTGAGTGTTTATAGGTATGCTGATTGATTTAATTCCATTAATCTATGTGTCTACTTGTCTGTTTTTATACTAATACCAAGCTGTTTTCATTACTATAGCCTTATAGTAGAGGTGATGGTGACACTTCCAGAAGTTCCTTTATTATACAGGGTTGGTTCGGCTATCAAGTTTGTTTTTGGTTTTGTTTTTCAGGTTTTTGTTTATTCATATAAAGTTGAGTATTATTCTTTAGAGGTCTGTGAAGAATTGTGTTGGGATTTTGATGAGGATTTCATTGAACTATGTTGATCCTAACTCTCTAAGAGCATGGGAAATCTAGGTAAAGGAAAACTCTAAGAGAGGCATGAAAGAAGGGCACCAGGAAGTGGAAAGAGTTCAAATAAATCAGGATAGACCTGGAGAGGTGGCTCAGAGGTTAAGGGCACTGGCTGCTCTTCTAGAGGTTCTGAGTTCAATTCCCAGCAACCACATGATGGCTTCCAACCATATACAATGTGATCTGATGCCCTTTTCTGGCATGCAGGGAGAATACTGTATATATAATAAATAAATCTTTAAAAAATATGTTCATACAATCATCATTTTTAATATCCAGAATGTGAAAGCAACCTAAGATGCCCCTAAACTGATGAATGGATAAAGAAAATGTGGTACATTTTTACAATGGAGTACTACTCAGAAGAAAAAAACAATGCTATCTTGAAATTTGCAGTCAAATGGATGGAACTAGTAGAAACCATTATGTAAGGTACTGATGGGAGATGTTATTCTGTAAATACGTTTCTCATACAGCATCGTTCGGCCAATGAGATAGCAAGATAGGTGGGACTAGGAGACAAGGAGGAAAGGGGAAATGGGAAGGAGGAGTCAAGATGTAGAGCATGGAGGAAGCAAGAAGCCAGCCGCGGCTCCCGGATAAGATGAGCCACATGGAAATAATTAGGTAAGTAGAAATGGGTTAATAATTAAGACAGAGTTAACCTATAAACACTAATGGTAATTGGCCAACAGGATTGTATCAAATACGGAGTCTCTGAATGTTATTTGGGGCTCACGTGGCAGCGGGACCATGGCGGCAGGACCGGGAGGCCAGCGGGGATGAAAAACCTGTCGTAACAAGGTACCCAGTCACAAAAAAGACAAACATGGTGTGTACTCACTTATATATGGATTTTAGACATAGAAGAAAGGACCACCAGACTACAATCCACAGAGAGAGAAGTCAAGAAATAAGGTGGAGCCTAAGAGAGAAATTCATAGTGACCAAGAGAAAGGGAAAAGGACAAGATTTCCTGAAAAACTTGGGAGCAGGGGCAGAGGGGAGAGGTAATTAGGAGAAAGAGAAGGGGAGAAGAGGAGGGAGAAGAGAACATGAAGGAGTGGAAAGATTGAGTCAGGGGAAGAACAGAGGAGAGCAATAAAAGAGATAACATAATAAAGGGAGCCATTATCCACTTAAAGAGAAATCTGGCATTAGGAAAATCTCCAGATTCTACAGGAATGATCCCAACTAACACTGTAAGCAATAATGGAGAGGCTACCTTAAATGTTCTTCCCTGATAATGAGATTGATGACTATTTCATATGCCATCCTAGAGCCTTCATCCAGTAGCTGATGGAAGCAGAAGCAGACACCAACAGATAAACACTGAGGTGAACTCCTGGAGTCCAGTTGCAGACACGGAGAAGTGATGAACAAAGGGGTCAAGACCAGGGGTTGGAGAAACCCACAGAAACAGCTGACCTGAACAAGGGGGAGCTCATAGACCCCAGACTGATGGCTAGGAAACCAGCATAGGACCAACCTAGACGTGCTAAGCATAGGTCTCAGTTAGGAGGCTTGGGCAGTCTATGAGACCTCTGGTGTGGAACCAGGATGTATCCCTAATGCACTAAAGGACTGTGGGAGCCCATTCCCCATGAAGGGATATACCCTGAGCCTAGAGACATGAGGGAGAGTCTAGGCCTTACACAAAATGACTTGACAAACTTTGATGATCACTCCTGGAAGGTATTACCCTTCCTTGGGAGTAGATGGGGGATGGGATATGGGGGTTGGTGGGGAGAGTGGGAACTGGAAATGATATGTAAAATAAGAAAAAATATAAATAATAAAAACATTAAAAATCTCATGGGTGAACTTCAAGTGGGTAAAAGGAAAGGGATAGGGGATGGAAACATTAGGAATCAGATGTTCAAGTTAAGAGTGACCAAAGTGACCAAGTGAGAGAGCAATGAAAGAGATACATTGATAGAGGAAGCTATTATGGGGTTAGGAAGAAGCCTGTTACCAGAGAAACTCCTAGCAATCAACAAGGATGTCCTTGGCTAACACACCTAGCAATAGTGAAGAGGATGCCTGAACTGGCCTTCCCATGTAACCAGATTAGTGACCACCTTAACTCCCATAATAGAATCCAGTTCCAGTAACTGATGGCAGCAGATGCAGTGACCAACAACCAGGCCCTTAGCTTAGCTTCTGGAGTCCAGTTGAAGAAACTGAGAAGAGATCATATGAGCAAAAAGTGTAAAGATCATCATGAAGAAAAACAGTCAGCACCCCCTAGCTAGTGGTAGATCATGGACGCTGGACTAATAGTTGGGGAACCTGCTTGGGATTGATCTAGGCCTCCTGCATGTCGGTAAAGTTTATGGGGCTTGATCTGTTTTTCTGTTTTATTTTATTTATTTTACTTTATTTTATTTAGTAGTGGGCTCTGACTGTGGAATCAGGACCTATCCTGGGTACATGAACTGATATTTAAATTTGAAACAAGCTTGTTTTACATGTCAATTCCAGTTCCTGCACCCTCCCATCGTTCCCTGTCCCCACTACCAACCCCCATCCCATCCTCTTTCTGCTCCCTAGTGAAGGTAAGGACTTCCATGGGGAGTCTTTAAAGTCTGTCATATCACTTAGAGCAGGGCCTAGGCCCTCCTTCATGTGTCTAGGCTGAGGGAATATCCCTCTATGTGGAATGGGCTCCCAAAGTTCACTCATACTAGGGATAAACATTGATGCACTACTAGAGGCCCCATAAACTGACCAGGCCTCCCAACTACACCACATTCAGGGAATCTGGTTCTGTTCTATGCTGGTTTCCAAGCTGTAGTCTGGGGCCCATGAGCTCCCCCTTGTTTAGGTCAGCAGTTTCTATGAGTTTCTGTAGCCTGGTCTTGGCCCCTTTGCTCATCACTCCTCAATCTCTGCAACTGGATTTCAGTAGCTTGCCTCAGTGTTTAGCTGTGGGTGTCTGCTTCTGCTTTCATCAGCTACTAGATGAATTATCTAGGATGGCATATAAGCTAGTCATTAATCTCATTATCATAAAAGTGCATTTAATGTAGCCTCTCTGTAACTACTTAGATTGTTATTTGGGGTCATCCTTGTAGATCTCTGGACATTTCCCTAGTGTCACGTGAACTGGCTTTTTTGAGCACATTATCTATTTTGGGATATCTTGTCCAGCCTGACTTGGGGCTAGGCTTGGTCCTCAACTTGGTATCACAGACTTTGGTGACTCACAAAGGGCGGCATTATGTCCTCTGTGGAGTTGATGGGGGTATGTTATGGGAGGAGGGATAAGGAGAGGGAGGAGGAACTGGGGAAGGAATGTAAAAATAATAAAAAATTAAAATAGAATTAAAAACAAAGAATTAAAAAAATAGAATTAAAAACATGTTGCTTTAGTTCAGGAAACTTTGATCAGTATGTGTTCAAAGGAGGCAAAAAGAATGTTCTCCAAAAGTCAAACAGAACAATCAAGAGTTACAAGCTGAAAAATTTATAAACACAATCCTAGGTTGAATTAAAACAGTTGAGCTTGTGTTAGCATTTACTCTTCAACTTAAATAAGAGTGAAATATTGTTTTAAAGCCCTTGCATGGCTGACAAAGGTATTCTGTTCTGTTTAACCTCTTGTAAAGCTAGGACAGAAGCACACATAAACAGCATCACTTGGTAGCTGAAAAGAACTCTATCAATTAAATTAGAAGATTTATTTTTTTATCTCTCATTTTAATTTATCTTGCATTACCAATGCTTGCATTAACAGCTTGCATATCTTTTTAGAGCTATGCCTCTATCTACATCAATGATTTTTTTTTAGCAAAGTAGGGTTTATCTTAGTTTACTAAGAGAAGAGACCAAGAAGTGATTTTCTTTAACACATTTTATTGTTAGAATAAGGAGTGAGGGTGGAGGGAAGAGGGGGGAAAACATTGTTTCTTAAACATTTCCCATAATAAGATATATGAACTTGTGAAAGTCAAAATAGTGATATTCTTTCCTTTCTATCTTTCTCTCTCTCTCTCTCTTTCTTTCTTTTTTCCTTAGTAACAAGATTCAGCTGGCCCTTAGCAGTGTGACTCTTCTGAGCTGTTGGGGTTTTGCTACACTGAATCATGCTCCCCCAGAGCCCTGTTTTGTAAGCAGAAGCCACTAATAAAAGCAACCTTAATGGATGATTTGGGTGTTCCTTGCAGTGCACCTGTATCCTCAGCAGCCATCCCCTAGCAGCTCCAAGCTGGGTTGCCTCTGCTGTGTGCCTTCAGGTGTCATTAACGGATCATTGAGTCAACAGATCATGACAGCTTCTTTGGAAAACTCAAGCTTCACATCCCCGCTCTCTGCCCAGGGAGTTACACTGAGGCTTTAACAGCCCGCAGTGTGACTTAAAGAAATTCAAGAGGAAAAAAAGGATGTGTTTCAGCTAGATCCAAATAATAGAGCATCTAAGAAAGTGCACAGACACTTTAAATATGGGCTCCTGGGGAACAGAGAACTATTTAGAAACACACTTCAGGATAGTCTTAAACATAAATGTGTATCCTTAATAAATAATTTCCCTTCAGGAGTTAGTTTTCTCTAAATGCTTAGAATTTCAAACATCCCTCTTTTCATTCTCTGAGATGTGATAAATGCTCACTTAATTCTTTTGGCCTAAACTCACTTTTTGGAGATTTCTTTGCTAATATTTTTATCATTTCAGAAGTCTTGCATGAAATGCTTATGATAAGCTCACTTAGGTGTGGCTAACATTTTTAACATAGAGAAATTAAACAAACAAATCAATTATTTGTCATCATATTGATTTGTCAGCCACCTTCCAAATGTTTTGTTTGAGTGCGGATATGCAAACAACTGGAAATAGAGATCTTTACTGAGTCCTCTGAGTAGGGTAATGGCGCATGCAACACAATCATCTTATTTAAGAATACGACTAGCTCCAGTTTCTGCTGTTCATAACAGCTGACTAATCCATAGCCATGA
This sequence comes from Cricetiscus sungorus, assembly GCA_030556225.1. NCBI lineage: Eukaryota > Metazoa > Chordata > Mammalia > Rodentia > Cricetidae > Cricetiscus > Cricetiscus sungorus. Next base: position 21,072,726 of record JANBXA010000069.1, read on the forward strand.
TCTTATCCCTACTGGAGTATAAAATTAACATAATGTCATCATTATGTGTATACCCCATATAACTTCAACAAAACATACACCATATCTATGTTTTATAAATAACAAATGTTGGGAACCTGCAGTCTCCTGACCCCGCCCCTGATGATGGGCAGGATGCTCACAGCCATGTCATCACTAGGTCAGGCTTTACCTGGCTGTTCAAGCTTTTACCTGGCTGCACAGAAGACCCAGTTACGCATGTGCATGCCCACCTTTCAAAGCAAGCATGCCAAGTGCACCTCTCTCTCTCTCTCTCTCTCTCTCTCTCTCTCTCTCTCTCTCTCTCTCTTTCTGGGGCCCCTTCTCTCTCTCTTTTACTCCCCCTCTTTCTCTCCCCCCTGCTTTCAGTTGGCCACCACCTATCCCCCTCTCAATTAACTCCACGTGGACACTGAGTCTCGTGTTTGTGTTTCTCAGGCAATAGCTGCAGCAAAAGAACAACAACAAAAGGAAAAGAAAGATCATATCTAATCTTATACTTCCTAAATAGTTCTTTTGTGGGCATGAGTTTGTCTGGGTGTTGTATAAAGATTCCTATGTGTGGATACACTCCTGTGGAGTCAGTGGTTAACCTTGTGTCTTTTTCTAGAGCTGCTGTCTCCATTTTTATTATGATATATGGTCTTTTACTGTCTCCCCCCCCTTCACCAGGAAGGCTATGGTGACTATCTTGAAGCATCAGGGATTCACTTGAGTGTACCTCACTTGTACTGGGAATCTAAGCACATCTCCAGGTACAGCATTTTTTGTGGGCTTTGGGACTACGCAGACTAGCAGCTTTACTAATGAGCAGCACCCTGTAGTTCTTTTAAGAGTTCCGAGGTAATATTCATGATACTGCAGTTCTTGGTTGAGAACCTGACTGATGGGAGATGTTATTCTGTAAATACGTTTTTCATAATGGTTAATGAATAAAGCGCTGTGGCCATAGGAAAGCAAGATGGGTGGGACTAGGAGACAAGGAGAAAAGAGGAAGTAGTTAGGAGGAGTCAACATGGAGAGCCCAGAGAGGAAGCACACCAGCCCATCTCTGCCTGGTAAGATGAGCCACGTGGAAATACTTAGATTAGTAGAAATGGGTTAATAATTAAGACAGAGCTAGCTGACAAACAATAATAGTAAGTGGGCAACAGCATTGTATCAAATACAGAGTCTCTGCATGTTATTGGGGGCTGGCATGGCAGTGGGACCAGATTGGTGGCAGGGGTAAAACCTGCTCATGTAACACCTGACTCGCTCACTTTAACTTATTCCTGTCCTCTTCCCTGCTTGGAAGCAGCAGTTCTCAAATTTGTGCCTGTCTGCATTAGCATCCATTGTAAGATTTGTTAGTCCCAGGCTGTTGGGTCCTATCCACAGTAAGTGTGGCCAATAGCTTGATCATCCTATATTTTGAAAAATAAGTTTTACTATGCATAATATCCCACTTCTGCAAATAGCTCTTTTTTGAGGGGGGATGCTTAAAAGATGTCAAATGTCACCCATATATTTGTCTCTCTATGTCTTATCCTCTTTTTCAAGTCCATCTTCTCATATGATTCTTTTCCTTTAATCAATTTGATAATATAATTGATCATATAGTATTTTCTTTCTAGTGCTGCAATGTTTTACATATTGATCCCAGTTTCCTCACCCTTCACTCCTGCCATTCCCTTGACCCCCTTCCATCACATTTCCCACTGACTCCAGAGGGAGAGTGAACCCTTCCCGAGGGATCATTATCTAGTTAAAAGACATCCTATTATTTATTTGGCATAGCTTCTATTTATACTTTAAGTCCAATGATATTTTCTTCTAGTTCTTTAATTGCTTATCAGTAGACTCATCCAGTTCATGCATTTCAACTAAATGCTTTAGGCTTTATCCCTAAAAGTTTCAATGTACTATACTCTTCCTGACATTTTAAACATGTGGCATTCAGTTACAAAGACTGATTTAAAGATTATACCTGTTAATCATTATTGAGTTAAATTATTAATGTTTTTATTAGTTACATTATAGTTTTTTTTCTTTTTGTATGTCTGGTAATCACTGAGTTGACAGATGCTGTATATTGCTTATTGCTTTCTAAATCTGTTTTCTTAATTCCATAAATTATTATGATAATGTAAACTTGCAGAAGGAATATACTAAATAATAGCTAAATATAGTACCATTCTGTTAAATTATTAATTTCCAAAGAATTGGGAGAATACTTTTAACAATTCTTACAAACTTTCTTTTTTTTTTCCTTTGTGATACCTGCTGCAGACTCCCCTCCTTTTTTCTCATCTTCTTCCTCTTCCTACTTCTTTTTCTTCCTTTTTATTTTGAAAAAATATTCACTGTATTCTAAACTAGCTTAAATCAAATCCCCTCTTCCTCAAGCTTCCAAGTACTGAGATGACAATCATACACCATCATGCAGCTTTTCCATTTCATTCTATTCAAGCAAGCAAGGAATATTTTCCCTCTTGTTCTGATCCATCCAAAATATAAGACAAATGCTAACCATATAACTCCCATGTCTTAATAAATTGAATAGTGGTCTGAACAATTCGTTGATTAAATTTGACATTACTTTACAGAATTCAGCTACAGTTTTATGTGCACTCCAGCAAAAGGTTAGTTTATTGGAAGTTTAGAGAGACAGTAATTTAAATGTATCTTTTCTGGCAAGGTTCTTGCCATTTATACTGATTATAATTTGCAGGAGCAAATTTCAAATTGAAAATCAAGGAAAGTCATGCACCATGGTTAATTGTGAAAGCCGAACTTCTAACATATTTTATCCGTAGCTGATTAGGAAATCTGCCTCTTCAAATTAGACATCACTTTGCAGTGTTAAAAGAGACAGTGATGAGGGACAGAATGTTCACCTATTGTCCTTCCCTTTCCCCGTATTCCCCAGAAGTTATCAGCATTAGCATTAGGTCTTGCAGCCTATTGTTCAAAGATTGATATTCTAAATGAAAGGTAAACAGGATATGTAAGGAATAGAGATATGAAGACAGTATGGTGGGTGTACTGAATGAAGGTATGGCCAGTGATACTGGGAGAGACTGGCCTAGCTTTCCCAAAATAATGGTCTCATGGTATTCAAGCCTATCTGAAGAGAACTAACTGTACAAGGTGCTACCCTGTAGTCTAAGATAAAATCTTTTCTAATTAAATGCACATTATCATAAAAAAACAGGTCCTGAAAAGTTTTCATAGAGACTAGTAAATGTGCTCATGGAGGCTTAATAGTGTCAAGAATAACTGAATGTATTTTTAGCTCCAGAGGCAGGCTATGTGCAGTGCTCTCATTTTATGGTGATGTGATGGTTACTTTACACTAAGCTTATAGCAAAAGAAAAAAATTATTCTAAATCATTTTCAGGGTGTAGATCAGTAATATTAAAGATACTATATGTCTATGGATGCATGGTTACCATCTGTCTACAGAACTCTTTTTTGGTTACAAAACTAAATCTCCATCTTCATTAAACAATGATTCTTCATTTCTCTCCCCTCACACAATCTCCCAAGCCTTTGCCAAACAATGTACTTATTTCTTGTTTGATGAATCTGAGTAGTCTAGCTACCATATGCAGATGAAATTATATATCTGTTGTTTTATGCCTGACATATTTTGTTAGAACACTCTCTACATATTTCATCCATGCTGAAGCAGGATTCAGACTTTTTTTTTTTTAATTTAAAACTGAGTACATACCCTTGTCTTTAACAGTTGCTTTGCATATCCACTCATCATTGCTGATACAAGGGTTGGTGTTATATATTGGCTATTAAGAATCCTGCTGCTTTTACTATGGCTATACATTTCTTCACAGCCATCTCCTTAGCTATTTTTTACCTATACCTGAAAGTAAGGAACTTAATTATATGCAAGCCCTTATCTATATTACTTAAGAAGCATTATATTGATTGCACAATGAACTTGCATTTTTTTGATATTTACACAAATAGTGCACAAAACTTCTGCTTACCCTCTATCTTCACTCATAATTCTCTTCTTCTGTAGTTTTAATGTTTACTGTCCTTCATTTTCATGATTTTGTTTTGGTTTAGAGAGTCATATCATGCTAATGAGAGTACAGAGCATTGAATTTTTGCATATCATTACATTTATCTACACTACTATTTATTGTTGAATCCTTCTGCACTTGTGACAAAATCAAATCAATATAATAAATATTGATATAGTAAACATAGTGAATATATCTGATATTCCTTTTTAGAAATTTAAGATCGTTTGAATTTTATGGAATGTTTTCTCTCTTCAATAGTAGCTCTTTTACCAAGAGAGTCTATTCTACCCATCATGGGATTTGTTATTTATTTTCAATATAGTCAATTTGGAAAATGTTATCATACTAATTGTAGCATAAATTATATGTAACCACCTTAACCATATGTTAATTAGATAATAATCTAGATATGCTCTGAGTGATTATTGTTGAGAATATATAAAATATTACTGATTCCAAGTAAGATGACTTCTTGTATTTCTATAGTTGTTACTTCTAGATTTTCCAAGACAAACATACATGACAAAGATAATCATCAATTAGATATATAACAAAATAAAAATAGAAAAATGTCAATCTATTTTCTCCATTCCATACCTTAACTTGATGTTGTTAAATTCTATATATTTAGAATACAAATAACATCTAATCTTAATATAGTAGAACTCAGAAAAACTCCTAATTTCTTAGTTAAGATTCACATGACCTTAACCATTAGACAGAGGTAATATAATCAAACAAAACATTGTTATTTTAACTTAGAAACTGAACGTAGTAAACAACTTAATCAACAAAATAAATTAACAATATTTTAAAACAGAAATTTAGTGTTAAATATTGGAACTCTAATATTTAAATGAGGTTTAACCTAAAATAAAAAATGTCAATTTGAACTGAAAGACATAAATAATTAAGCAATCATATTACCATAAAATTATTATTTAATAGTTATAACAATTAATCCATCAAAAAAATTAAATCACCTTTTTTGAACAACTGATCAAATTGACAAATAAATGTATGGATTTATGGAGAGATGTATGAAGTTTTAAGCAATGTATTCATTGTCAAAATTCAGCAAACTACCTAGCATACCATCACCTTTCCAATTTACTGTATGAATTTGTGTGTGTGTGTGTGTGTGTGTGTATGTGTTCATATGTGTATGTGTTTCTGTGAACCTGTGTGTCTGTGAGTCTTTTTGTGTTTATGTGTCTGATATGTGTCTTTATGTGTGTGTGTCAGAGTATGTATGTCTTTGTGTGTACAAACACTCACATTGACACATACATGCAGAGAAACACACAATAATCTGACTTGTACCTGTTCAAATATACAAATTACATATATTATAATATAAATATATGTAATGAATATATTATACACACATATGTATTTTAATACTGCTTTGAGAGATGGGGGCATTATGCTTACTAAACTAAGCCAAACAATAAAAGTCCAATACTGTGCAATTTCACTTTACAAAATATTATGGTGCAGATAAGAGAAATATAGTTAACAATGAGGAGGATGGGCCTAGAAGGACCAAGATTCAAGTAAAAAAAAATGAAAGTAAAGTTTCAATTAGACAGAATAACTACAGTATGTGGCACTGATTGAAGACCAAAGTTGATAATTATATCATATACTTGAAGACTGCTAAAACTGAAATTGTGCATGTGTGTGTGGCAAGTATGTTGAATTATAGGATTTATTTATCATTTCCAAGAATAATGTTAATCTGGAGAATTAGCTAAAATACAATAGGGTCATTGCCCTAAACAGTCTGATCACAAAACCTTACAACTGTCAAGTACAATATGCTTTAAAAAATCACTGTCATGAATGCTTCTGTATAATCTCATTTGCTTGTAGGTCTCATCTTGTGGTTTTAGAAAATAAAATGGAAATACAAACTAGACTTCATACCAAGGCCATTCATGAACTACCTTGGCTTTGAATACATTCAGCAGTGAATGTATTTCTTCTCATTAACTCACATATATTTCAGAGTGATTATTCCAGGGAGAGTCCCACATTCCCATTGATCATATTCAGATAACATGTTTTTCACTATACACACAATGAATTGGAGAGTTACTAGGTAACCCTGCATTTATATTATTTAGTTTATATAGCCTAATGGTGTCTGAGTTTCTCTTCTCTTTACATTCTTGTCAATGTTGAAACATTATTATTTTTAGTATATTTATCCCAAAAGGAATGAGATGATTCACCACTGTGGTTTTGATTAGCATTTCTTAATGATTAGCACTGGGGTATTTTTTCACACCTGTTGGTCATTTCTATCTTATTTTCTATGAAACCTTTTTTAATGTGTTTTGCCAGTTTTTAACTAGGTATTGTTTTTCTTTCCAATGAGGTTATTTTTCATATCTGTACATTATTCTCTTTTCAGGTAAAAAATATTCTCTAGTCAATTGATTAAACATCCTTGGGGAAACATAATTATTAAGGAAAAGAGTCTAAAAATCAACGTTACACTTATATGTAAGAGCAGAACTATGACACCTAAACCATCTACACAATACTGGTACTCATTTCAGAGGTCAATGTTATTATTCATCTCAGTTTGTTGGAAAAATGAAGCTAATGCTTAAACAAATTGAATAATACACCCAGAGTTACAAAATTACTATGACTAGAGTACAAAACAGGAGCCAATCCCTCAAGCAGAGTAGTAATTTTCTACCTCTTTTTATAATGTAGACAAATAGTTGCATAGAATATTGCCTATGAATTTTGTGGTCATTTATGTACTAGTACATTCAGTATAAAATCTGTAGATGAGTGTCCCTTCAAATTGAATTCCTTGTACTCTTTGATACCATCTGTGATTATATCAGCAGGTGTTAATTGTTCTTTTGATAATACCCAAACTAATCCTATTAAGGCTAACAGTGGGAGGGTGGCCTACCACAACATAGTACCAAAGTCCAAAACATAAAAGGAAATCTTATACCCATTTACACCTCCAAAGAATACACTTTTTATCTGTGATGAAATGGTCATTTCCCTAAAGACATTCCAATCATCTGTTTTTTGTGTTCAATGAGTTGTTCCCCTATGAAACTGATTATTATAGATAAATCATTTGGAAAAGAAATCATTATACAACACTATGTACAATTTATAGGCTAAAAAAAGCAATACGTCAAACTTCTCTAATATGTAGGTGGATAGAATTTCTGTTGATTAACCATGGCATGTACCAATTTAAAAGCAACTTATTTGCTATCACTTAATGACTTGTAGGTTATTGCAAATATATGTAATCAAGAGACAATAGTACCCTATATTTTATTAGAAACAAATGAAATCAAAAGAATAAGCTTTAGTGCATGCACATTCACCTACTTTTAACACAAGCCTACTTGTAAAAATAATATTTAAAAAAGAATAAATCTTTAAATAATTAAAAAAGGGCAATGAATTCTGAAATAACCATGTTCACAATTTTATATAATTTAAAATAAAATGTAAATCTGCATACACATATAGGTATTAGCATGAATATAGACTATGTGACAGCAAATTATAATACTTATAAACTAGATTTATAGTTTTTTTTAGACCTAAATAATATTCCTTAAATGATATGGCCTACATGTATTACATGCTCATTGAAAACAAACTAACCCTAAGGCATACCAAATTGACCATAGATATAATCATGTGTTTTCTGACATACTAAATGCTCTAAAAAGGAATAGTTAAAGCCTGGAGCTGAGAACTGAAGTGTAGAAACTAGCATTGCTTCTTAATTTGATGATAGGCACTAATTAAGGGTATGCTTCCAGTTAATGTTGAAGAGAAATTTCTACAAACATATTAGATGCCATCATGGAATCCCTAAGGGAAAATGCCAGTGAAATGCAACTCAAGAGCTAACTAGGAAACTAGCTACAATTTACCAAAACGTGTAGACACCCATTTTCATTTACATTATTTTTAATCTTCTACCATGAGACAGCCTAAGACAGAGTCCATAGGATATTTTCTTGTAAATAGCTCACACACCAAAGCACAATGCCTTTTGGGAAACTGTCTGAGATTTTTAAAGCCTATCCCCATCTTCCAAATGTACTTACACCAACAGTAAGTAAAATAATTCCATTTTGACTTATTTGTTTTTAATCTTACAACTAAAATTAAAACGTAGTTCTGTAACTGACCTGAGCTTGTGGGAACCCAAGTACTCTGGATCAACAATTAGGAATTCTCCAAAGTCCCAACATAGGCCTTCAGCATGTGTGTGACATTTGTGTAGGTCTCTTTGTAGGGCTCCTAGTACTAAGATCAGGACCTATTCCAGAGCCTAGCTGGCTATTAGGAACCTGTTCCTTGTACTGATTTAACTTACCTAGCCTTGATGCAAGGAGAGGAGCTTGTTCCTGCCTTAAGTTGATGTGCCATGTTTTTTCTAAGTCAATTCAAGTTCTGCCTCTTTCTGAGTGGAGACTGAGGAGGAGTGGAAGAGAAGTGGATAGAGGGGAAGTAGGAGTGGGGGCAGGGGACAAGGAGCAGAGCAGGGAGGTGAAACTGTAGTTGGTATCAAATAAATGAAAACAATGTTATTTAAATAAAATAAAAAGTAAAATGTAGTCCTCTGTGCTGGACACAAGGAAAACCACACACACACACACACACACTTTACCATAAAAACACAGAAACCTCAACTATAGACATACCTGTAATCCTGCTTACACATATGTGTATATGTTTGAAATAAGTAAGGATTAATGATCAAAATATTTTTATAGTACTATGTAGGCACCCAATAATACAATACAGACCTGACAGAATGTTTTTGATTTGTTGTTTTGTTTTGTTTTTTTTTTGTTTTTTTTTTTTTTTTGTTTTTATTTTTGGTAGTTTGGTTTGGTAAATCACTTCCCTACAAGTTCAAAGTCCTTAACTTGGACTCTAAGAACCTACATGAACAAGTCCATTTTGGATTCCTACTGCCCTTCTCCAGTGTATCTGTAGTTAGAATATTACTAGATATGGTACTTCGAGAACTCTCAAAATTGAAAACTAAGTGCCTTTATTCTAGCCATTTTCTTCTCCCACATAGAAATTTCAAGCATTTTCCATGATAACCCTTCAAAAGTAACCCAGGAAAAATATTGGCAGCCAGTCTGTGGTATATACAACCAACCAGCTATTCAAATAAAATGCTGATAAAACACTAGTACTTCTTATAGCACTTACCTGTGCTGCAGTGTGTGACGTCATTGCAACCTTGGTTCTGAATATGTACAGAAGCTTACTTGGCACTGTGTATGCAATGCAATCATTATCCACAATACAGAACATTTTCTGAAAGATGTTGGATCAGAATTGACATTATTGAATATTATAAATTGCAGTGTTATTTTAGTGGACATACAAAGATTTTGTTCTTTTATGTTTTTATATTTATTCATCATTTATTTAGACTATGTAGGTGTGTGTATATTGTCTCTGTTGATGTCAGAGGACAACTTGAAAGAATGTCATTTCTCCTTCCTATATGCAGTTTCTGGGACGGATCTCAGGGCAACAGTATTACCGGCATGAATTTTTATTCATTGAGTCACCTGGTTGCCCAAAGTCATCTGTTCTTACTGAAATATATGTCTAAATATAAAATAGTGAATGCTTTCTTACTATTATTCTTTTGCATAAAAATATCACATTTGTGTAATTTTGGATTGCATTTGGCTAGAATGTCTGAGTTTAAAAATTTCTACTTGAGTTGTGAACTTGAATTTCATATTTGTTAAATGAATTTGGCTTGAGATCAGATTGAACTTTCCAACAATTTCTGAAATGTCCCTATAGATGCTTCTGCAGCTTTGGTACTTAAAAAAAGTAGTGTCAGTATTGTCAATTACAAAATCAAAATATTGATCAATTATAAAAACATGAAGATGATCTCTATCACTTAGTTTCAAATATTCAGTCAAGATTTAATTGTTTTTATAAAAATAAGCACACACACACACACATACACACACACATACACACACACATATACACACACACATACACACACACATACACACACACATATACACACACACATACACACACACACATACACACACACACACCTTATTAGTATGTAAATCTGTGTTGCTCTTAAATAAGTCAAAAATAGCATATATACTACATAACTGTTTAGAGATATTTAATGACATATAATCAGTATACGTTAACTTTGAATCCCTACTTTATACATGTTTTAACTTGTCATGTGAAAATTTCTTGAAAAATGAAGATAAAGGTGTTCTAATGGGAAAAGATTAAAAAAAAAAATCCCGGACTGTGATAAACAGAATGTCTTCTCCCAAAGTCTGTTCCAGTCAGAGTTCAAAGTGCCTGTGAAATTTACCTTCCATTGCAAAAATAATTGTTTCCAGCATGTTTCTGTTACGAGCCTTGTGTTAACCTCCACTGAAGAGCAATCCAGGGAGACTAGTGGCAATGAAAGGCCATCACTACTGTTTGTAGGAAGCAGATGCATGGAAACTTTTGAGGCTGACTGTGATAACATGCTGAGCACTGAGCAGACACTGAAAGACTATCACCAGACACAAAGCAATGCTTCGGTACCAAAATGTGGAGAGGGAAGAGTCTTGGCTAGAACATCTAAAGGAAAGATGGTCCTGCCAGTAACTTCACTGCAGATATTGGTACCTGCTTTGACTTCCCAGTAACCTGAAACTATTCTTCATAAACTGTCACTAAAAGCTTAAAAATTGTGGAACATCCACAGGAGAAATAGATTTGTGTACAGTCTTTAGTTTGGTCTAACATATTCCTTTGCCTTCAAATGTTTTATTATTTTAACTTTGAACATTCTTCATATTTTTTTGTAAAATGTAATAATATGATTTATCTTAATCCATGATACTCCCCATCTCTAGATTGAAAGTGTTGTGTCAATCTTGATATGATGAACATGTGAAATTAATCATGTCTGTCTTAAGTATGCTTATTTTTTTCAACTAAGTATTTTCTACTGCATATTGCATATTGCATATTGTACATATTGTATATTTCTACTGCATATTGTACACACAGAATTGTCACACAGAATTCCTTGCCGGCTGAACATTGTTATTCCAATGACAGTATTGTCATTAAACAAACCATAGATTTTAAGAACATAAATAAAGTAGTAATATCAAGTGGAGTGAAATGTAGAATAGAAGAGAAATTGTTTTACTTTCTGGTTTAAATACAAACAGAGAATAGAAGCTCCAAGGGTAAGCTGAGTTTTGTGATAAAATTGTTACATTCTTTTTAAGCATTGATCATTATAGTTCCAAGAAACTCTTGGGGAAGAACAGTAGTTTTATTAAAAAAAGTTCACCTTTGGGGGGCTGTTATTTGCAAAGATGAAGTAAGTATCAGCTGTACTTTTCTGAAACAAACTGAGGAGTAAAATTGCTCCTCTTGTGAATCCTTTTCATAGGGTGAATGCAACAGTGTTAGTATGTAAAATAAACACTACAAGTTCATCATTGCAAATGCAATAGTTCTGTGAGTAGCAGACCCACACACACACACACACACACACACACACACACACACACACACACACACACACACAGCTTTCCACACTGGTATAGCCTCGGATTTGGCTAAACCATCATTTAAGGCATTTGGCTGATAGGTAAAATGTTATTGAACTCCATGCAGAATGTGTTGAAGACTTCTATTTCTGATGAAAGTTGTAATTAATTATTACATAAATCTTCCCCTGCCATTCCACTTCAGGTTAGTATTCTTTCTTTGTTCCTCACTATCCCTTTACGGATGGCAAGTACTCTTCTCACTGTGTATAAAAATTAAGCTTGAGATGGCTGCTTAATAATCACACTGCAGTTCTTTTGTTTTCAGAAGTACATATGGGGGTGGGGTTCTTTTACCATTACATCTATTCTCTGTAGTTAATTTCCAAAGCAATACATGTATATCAGCATTCTAGAAGATGTGGCAAAACTATCACCTATCCAAGGAGGAAGATAGACTCAAATTCTCAAACACCAGGCTTTTCTCCAACTCATTACATTACCTCATTATAGAGGGGAATCATTTACAAAGAAGTAAAAGGAAAGTTTTAGCAAGCCAGTCAGTCTTATTCTTTCTGATTCCATTTCTTCCAGATGAGATAACTGCTCTCTTCAGCCTATGGCACGCCCTTGGAGGGCTGGCACAAGATACCTGCAGTACAAAGTATGCTAAGATCTAAATTTCACATAGGTCAGAAAGTCCTGGATTGATGACTCCTAACTCCAGTGGCCAGTTACTTGGAAACAGAACTCAGAAAATCATGCACAGATCAAATGCAGGATGAGTGTAGCTGAGTGAATACGCTCAGAATCTCTTTGGAAGTTCATGTAAATTTCAGCAGCTTATCTGTATTGAAAGTTGCATAACCAAAAATATCATTAAAACAATGTACAATTTATAATCACAGCTCCTTTCATAGTTTTACAATTGTGTGATCAGCACCATGAACATTGAGGAACATCACAGAGACCCCATGTTTGGTATGGGCAAACTCCTTTGTTTACATTGAGGATAGTCACATGATTGATTTGTTTCATGTGACCACACAGAGAGTTACCATTTGAGTTAATCTCTATTTTTCTGTATTTCGACTGTTCACAAACTGTCAAAATCTAAATCTAGGTTTTCCCCTTGAATGGTATAGATATTTAAATCCCACATTTGTTACATCTTATAACACAATTAATTATAACTTCACTCCCAAAGATAAATTGTAATATCATTCACAATCTCTACCAATTTTGTAAGTGCACATTGTTCAAGGGCTACATTTGCTTCAGAAATATGTCATGTTCTATCTGAAGTGCTTTGCAATATACCACAGATGTCAATATGGAATCTATGACAATTAGTAAAATCAGGTAAAAAGCTTTATGTTAACTTTCTACTTTCTACTTTCTTTTTCCTCTATCTAAAAGTGTTTCAGTTGCATGTGACACAACATATACATGGATAAAGGAAACATTGCAAATCAAATAGAATGACTCCATTCTTGTTTGTGGACATGAATATTCAGAAGTGAGATACACTGAGAAATTAAGTAGAGATGACAAAGGAACTATGTAAGGTAGGTCTTCACAGTACCTTGTAGTATAAAACCAGATGTAGACACATTAGAGACCTGCATTTAGGTATAATGGACTTGAATCTCTCACCTATGATATACTGACTATTTGACCACAAAATATTTATATTATAGAAACCCAAATATCTTTATTATTGGCAAAATAGAAAAATGCATGTAAACATCCTAGTGTGGTAATGGGAATAAATTACATAATAGAAATTATGTGATAATTAAATATAATTTGGTAACTATCAGTTACTATCACCAAATTTGCTGATTCAAGACACCTAGTTAGGGGCTGAAAAGATAGCTCAGTGGTTATAAACAGTAGTTGCTATTCCAGAGGACTTGGGTTTGGTCCCAGCATCTACATGGTTGCCCTGACCCATGGGGCAGTCAACGACGAACCGGGGAACACCTAGAAGATAATGGGGGTCAAGAGATACGAAGAATGGATAGGAAGACAGTATTCTGATTAAGCTGACAAATTTCATTTTCTCAGGGGAGACTTATATAGGACCATGAGCAGGATGTGAGTGGGGGTTTGCATGCAGCTAGGGCATGGGCACTGGCACATAGGTAGAGTGAGAAGGTCAGTAGAAAGAATGCCCAAAGTTGTTTCGCTTTCCTGTAATTGGCTGTTAATTGCAGCAGGAGAGGTAGCCCTGTGCTATATTCTTTGACTGGTTGTGAAACCAAAAGCCTGTACCTTGGAATGTTCTGCTAAACATCCTGTTTATTTCTTAAGAGGCAGTAATTTTCTATCTCAGCGACCTGAGGTTGTGAGGATGGTGATGATCCCCAACACATGGTGGCTCACACTTTTTTATAAATCCATGCCCAGAAGATGGAAGGCTATCTTCTCCGCGGTCAACAAGACAGACGCATTGGGGAAACATACATATATGTAGGTAAACAGTCATATATGTAAAATAAAATAAGTAAATATCAGATAAATTCATATTGGTCAGTGGTAACTGTTGATAGCCCTGGATTTAATGTCAACCTTGTAGGACAAAATGAAGATTATTGTCTAAATTTGCATGCTGAGTAGCAGTGGTTCATAACTTTTCACTCATTTGCAAGAGTGCATTCTTCATTATGAATAAACCAATGGTCCTGCATGAAATTTTTTTTCAGTCTTAAATATTTGTGTAAATGCTGCATTCCTCTCAAAACCCCAAAACTTGCTTGCTGCTTGCACTTTCCATAGATCTTAGTCACCTCTAACAGGGATATAGGCAGCAATGTCAGTTACCCTAAAGAACAGGCACCTTATTCTGAGACATTAGAGGTTCTCCCCTATCTACCTCCCCAAGTACTTAATGCAGTCATCGTCCTGAAGACGATGAGATGAGAAGAATGAGATTGAGACATTTGCCCAGCCTTGGTGTCTGGAGGTGCTATAATCATAAATATCTCAGCTCATGCTCAGGCCACTAGGTGGAAACCTTTCAAAGATGATCTGTGCTTCTTTCTTTTCAGAATCAGATTTAATGCTGTCTAACAAATGGACATTATAAGGATTCTAAATCTTTCATTTCCCCTGAGTTATAATAATAAGACTTCAAAGAGCAATTTTTTAATTCAATTTCAGTATAGGTGACCTTTGAAAATAATTTTTGAGTGAAGCCATTCACAATATGCATATGCTGATGTTCGAACTGAATTTCAGTCCAAAAGCATTTGTAAAAACCTTTATTTTACTTTTGTCCATTTTCTATTTATGGTATTATGTCTTAATATGATTTTATGTTGTCCTCTGCACCGAATAATCTTATACTGTGGTTAGTATATTGAAACTGTTCGCATCTGCTTGAGAGCTTCATTAGGCACTTAACTAGATCTTCATTTGATTCAGGCCTTGCAGCACTTGGCACTCCATCTCCCATGAAGCTGTCTGTTCATCCTCCGAGTGGCTTTCAACCTCAGAGAAGCCAAAAACAGGCACCATTGGCAGGGGGCACAGTTTCCCCTGCTATCATTTCTATGAAAGCTCTGCTTTATCTATTGTTAAATGCAAGGAGCATTTCTAATTTCTTTTTAGAACACCGCAATTGTTCATTCCTCTGCACCTGAAGTTACATTACAATCTTTACTTTAGAAAAGCTGGATTCCCCCCAAAGAAGTTCAGTTACAGCAGCAGGAAATGGTTTCCAGGATAAATACTCCAAATTTCTTAGAACACGCTGTAAGACATGTCTGTTACTGAAACAGGCAAAACAAGAGTGCCCTCCGTCTTCACAGCTTACTCATTGGGGGTTTGGAAACAGCTGATCCCTGCTAAAAGTGTAGTGAAAGCTAATAGTGCCTAGTGTTTGATCGGTGTCTGAAGAAAGAAAAGAGGATTGTTCACCACAGCTGAGTTTCGCACAGTTAACTGGTGGCGTTCAGGAATGTTCCAGTCTGCTCCTCAAGCATCTGGTGTTGACTTGTGCTGACAGCAGGCGAACAGATTTGATGGATCAGTATTGAATCTGGAATGGAAACGTTGTTTTCCCTCATGTACCCAGGTCCCTTTCAGGATGCCTAATAAAGCTTTACTTTGGGAGTGGGATATATAAACTATCTCTAACCATCCATTAATCTAATCCTCCTTCAGAGGGGGACTCTGTCATATTAAGTCTATGTGCAAATGTTGATTCAAGTAGCCTAAGGGAAGAGAAATTCAAAATGGCTTTGGAATTCACAACTATGCTGTTTGAGAACTAAAAGAGCATTAATTCTAACATGCTTATTCTTCATATTTAAAGGAGGAAGTCTAGAAAAGTCAAGTTAATTTTACAGTTTAGATTAAGAACCCTGTTTTTTGATCCTCTTTCTGGACTGTTATAATTTCATATTCTATTTCTTGATTTTTAGCCCCTACAACATAAGTATTATGCAACTTAAATCTGATTGCAGATTAAAAAAATAAATTCATAGGACAGTATGGAAGAATTAAACAATACAATGAAAATATTGTAACAGAAATTGTATCACCAATCAACTAAACCAGAATATAATGTCAGGATCATGTATAGATGGATACAAGTGTATCCTGGATATGATTCTACAATGGTTATATCTGTATATAGTATATATAAAAATCACATTATATCCTATACATCATTGGAACTATATGTCAATTAAAAAAATAAAATATGATTGATTTGCATTCTTCCACATGCCAATATACAGTTAGACTAGCACCAATTGTTAAAGTTGCTTTCCTTGTTCCACTCTTTAATTTGGCTTCTTTGTTGAAAATCATGTGTCCCTAAGTGTGTGGGTTTACACCTGAGTCTTCAGTTAGAGTCCATTGATCCACATGTATGTTTCTATGTTAATACCATGCTGCTTTTATTAATATAGCTCTATAATAGAGCTTAATCAAGGATGGAGATACCTGTGGAAGTTCTTTAATTGTACAGAATTGTTTTTTGCTATCCTAGCCTTTTTGCTTTACCAAACAAACTTGTATATTGTTTTTTTTTTTTTTGAGGTCTGTAAAGAATTGTGTTGGGATTTTAATGGCAATTACATTGATTGTGCAGATTGCTGTTGGGAAGATGGCCATTTTTACTATGTTAATACTACCTATTCATGAGCATTGGAGATCTTTCCATCTTATGATATGTTATTCAATTTCTTTCTTCAAAGATTTGAAGTTCTTGTCACTTGCTTAGTTAGAGTTACACCAAAATAGTGTATATTCTTTGACAGTATTGTAAAGAGGATTGATTCTTTTACTTCTTTCTCAAACTATTTTTTAATAGAAAATAGCTACTGAATTTTAGTAAAGAATCTAGCCACTTAACTAAAGGTGTTTGTGAGTTGTAGGAGTCACTGGTAGCATTTGTGGGGGTTGATTTACGTATTCTAACCTATCATCTATGAATGATGATACTTTGACATCTTTCTTTCCAAATTTCAGCTATCCTTTAGCTATCTTATTCCTCTAGCTAGAACTTTAAGTACTATATTCAATAGGTATGGAATAAGTCAACAACCTTGTCTTGTTCCTGATTTTAGTGGAATTACTTTGTGTTTTTCTCATTTAATTTTGTGTTGGCAATTTGCTTGCTGTATATTGTTTTTATTTTATTTTGGTATGTTCCTTGTATTCCTGATCTAAAAGACGTTCAGCATGAAGCAGTTTTGGATTTTGTCAAAGGCTTTTTCAGTTTCTAGTAAGATGATCATGTGTTTTGTTTTAATTTTATTTTTTTGTTTTCTTTTAGTTTGTTTATATAGTGGATTACATTGACAGATATTCATATGTTGAACCATACCTGTATCTATGGGATGAAGTCTACTTAGTTTTGGTGGATAATCTCTTAGATGTGTTCTTGGACTCCATTTGCCAGTGTTATTGTGTATTTTTGCATCAATGTTCAGGAGTGAAATGGTTCAGGAATTTTCTGTCTTTGTTGGGTCCTTGTGTGGTTTGGGTATCAGGATGACTGTGGCCTCATAGAAAGAATTTGGCCATGTTCCTTCTGTTTATATTATGGGAAATAATTTGAAAAGTATTAGTATTCTTTGAGGGTCTCAATGTATTTTGTGTTAAAATCATCTGGACCTAGGTTCATTTTTTGTTGGGGAACTTTTAATGATTGCTTCTATTTCTTTAGGGAGTGTGTTAATTTCTTTAGGGATTACCATTCTATTTAAATTATTGATCTGATCTTGATTCAACTCAGGTAAGTTGCATCTATAAAGAAATTTGTCCATTTCTTTTAGATTTTCCAATTCTGTGGCGTACAGGTTTTTAAAGTAAGACCCAATGATTCTCTGGATTTCTTAAAAGTCTGCTATTATGTCCCCCTTTCCCTTTTTTATTTTGTTGATTTGAATATTCTTTCTCTGACTTTTAGATAGTTTGGAAAAGTTTTATTAATTTTCTCAAAGAAACAACTCTTTATTTCATTGATTCTTTGTATTGTTCTCTTTGTTTCTATTTTATTGATTTTAGTCAACAGTTTGATTATTTCCTGCTATCTACTTCTTTTGGACATGTCAGCTTCTTTTTGTTCTAGAAATTTCAGGTTTTATGTTAAGTTGCTAGTATTGGTTTTCTCCAAATTCCTCATGAAGACTCTTAGTGCTATGAAATTTTCTCTTAGCACCACTTTGTGTGTATCCCAAATTTGGGAAAGTTATGAATTCATTTTATTGAATTCTAGGAATATTTATTACCCTACACAAAATTGAATACCTAATGGATCAAAGACCTCAACATAAATTCAGATACACCGAAGCTGACAGAATAGAAAGTGTGAGACAATCTTGAATGCATAGGCACAACTTACTCAACAGAACATCAATAGCACAGACACTAAGAGTGTCATTTAATAAAAGGGACCTCATGAAATTAAAAACTTTCCATAAGGCAAAGGCCATCTTTAATAGGACAAAATTGCGTCCTCAAGAATGGGAAACCTTCTTCACCAACACAACTTCCCATAGATGACTGATTTCCAAAATATATAAAGAACTCAAGAAACTAGATATCCCGAACCAAATGCTTCATTTAAAACTGGGGCACAGATCTAAGCATAAAATTCTCAACAGAAGAATCTCAAATGTCTGAGAAACACCTAAGGAGATGTTCAACATCCTTAGCCATCAGGGAAATGCAAATCTAAAGAACTCTGACATAACCCTTGTACCAGTCAAAATGGCTACGATCAAAAACTCAAACAACAGCTCATGCTGGAGATGATGTGGAACATGGAGAACACTCCTTCACTGCTGGCTGTACAAACTTGTACAGCCATTTTGGATGTCAGTGTTGCAGTTCCTCAGAAAACTGTGAATCAACCAACCACAAGACCCAGCTACACTGCTCTTAGACATATACCCAAAGGTTCCTCGATCATACCACAAGGACATTTTCTCAATGATGTTCATAGCAGCTTTATTTGTAATATCCATAAACTGGCAACAACTTAGATGCCCCCTACCAAGGAATGGGTAAAGAAAATGTAGGGCACTAACACAATAGAATATTCCCCAGCTGAAAAAAAAAGACACCAAGAAATTCATAGGTAAGTAGATGGAACTAGGAAAACAAAATCATCCTAAGTGATGTAACCCACACCAATAAGGAAAACATAGTATATACTAACTCATAAATGGATATTAACTATAAAATAAAGGATAACTATGTTATAATTCAGATCCAGAGGTCCAGAGAGACTTGGTAACAAGGAGAGTTCATGGGGGGGGCAGCCAGATTTCCCTGAGAAGGAGAAATAGAAAAAATTTTATGAGTTGAGTAAGGGCAAGTGGGTATGAGAACATGAGTAATCATATTGGGTGGGGCTCTGAGGAGGAAAGTGCTGAGGACTGCTGGGGGACATTTTAGGATTGAGCATAATATGGTTAGCACAGGAGAATATACAGGAATCTATGGGAAGGACCCCTGCTTAGACTCCTAGCAAGAGTAGATAAGTTGCCTGAATTGGCAATTGTCATCAAAGAGGTGTCATCCAGCAATTGATGGAGGCAGATACAGAGACCAACAGCCAAACATTAGGCAGAGTTTAGGACTCCTTCGGAGAAAGAAAAGAAGGGAGTATAGAATCCAAGAGGGTTAAAGACACCATGAGAAGACACACAACCAACTAACTTGGGCTCAAAGACACTGAACTGTCAACCAGGGAATTGCATGAGGCTGACCTAGTACTGTTGTGTAGCTTGGTCCTCTTATGGGACGGAACAGCAGGAACAGAGCCTGTCTCTGACTCTTCCCTGATTTTGAGATCTACTTCTTTTTCAGTTATTCCCATGAAAATGGTAGGGAATTAACTAAAAAAGAGGGTAAGTGGGTCAAGGTCAATGATCTAATTGACAGCATAAAGCTGGCACTCAAATTAATTTCTCATTCCAAAGTAAGCAACCTGACAACATTCTACTTAGCCAAGTTGGAATGGTCAGTATAAAAAAGAGAGGTAGAAAACTGATAAACTTGACATACTTGGTGTTGATATAATTTGGTATGCCTTCAGAAGAATTTCCCTGTAAAGCTTAAATACTTAATTGTCAGCAGGCATACAATAGTCAATTAGTACTTAGATGAAGAACACTGTAATTTAATGGTTTCTAAAAAGTGAAGCCTCTTCACACTATTTTTGGAATATTAGCTTGCTTTTCATCTTTAACTCTATTGATGGTGTCTTTGTTGTGATAGAAATTTCAGGGAAAAAAGTAGATTCACATAGGAAAAAAACCTAAGGCATTCACTTAAAAAGTTCACATAAAAAGATGGCATATTCACAATGATTGTGTTTTATTTTCCACAGTTTAATTTGTTCTATATGTTAGGAATCAATTCTAAAATTTATCTGGAAAAACACAGAAGCTAAATTAGATAAGTGTACTTGGAGAAACAACAAGGAATGGTGGAGAATAAACACATTCAATATTTAGCCTACTGTACTCTTACATGAATCAAGATTTATGAGATCATTGGAGTGGTAAAAGACACAGGATTTGATGGAAGAGAATAGGAAACAAAAATAAAAGGAATAAAAATAAATATGCTTAACTGATTTGGATCAAATAGTTCAACATGGGATGGTCAGTTCTTTGCTTTGCTGGTTAGGACAGAACAAATGGCAAATATAGGCAATAGCAAACCATTTAATCTTGATAATATTCTCAAATCTTAGATAACACTTAACTCAAAAGTGATTGCTAATTTAAAATACAATGATAAATACAATATTGTTAAAAATATTTATAGGTCCAGGTGTAGCAAAAGACTTCTTACTAGGATTCAAAAATATAATCTGGAATAAAGCAAGAAAATAGACTTCTTAAAAACACATCCTTTGCTTTACAACACATGTCATTCAGAAAGTTAAGAAAGCAATCACCTCCTTTCCCTCACAAGTAGAGAAGTACCACCATTACAGGAGGAAAAAAAACCTTGAACTTGATTCATACAACAAAGAGCTACTAGCAAAAATGTATAGATAGGATGGGATATGATGGCACATGCACTTAATCCCAGTACTCTGAAGTAAAAAACTGAAAGGTCTCAGCCTGATCCACTTAGAAAGTTCCAGATGAACAAAGCTACAGAGTAAGAAACTGTGAGACGTTAGTTAATCAATATTAAAACTACAGTTTAAAAAAATGCAGGTTAGAGTATCACAAAGATAGCAGGATAACAGCAAATGAACATGTGAAATCTTTATATGCTACACTGGAGAACTGTAAATTAAAACCAAAAAAAGAAAAGGAAATGTTGGTAAGAGTGGTGTTTATATGATGTTTATGAAAACATAATTCTATAGCCATTTGAGAAAGTAGTAAATTTGCAATTAGTATATAACTGGTGGTGTCTTTCAGAACTGTGTGGTCTAGCATTTTCATGACAGAGATTGATCTTAGAGAAATAAACATAGTTTTACCCCACAAACTATATGTTGGCAGTATTCTCATTTCATTCATAATAGCCCTACATAGAAATAAACTACATTTTTTTTGTTAGTGAAAAGTGGGAAGGCAGGCATATCTACGTATCATTGGCTATAATTCACGTATTAAGAATCAGCTGTTGATATGTAAAATAACTTGGATTATCCAGGAAAACGGAAAGTAACAACAAGCCCAACACAAAGGTGGTTGACTTTATAATTTCAGACTTTTGTCATATTAAAATGAGAAAAGTAGCATTAGGGTATATATTTGAACATGATTAATCCAGAAAGAACTAGCCTGAAGAATCTAGGAAGCAGATGACAGATTAATAGTTGTCAGAGATTAGAATTAAGGCAATGTTTCTTGGACAAATACTAAGAACCATTCTTTTCCTTCAATTAGAAGTACTCTCTGGTTTTTAAAGTAGTTTGTATGAGTTACTAGATTTGTGGTTGACCTTAAATTATTTTCTTAAAATTATTAGAAAATTAATTTCATTTCTGTTTATGTATAGGCTCTGCTTCTGCCTTAACTACTTGGCAGTTTTATTTTTACATCCTCTGTTCTCTTCAGTATCATCAAACTCCAACAACCTATTGACTGATGTCATTTTATGAACTGCATTTGAAGGATCCAGTAGTAGTTTATTGAACTCATAGAATCTATGTGTCCATCATGAATCCTCATTAACTAAATTGTTACTAAGTATCTGTAATAGAAACATTAAAATATGGCTTAGTACTAATCGAAATGATAACCCAGAGTTGCTAGGTATGTATTGATTTAACAAGTTGGAAACATAAAACTTTTAAAAGCTAAAAACAACATTTTGTTCTCTAAATTCAGGTGAAAGTCTAAGATTTTTCTTTCATAAAACTAATGTCTTGGAAACCTCTAGCACACTTCATACACAGTGTTGTATGCTAATTGTGAATTGCCAGACTATTGAAAGAGTGACAGCAATGTTCCCAGAGTTCATGTTAATTACAGTAAAATTACTCTTACAGGTAAACACCATTCATGCTGTTGCCTGATTCTCACTGACTGCATTGTCCTGAACAAGACACATGACATGTCCTAAATTTGCTTTGCAAATGTAAGTGAAAGTGGCTAACTTGGGAAGGTTTGATAAAAGGACTGTTTTCTGTCTAAGCTTACAGCTCTTACATTGCTGTTCAGTATAATGTGAAATGTCTCTGAGGTGCCCCTGGGCAGGAACACTTTGTTAACAAGCTATCAAGCTTAACTAGGATAACACACAGGAATTCTTCACCAGACAAACAGAAACAGTCAATTCTTGGGAGATGGTTGTTGAAATGAGCATGGCCCAGCCATTGTCAACTTGAAAGTCTATTTCCTGAGGTACTGATAGCTACACTCTGATTGTCTGGAGTCAATTCAAATTTCATAAAACAACCACTTAGCTTCGTTCTCTAAATCCCCTTTTCTTATACCTGTTACAGCATATTTTCAATGTAAAACCTAGTTTCACTTGAAGCATCTCAAGCTTTTTATTCTACCTTGCTTCCTACCAGTAAAAACTACAGGCTCTCCTCTTCAAGAAACTTTCAATAAATTTGGAGCAACAGAAACACGCTAAGTCAAAACAACAGAAAACACAAACAAACTGCTGGTTCTCTGATGTTTAGCTCAAGTTGGTCTGGCCTGGTTTGGGTGACGTGGGCATGGACATATTGCAATATAGTTGGACAGTGAATGAAATGTAGACTTTTTCTCTGTCTTGAACATCACTGAAATGTTCCTAAGGACGTTAGAAATGTACCTGAGCAGTTCCCTTTAGAGCAGCTGTTCTCAACCTAGGGGTTGCACCCCTTAAGGGAGGGTCAAACAACCTTTACAAAAGGGTTGCAAGAGACCACTGGAAAAAGGAAAACATTCAACAAATGGTGCTGGTATAACTGACTGTCAACATATAGAAGAATGCAAATAGATCCATATATATTGTCATGCATAAACCTCAATAGAAATTCATCCGCACTGAACCTCATAGAAGAAAAAGTGAGAAAGACACTTGAAAACATAGGCACAGGAGACAACTTCATAAATAAAACATCAGTAGCACAGACACTGAGAGCAACAACTAATAAATAGGACCTCCTGAAATTTAGAAGCTTCCTTAAAGCAAAGAACAAGTCAAAAAGACAAAACAGCTTCCTACAGAATGGGAAAAGATCTTCACCAACATCACATCTGACATAGGGCTCCAAAATATACAAGAACTCAAGAAACTAGACAAACTACCCAATAATCCAATTACAAAATCGGGTACAATGGACTTTGGAAGCCCATTCCACACAGAGGGATACTCCCTCAGCCTAGACACATGGGGAAGGGCTTCATGAAGGCCCTCTTCATGGAAGGCCCTACCCTAGACCCAAAAAGACAAATACAGTATACACTCAATCATAAGTGATACAATGCATAAAGCTAAAGATACCCAGCCTACAATCCACAGCTCCAGAGAAGCTAGAATCCTCTTTTAGAAACATATGGTAGTAGATGCAGAAACCCACAATTAACCATTGGCCCAAACTCCTAGAGTACAATGAGGAAAGAGTGATAATATGAACAAAGGAGTCAAGACCATGATAGGGAAACACACAGAATTAGCTGACCCAAGCTAGTGAGAGATCACTGACTCAGTTCTGACTAATGGAAATCTGCATAAGATTGACTAGACTCCCTGAATATAGGTGACAATGGTGTGATTGGACAACATATGAGGCCATTGAAAATGGGTCCAAGATCTAACTCTAATGCACAAACTGACTTAGTGGAGCCCATTCTATACAGAGTGATACCTTGCTCAGCCTAGGGTGTGGGAGATGGAGAGGTGCCTTGGTCCTGCCTCAATAATGAGAAGGGACAGACTTAGTAGAATTCCTAGGGGAAGGCCTTACCCTCTTCAAGGAGCATGGAAGGCAGGTAAGAGGGGGGAATTGGAGGAAAGAAGAGAGGGAGAACTGGGATTGGAATGTAAAAAATAAATTAATGAAAAGACCATTGGAAACAATAGACATTTACATTACAATTCAAAACAGTGGCAAAATTATAGTTATGAAGTAGCAGTGAAAATAATTTTATGGAGTCATCACAACATGAGGGACAGTATTAAAATCTTCAGCATTAGGAAGACTGAGAACCAGTGCATTGGAGCATGGAGAACTTCACAAAATAAGTGGTGAGTTTTACAAAAACTATTCCATATAGCTCATCCTGCCACAAACTCCACAATTGTTCACTTAAGAGCTGGATGGTTTTCAGGTGAACTGGAGGTAGACTTTCTGTGAGCTGCTCCTCTGTGACCTTATAGTTTGGTTTATAATGTCTGTCACTTTGGCCATGTCTATTTACATCAAAGAGTCTCAACGCCATTGTGAATAAGGAAATCATTTTATATCATTGAGTATATGGATCAGCACAGATGATAAATGCCTATTCAAGTTTTTAAACAGATTTTTGGTAATTGTATACTTATGACCATATAAGAGTGAGCATGAGCATGGTTCATCCTGTTAATCATAGCAAGTGAGAGGGTGAAGGAAGAATGTCATGCTTCTGAGGCTACTCAGGGCTATATAGCAAATTCAAGCAAGCCTGAGCTACATAGTAGGACTCTGTCTCTAAGAAATAATAAGCACAGGAACATTTTTCACTTCTTGTTAATCATATAAATGTAACTATATTAGATTTTTTTTATACTCTCATGGTAATGATATTATTGTTTATGTTGGGAAAGAGTAGGTTTTGTAATTCTTAAATTATATCTTAATTATGGTATCACATTCATATGTGTACAGGTACCATCTATGGGTTTGATGAAGTCAGAGAATAACTTGTAGGAACTGGTTCTCTATTTACATAATGTGTGTTCTAGGTATCTAACTTAGGTCATCAGGCTTTGTGACAGGTACCTTTACCTGCTGATCCATTTTGCCGGACATGGATGGGTATTGTAATGGGTTTTAACCTAAGTAATAATGATTTGACAGAACTAAATGATACTTTAAGCTATCGTAGTCTTATAGGGTAATTTTAGATGTCCTCAGATATTAATGAGTCTGTGGTACTCACTGGAAGCATAAATATTTTGAAGGTAAGATGGTTTTGTAAAGAACCGTGTGCTTTCAGGAATGTTCATGTTCTGGTTAAAAATCTCCCTAAAACCTTAACTTCCCAGGCTCTATACAGTCTTAGTGTAATATTTTGAAGATGTGAACTCAAATATTTATATCTATAGTACTTGGAAACATATTTTGTTTGTGATATTAAGTGACTATACCTATTTCAAATACACTTTCAGGTTCCAAGATTTTCAAGTTTCTAAGTTGAAATTGAGAATTTCTCATGATATCTATCAACAGATACTTGTTTTAGATGGCTGAGAAAAAGACAAAATAATAGCTGATGAAAAAAATTAAGTAAAGGTGCTTAGATTAAGTGCTGAATAAAATATTCACTATGCATGTTGACTTTTTAGCTGATAAATGATGTGAATAATAGAAAACCAAAACATTATAATCATAGAGCATTTTCAGAGTTGAATATAATATTCACACATCCTGCCATCTCTACAAAATCACAGGAATATTGAAATTTTATCCATACTAAAAATACTTAATTTTCTTATCTTTGTATGCTTAACTTTTGTCAGTTTTATTGAAGTTGGGTTGACAATTAGAGATCAACCATCTTTAATATACAGAATCTGGTTTATATATATATATATATATATATATATATATATATATATATGTTTGTGTGTATGTGTGTGTGTGTGTGTGTGTGTGTGTTCACTGTCATACCTCACTATTTTCTTCTTTTGTTACGGTTTGAGAACATTCAAACTCTACCTCTAGTTAGCAAATTTCCAGTGCTTACCTTGTCAGCTACAACCTGATCTCTCCAATTGATCTCTCCAATTTACTCCACATAAAGAGAATGTATGGCCTGTATTAACTATTTCTCCATTTGTTAACCATCCCAACCTATGGGAAGACACTATTCTCAAGTTCCAAAACTCATTTTTCATGAGTACCTTATGTTAGAGCCTGTGTGATTGATATCTGCCTTCTACACCTGGATTCTGTCATTTATCCTATTGTCTGCCATGCTTCTTTATGATCCTTCAAATGTCAGAATCTACAAACTGCCATTCACATCATCAAATTTCTTCTTCACTTAGTGTTAAGGATTATTGGGCATTAAAAAAATTAATTTTATTTAACTTTTCCTCAATAAATTACTCCATCATTTCAAGAATGGAAGTGCCATTACTTTTATTGTAATGGAGATATAACTCCCATACGCACTGCTTGTGTTCAACAGTGGCAGTCAAGTCCCAGTTGGACTTCTACCATTTTGTTTAGCAAGTTTTGCAGTAGCTCTTGGCTGGTCCACATATGCTGTTGCTTACAAATTATCTCTATTGAGCATTGTGTCTGAAATTTTAACCAAATAATTACATGAATAATCATAACATCTAATTAATCTAAATTCACATGCAATTTATAACCAGTATTTCTGAACTGTAAAGATCCATGGAACAATCTTATTGTAAGGCATTTCATCCAGCCACCTTTTTATACCTGAATAGCTCTGATCTTAATTCTCTCTTAAACCAAAAGGTTTGCTTACCAATGACCTTTTCAGGATGTTCCAGTAATCCAGCAGATCAGGAATTAATAAAGCAGATTAGTCAAATAACACAAATGTATTAAAGCCTCTGATGGGCAAGGAACAAGACACTGAAAAGGAATGTAGGAAGGGGTGTTCCCTTTCAGGGATTCCAGTTGAAATTTGATTGTATACATAGTCAAGAATATTCACACCAGGTATTGTAACTGTATCTATCAGCAAAACCTAAGGTAAAGGTGTAACAAATGTCTATGTCTAATCACATTGTGAGGAACTACACTGGAGCTGATAAGCAAGTTATGTATTGACCATGGGCCATTGGAGTTTGGCTAACAGCATTTTAAGAACAGGGAATATTGTGAATGATTTTCATGAGACAGGAGGAAATTATGCACCCATTGACAATCTAACAGCAAAGGACTATCTCAATGTGGAGTGTTAGTGTGTAGCAGCCACAAAATGCCCAGGTTAACAAACCTTCTTCTTAGGGCTATGAGACAATTTCACACAGCTAAGATCAGACTCATTGGGGCTGGGTTAATAGTCTATACAACTTCTGTAGCAAATTAAATTAGCAAGTCTCAGGGTCCTTCCTGGATTTGACAAAGGAGTAAATCTGAATTCCAAAATCAACCCTAAAAATAGTGAACTACAGCTTATAAAGTTTATTGAACTATTAGTACTATTAGTATAGCATAGACCTGAGAGATTTCCAGTGTTCTACCTAGGGGTGGGGAGATATGGGAAGATATTTGTCACTTGTGTATCTTTTAAGTATAATATTTTTGTACAATAATATGTGTATATGTGGAAGACATCTGACTCAAATGCTACACTCTAGGTAACTTCAGTGTGTATCTTCATCAAATATTGGGCCTACGTGTTATTTTGCACTGTAGTACTTAAGGCTAGAAGACAACATTTTTAAAAAAATTAAGTTTCCAGTTGGCATACAAAATGCTGCTATTTCATAAATAAGCAAAAACCTGATTTCTTTCTTCTCAGCAGATTGAAGACAGATGCTCATTAGTCAGGAAATGCTGAGTACAAATTCAACATTGTTCTCTACATCAAATGTTTACATTGATATTTAAGTGGCAAGCTTGTTATCCTGAATGAATATGCAACATCATTTCTCAGTCTATGGGAATCAATGGAAAACTCAATTATTTTCTGTGGAAATGTTTATGCTGAATGAGATTATGGCCTCTTGATTATCTGAGGCTAACAGGAATACTTGTTTGAGAAGTCCAGTTACTTAATGTAAGGTAAGATGTTCAAGTTGTAAGTAGAGTCATGTACAAGTGATGTTTTTCCTTAATTTTTGTGTATATACATGTTTGCATACACATGCATAATGTGTAAGTGTGTATGTGGCTGTGTGGGGGGGGCTGTGGCTGTGGACACCATTTCTCACATGTGAATGACAGAAGACAACTTCAGATAAAAGTATGCTTTTTCTCTCTTGGCATGGGCAGAGTCACTGTTATCTGAAGGTACATTGCATATACCAGGCTTCCTGGCCCTCCTGTCAGAGTGTACTAACTCATTGAGGAGTACTGGGATTACAGACACTGTGAATACTCTTCTGCGTTTTACATAATTTGGGTGCTTCAGACTCAGGTTTTATTCTTACACAGCAATTGCCTTTACCCAGTTGGCCATCTTCTCAGGTCTGTATATTTCTTTTTAAGTATCTTTTCCAGGACACTTCTATACGTTTCTAATATCAAACCTATGAGCTTGTTTATATTAGAACACATCTTTAAAATAACCATTGTTTTCTCCAAAAATGTAAAACACTTTATAAATGAAATCCCAACCCTTGAATGGCAAAAGTGTATAAATGGGTTTAGTCTTTCAATCACCCTCCAAATTAGCTATCATCTTTGAATATGTGAATCATAGCCCAAAAACCTCATAAGAAAGCATTTACTATTATTCCTCCATGTAGGTTCCTGGTGTTGCACAATTGCAACTTATAGTCATGGCAGAGAAACATTCACTCTATCTTATCTTTTCTCTGGGTAGACAAAATACCCAGTTTTGAATTCAAACTGCAGCTGAAACCCTGATAATTATGTATGTGGTCATCAGGAGTTTATTAAACAATTCTGAGGCTAAAATGTTGTTTTATATTAAAATGGTAATAATACCATACCTCAAAGAGTTGCTATGGGAACTAAATAGCCTAGAGCCAACCTGGACAATTACAGACACAATAAAATATACCTATTAGCATGAATAATAATCAGGGCATCTGCATCTTAGACTCCAGGAGTGATTTTATGAATACTTAGGTTGTTTGAGGATAATTGTTCAAGAGTGTGCATGTGATTTTGATGTTGGTGAAAAAGACATTTAGCTTAGTTTCTCCAGAAGACTTAAGATACAGAGAAACTTTCATGTATTGTACACATTTTCTGTAAGAGTTATAAAGGGCACACAAACCAGAAAAGGGGGTTAGCTGTTTAAATGCTAACATAGACACTGAGTAGACACACACCTAGTACACATCCTAGAGAACTTAACACTTACACCCAAGATAGCCTATACGTAAATGCCCCTCAATATTAAATGGATAAAGATCCATCACACATTAGTATCAAAAGACACCACTCAGAATTCAAATAAATGACTAATGCTTGAAAAAAAATGAGTCTGTTCTCAAACGCTGAAAGATAAAAGTCCAGTATCAAAAGATTCAATTCATGATTCTTTCATTACTTAACACTGTCAACCTGAAAATGGTATAGATGTATTAGGTACATCCATGATTTCCAAGAGTTGGCTGAGGATATAATTATTCATGGGTAAATAACTGAGTAGAATCCATTGTGTATGTGTACCACATTTTCTTCATCCACTCATCAGTTGATGGGCATCTGATTATTTTACCCTCTGCTTCTCAGTTTTTGTAGCATTAAAAGAACATAAGACCTCAAGTCCATCAAATAATTTGACATATAGAAAGTTTTGCCAGATTTCAATGGCAGGAAACTTTTCTAAGTGATGGGTCACATTAATAATATTTTAAATGAGGATGATTATTAAGATGGTGAAAGTGGCAATTAAAATTAAATATGCAGCTATCCATCTACCTCTATATATTTTCCTGTCTTAATTTGGTTTCCTGAGAAGCAAACCCTGAGGCAAAGATTTAATTGCAAATAATTATTTTGGAATGTCATTGTCGTAAATACACTAGAGAAGGAGAAGCAAGGCAAAAGAGGCAGCCAGGAGGGAGCTGATTCTTAAGCAAGTTACTGTATGAATAATAGGGAGTGAATCCTGCTAGAGAAATCTGGACCTCATCTAAAATTGTAGGCAAATAGGTTTTTACGTGCCAGTCTCCCTTGTTTGTTGTTATAATGTGCTCCTGGGGAAATTGTGTGCTCATAGGACTCAGGAAACAAGTAAAGTAGCCAAGTGGCCAGTGATGCACCCCGAGTAATGAATTAAGGTCCTAAATTTTGATGTCTGTCATACATGTACTGAAATGGTTAAGTGACAGAATTCTGGTAGACCAACCAATAACAAATATTCAGTGTGTCTGACAACTGTTTATATTATGTATAAATAATTACTTAGTAAATGAGCTACGTAAGATTGAGTGAGTAATAGACCTTCATATCATAAATTTTGAAAAGATTTAATTTTAATTAGATTAAACATTTATTTACCTTTTTATGGATGATGTGAGATTTTCTAATCTAATTGTGCAATTGTTAATGAAAACTAAGTCAGTAAGCAGTTTTCTTGGTTGATCACTACTGAGTATCATTAAACCCTATATAGTCTGCCAGTCACTGAACACTAACCTTGTTTTTACACATAGAAGAAATTTTGGTGGAACATGTCACACTGTGAATATGTTTATCTTATTAGTTAATGAATAAAGCTCAGTTAACCAATAGGAAAGCAAGATAGGCAGGATGAGGAGACAAGGAGAATTCAGGAAGAGGTAGGAGGAGATTCAACATGTAGGGAATTGTGAGAGAAGAACTCTGGACCCTCTCTCCGGTAAGATAAGACCATGTGGAAATACCCTCACATCTGCAGAGTCAAATGATCAACTTCTCTATGGGAATATGTATGAATTTTAACTCATGTGGTTGGCTGGAATTGGCTAGAGACATTAGAATATTAGAATATTCAATAGCAGATATTTCTCATACATTGTTATTCTATATGAGTAAAGTTCATTTTTTGAGATAAATTATATAAATTAAACAGCATTGATTATAAACAGAATTTGAAAAAGAAAGAAAATTAATGTACCTATTTGAAAATTTCAATATACTATTTTGATTTTGATTTTATGGCTTAAAATAATAACCCAAATAAAATCTTATACTATTAGAGCTTATTACAAAGGAAAATCTGATGTCAAAAATAGGCCAGAATCTCACATGGGAAAACCTGAAGCCTCCAAAATATCTTTTTTTTTTTTTTTTTTTGATCAAAGAGTATAAGATATTAACAGAGACTTTGAAACTATCAGTGGAAAATACAGAGAAAGCCCTTGAAGGTAGAATTATAGGCATAGTGTTTAAAAATGAGATTTTAGTTGTTCAGGCCTAATAACCTAATGTAGACTTGATTCTTTAAAAAGCTTCACTACTGAAAATAAGTAATTCTCAGATTGAACAGAGAGCCTACAAAATGGAAGTAATGCCTTTAACAAATATTCTTCTCTCAAGTTGTTACTAACAAGATTATGTAAATAACTCAAAAAAGCTGAAAACTAAAAAAGTCTAATTTATAAATAGGTAAGTAAATGAAATAGTTCTAAAAAGAATTGCAAGTGCCAATAAATATATGGGAAAAGCCTAGACACCCTTATGCATAAAGGAAATTCAAATATACACTAAAAGTCCATCATATCACTAAAGTGTTGTAAAAAAAATGCTGATGAGGCTACATGAGGCAGACACACCTATGTAGTTTTGGGTAGAAGGGAAACCAAGGTAGGAAAATATGGAAATCACCATAAAGGATCCAATATGCAAAAACTACCATAGGTCCCAGCTATAATACTCCTTTACAAACACACACACACACACACACACACACACACACACACACACACACACACTCACTCACACACTCAAAGAAATCACTCAAAAGACAATAGAGGCCTCTGTAAATTATTGCTCACAGAAGAACTATTCATAATAGCCAAGTGATGAAATTAGATTGGTCTACTAAAACATACTTAAAAATAAGGTAAATGTGGTGTTTACATAAAAAAGGTTATTATTAAACTATAAGGAAGAACTATTAGCATCTAATATACAGGAAATTTAATGTAACTGTGGATCAATTTAGCAAAATAAGAGAGATGTAGCAAAAGTTAAGTTCCCATATTTTATCTCATGTGGGGACATAAGGTGTATACACATGTGAAAGTAGAATTCAGGCTACTTTCAAGACAAGAGAAAGTAATGGGAAATAAACTCTGGACATAATATACAATATACTTTAGTGAAATTTACATTATGAACCCTATCAGTATATTCAATTATAGCGCACTAATATGAATATCTTTAATTGACATGAAAATAGAGTATATAGTATGTGTCAAGGAGGGGCCAGTACAAAGAGAAACTCTCAAAAGGGCAATGGAGAGTATGATGAAAGTACATGTAGACAAGAATGAAGATTCTGTAATGAATGTCATTATTGTTAAAAATGTGTGCTAATTAAAGAAATAGCCACCATCTAATTAATCACTATTAAAATTGAAAAAAAAAGTTAAAAATATCAGGATGAAAAATCTGCCATTACAGCAACCTTACATAAAGGATAAGAGAAGGAAATTAATAAAGGGAACCAGTGTCCCACCATGTTTTTCTAATTACTTTCATGTATGATACCCAGCTTGAATAGAGATGAACAGGAGAAAATTTGGACTTGATAGACATAAAGTAGAATGACGTGATTTCAAATTCCATTATTTCCAGAAAAATAATTACAAGAAAATTTGAAAACTTAGAGATACCACAACAAACAACAAAATATCAATTAAAAATCAACTAATGGATAACGGTTAGAAATCAGAACTGTTTCAGTTTCTACCTGGAAATGTTTAATTACATCTCTGGCTACCTAAATGTTCATTAAATGATCAGTTTGTCTTTATACATATATTAGTCAAGGGAAAGTTTTGATGAATTATGTGGCAACGTAAGTTGGACACATTTTTTTTATTTATTTTTTATTGCACCCTCAACACTAATCCAATATTCAAGCTTTAATTTATAGGTTTGATCAAGAAATACCTTTAAGTCTTCTAGAGAAAATAATGAGATATAGTATGACTTAAAGTTCTTGGTATGTATGGCCTGAGAAGGTAAATGTAATATGTCCTTTCATTATCTAGCAGTGTTGTTCTAAAATTTTTGTGTAGATCGTATTGTATTCTACAGTTGGATCACTTGGAGGGAGGTGAAACAGCAAGATGCAAAAGAGAAAGCCACCTTGAATTGGATTAAGTGAAATAATTATGGGAAAATGTGGCCTGGAAATTAAATTGATTCAGCTAAACAAGTTATATTAAACATATCAGGTAATTTTCAAGCATCTGGTCAGGTGATCACACTTTAAAGCAATTATGTAACTTGTGCCTTTGGGACAGAAGGGCCAAAAATCTATGCATTGAGAGAGGGGAGACAATAAGAATTAAACTGTATCTCCATTTGCTGATGATCTAAGAATTTACCCTGCTTTTCAAAAAGTGTGTTTAAAGAAAACAAAAGATTATTCTATTATATATACTTGAAACTTTTAAAATTAATTAAGTCTCTAGTAATTTATTTTGGTTAGTTAAATAACCAATATTCATCCAACACCTCATAGTTAGGCTCATTAGTAAATAAGAAATAAAAATATTATGGTAAAATTAACACAGAAAATAAATGATATTGAAGTTTTTAAATTTACACTGACAAGATATTTAATGAAACAAAGCTCCTATTGTGTTAGCTACCATGATGGCATTTGTGTTTTAAGTAAAATGCACAGTATACAGTCTGTCTCATACCATTTCTAGGTACTCATATACTCAGATTGTAAGCAGTAATTCTCAGCTGACAGGAGAAGCACCTAAACAGTTTGATCTAGTCAAAAGGCATGGGAATTGCTTCTAATTCTTTAAGACAATATTCATCAAAGGAAAAAAGTTATTTTTTAACAAAGGGCACCAGAACATATCAATTTATAAAGATTTTATTTAAAATATTTAATGATCTTATGAGAATATTGTTTTCACTGAATTTTTTGAATCATTGTTATTGTGTGTTTGTTCTTTGTACATGTGGAGTTGGGGAGATGGGAGAGCGGAAGAGAGCGAGGGAGGAAAGAAGGGAGAGGGAACTGGGATTGATATGTAAAATAAGAAAAATAAATAAAAACATAAAAAATTGTATTTTTCATTTTACATAACAACTCCAGTCCCCCTTCCCTACCCTTCTCTTGATAAAAGTCAATATCACAAAAAGCATAATATATGCTGTTCATGGCTAGAGTACATATTCACTCATAAGTTTAATCAAAATACCACAAGTTGAATCTTAGTCTTATCATCTATGTACAAAAGATGAACAGTCAAAACAATTTTGCTTTAAATTAGCAACAGTTAGATGACTGATACAACTTTATTTTAGAACAAAAAATAATGAAGCTACAATAATAATGATATTAAGATAGTATGAAATTGAGAACAGGCAGACTAGCTAGTGTAGTAAGAAATCCAGAGTTAGACTGACAAAAAGTTTTAACTCTAACACATAAGAACAAACGCAGAAGGGGGGGCTGAGAGAACTTGAAGATTAAATATTGATACATATATAGTTTGCAACATTTGTGTGAAGAAGTTGTTGTGTCTGGTCTTCTGGGTAAGCTGTGATTAATAAGAAGTAGACACCATGGAAATGAAACCTTGAAACCTTTATGTTCACAGAACAGTTGGTGTTGGTTAGTTGGAGCTGAGAATTAGCAGTGATTAAGAATAGACTAACATCATTGAGGAAGTGTTTCCTGAAAGTCAGCAAACGCAAGCTGTGTTCCAGAGATGGCCAAGGTTGTTCCTCACTTTGCTAGTCAAACTTGATAGTATAAGTCACCCAAGTGGTACTGGTTTTGAAGGCATGTAGGGGTCACGAAGAGGCTGATACTTGACACTGTGAGACAGTTTGCATAAATATGGGTGAAGGACAGTAGAAGAGAACTGGGAAAGTTAGAGGAAAACACTGAAAAACAGTGTGAACATTATCATTGTCAAGTCACTTAGAGACTAGGTAGATTGACTGTAGCCAGGAAAAACAGGGTTAAGAAGGGAGACAATAATCAATATCACTACAAGAGGACAGTGAGTTTAAAGATGATCAACACTCATAGAACCTACAAAGTTATGACACATGTTTTATTCTGCAAAGAACTGAAGTTATATGACATCTTTACAGTATTTTTTACTCCTTAGAAAACAAGAAAATAAATCTGAACTACTAAAAATTTTGTATGACTGCACTCATATGTTCATGTATGCATACGAGCCTGACACTCTAAGGGACAATGGATATCTAGTCGGGATAGGTTGAAGACAAGATAGATTTTAAAACTTGTCCAAGTTTTCATCTCTTTTTTAAGATGGTAAAATGGAAAAATAAGTTTAGCACATGAACCAAGAATATCCTCAAACATGATTATTTTTGATTAAGCCACTTAGAAAAGCAACAAAAGAGAGGATTAAAGAAGATTCTGAAATTGTTTTTGATGCAGATTTATTAGGGTATAATTAAAAGGGAAAATATAAAATAATAACAATGTGACATTTATCACCAGAGCACTAGATTTACAGCCTGTAGAGGTTTTTAAAATTGAAATGGAATCAAATTTACTGCATAACACTGTGATAGGATACTAGTAAAATAGTGGTCATATGACATGATAGCAAATGGTAGTATGCTAAATAGCTTTTCCTATAGTCTATACTGAATATTAATAAAATAATATTGAAGGGTTAAAAATATACTAACAATGAATTCAGGGAAAAAGAAATTGGGAAAACATTACATTTGAAATATCTCACTGCAAAATTATTAACTAAACATAATACTTAGGAATAAGCATTATCAAGGAAATGAAAGAGGTATGCAATTCAAAACACATTTAAAAGAATTGAAAGGTAGGGTCTGGGTCCAGCAGGGAGAGGCAGGACCCTCATGAGACTGACAAGGCAGCTTTGATCAACTCAGGAGCAGAAGAAGGTGCAAGAACCAGGCAGCCCAGAAAACAAAACAGCAGCAGCTGCCAGAAAGTATAGAAAGAAACCCCTCTGTGAAAGAGCACCTGTGTCTCATCCATTCTCCAATGCCATTTTCTGTATGTCTATCCAGCACCAATCAGCAACCTCTACAGCATCAGAATCACCTGCACATAGAGGAATGAACACAAGAGGTACACCCCTGCCTATAAGTGGAGGACTGATCCAAGGAGCCACAGCCCCCAATAATGCCAACTGGAGGAAGAATGATCCCCTAAATCACAGGCTCCACTTTTATTGATCAGAGAAAGAGATGGGTAAACAACAAGGTAAGAATACATTCCACAACATAAAGAGGAATATGACACCTCCAGAATCTAGTGGCTCTAGAGCAACAACCTGATGCTTCTAATCAGAGGAAGCAGAATAAAACAACCTTAAAAATAACTTTATGAAGATAATAGAAATTCTCAAAGACGAAATGAAAAAGTCCCTTAAAGAAATGGGGGAAAAGATAAACAAAAATTTAAACAAATCAACAAATTCCTCCAAAGAAAACAAAGAAAAAGCAATCAAACAAATAACAGAAATGGTTCAATGCTTCAAAAAAGAAATAGAAGCAATAAGAAGATCCGAGAAAATTCTGGAAATGGAAAAAATGCATAAACAATCAGGATCTGTGGATGCAAGCATAAGTAACAGAATACAAGAAATAGGAGAGAATCTCAGGCAATGAAGGCATACTAGAAATAATAGATTCATCAGTCACAAAATGTTAAATCCAACAAATTTTTAACACAAAATATCTGTGAAATCTGAGACACTATGAAAAGACCAAAGCTAAGTATAATAGGGATTGAAGAAGAAATAATGCTCATAAGCCCAGAAAATATATTCAACAAAATCATTTAAGAAAACATTCCCAATCTAAGAAGGGTATGCCTATGAAAGTGAAAGAAGCAAACAAAACACCAAATATAATGTCAAAAAAAGTTCCCAGGACACTTAACAATCAAAACACCAAACATACATAATAAAGTAAAATATTAAAATATTAAGAGCTGCAAAGGAAAAAGGCCAAGTAACCTAAATGCAGACATTTTAGAATTAAACCAGACTTCTCAATAGAAACAATAAAATCCAGAATGTCATGGTCAGGTATTATGTAGACACTAAAAGATCACAGATGCCAACCCAGATTATCACATCCAGCAAACCTTTCAATCACCACAGATAGAGAAAACAAAATATTTCAATGACAAAACCATATTTAAATAATACATATCTGGAAACCCATCCCTGCAGATGGAAAACTGCAACCAAAGCAAGTTAGCAACACCCACAAAAACACAG
Source organism: Cricetiscus sungorus (assembly GCA_030556225.1). Classification (NCBI taxonomy): domain Eukaryota; kingdom Metazoa; phylum Chordata; class Mammalia; order Rodentia; family Cricetidae; genus Cricetiscus; species Cricetiscus sungorus. Next base: position 21,110,623 of record JANBXA010000069.1, read on the forward strand.
GCAAAAGCTAATCCACAACAACAAATCTCAAAAAACTGGGAACACACACACACACACACACACACACACACACACACACTACCACCAACAACAAAAACAACAGGAACCTGCAATTACTGGTCATTAATGTCTTTTAATATTTTAATATCAGTAGATTCAATTCACATATAAAATGGCACAGGTAACATAATTGATACAAAAACAAAATCCATCCTTCTGCTGCATACAAAAACATACCTCAACTCCTATAACAGACATTACCTTAAAGTAAAGTGTTGGGAAGAGTTTTTTGTTTTGTTTTGTTTTTTTCAGTTGTGAATATATATATACCCCAAATACAAGGGCACCCACATTTGCAAAAGAAACCTTACTGAAGCTTAAAACACACATCAAGACCCCACATACTAATAGTGGGAGATGTTAATGCCCCACTTTTACCACTGGACAGATCTACCAACAGAAACCTATCAAAGAAATAAAGGAACTAACAGATGTTATGACTCAAATGGGATTAACAGATATCTATCTATAGAGTATTCTACTCAAGCACAAAAGAATAAACCTCAGTACCTCATGAAATCTTCTCTAAAATTGACTGCAAACTCAGAAAAAAACAAACACACAAAAAACAAAAATACACCAAGCTAACAAACAAAAATCTCAACAGATTAAGAAAAGAACAGTAATAACTCCTTGTATTTTATCAGATTACCAAGGCTTAAAGCTAGAATTCAACAGTAACGCTAAGTTGCAGAATATCCACAAACTCATGGAAATTGAAAAGCACTCAACCGAATCATTAATGAGTCTGGGAAGAAAAAAAATAAAGATTCCTAACATTCAATGAAAATGACAGCAAACAACTAAATTCATGAGTTACAATGGAAGCAGAGCTAAGAGGAAAGTCCTTAGCATTAAATGTCTACATAAAGAAGCTGGGGAAATCCCATACTAGTGATCTAACAGAGCAACTGAAAGATCTAGAACAAAAAGAAGCAAATTCAACTAGGAGGAGCTGTAGGCTGGAAATAACATAATTGGGGGGATGAATTCAATAAAATAGAAACAAAAAAAAATAATAAAAAGAATTACTGAGACAAAAAGATAATTGAAAAAAAAAATGAACAAGATAAAGAAACCTTTATCCAAACTAACCACAAGACAGAGAAGTATTATCCAAATAACAAAATCAGAAATCAAAAGGGGCATATAACAACAGACACTGAAGAAATCCCAAGAATCATACTTAATAAACCTGTACACCACTAAGTTGGAAAATTTAAAGGGAGTGGACACTTTCCTGGACAAGTACCACATACCAAAATTAAATAAAGACCAAATTTTAAAAAATAAGTAGACCTATAACCCCTAAGGAAAAAATAACAGTCATCAAGTGACTCACTCCCCAAAATATACCAGGATTGTGGTGATATATTATTATGATTTATTAATGCTTGCCTGATGGTGCAGAAAGCAAACCAGCCATACAGCCAGGCAATGATGATACACACCTTTAATCCCAGCAGCCATAGTAGCTAGCCATAGTCAGGTGGGGGAAGAATACATCTTTAATCCTAGACTCAAAAATCAGGCAGATGTATCTGTGTTTGTTCACCACACTGAGCTCCACAAAATTGATCCAGTTTTAGAGAGAAACAGCTCACACAAAGGTAATCTCATAACTTGGAATAACATGCCCTTAATCTCTGGATTTGAGAGGTATAAAAAGAAGTGGTGGCAATCGGAGATTGCAGTATGGGGCTTGGTGGAGAAAGGGTTAAGTATGAGTTTGGGTGGGGAGATTTAATCTATAGCCACATTGGAGAGAGGACAGCCCATTCACCTTGAATAGAGATAATTGTTAGTGGCCCACTGCTTTGCTTTTCTGATGTTCAACTTGAACATCAGAAGTTTAAACTTGAAGTTTAAACCCTAATATCTATCTCTGAGATGATATTTTTCCCATTACACAGGACCAGATGATTTCAACACAGAATTCTACCAGAATTTCAAAGAAAAGCTAATACCAATACTCTTCAAATTGTTCCACACAATAGAAAAAGAATGAACATTATCAAACTCTTTTTATGAGTCCCAAACCACACAAAGACACAAATAACAAGTAGAACTACAGAACAATCTCCCTCATGATCACTGATGCAAAACATACTCATTAAAATATTGGCAAACCAAATCCAAGGACACATAAGAAAAACCATCCACCATGAATAAGTAGGCTTCATCCTAGAGATGTGCATATGGTTCAATATATGAAAATCCATCAATATAATGCACCATATAAACAAACTGAAAGAAAAAAATCCCACATGATCATCTCATTAGATGCTGAAAAAGCTTTAGACAAAATCCAAGACCTTTATATCATGATAAAGGTTGGAGTGATCAAGGATATAAGAAATATACTTAACATCAAACTAAAAGGAGAAAAATTGAATTTAACTCCACTAAAATCTGGAACAAGGCAAGATTATCCACTCTCTCCATATCTATTTAATATGGTACTTGAAGTTCTAGCTAGAGCAGTAAGAAAAAAAGGAAATCAAGGAGATACAAATTGGAAGGGAATAAATCAAACATTTTCTATATGCTGATGATATGATATTATGCATAATATCATAATATTTCTACCAGAGAACTCCTATATCTGATAAACACATTCAGTAATGTGGCAGGATACAAGATTAACTAAAAAACATCAATAGCTCTCCTGTATATAGATGAAAAATAGGCTACAAAAGAAATCATAGATTCAATTTAATTCCCATTAAAATTCTCATGCTGCTCTTTACAGACATGGTGCAGCGGGAAAATCCAATAATCCATATGAAATTAAAAACGACCATGAATAATCAAAGTGATTCCAGGGGAAAAAAAAGCTGGAGATACCTCAATACCAGACTTCAAATTATACTACATTGCTACAGTGGCAAATACAGCCTTTAACTGGCAGTAAAATTCAGGCCAATATAACTGAATAGAACACCCAGAAATAAACCAACAAAGCTATGGTCAACTAAATTTGACAAAACATGCAGTCAATTCCTTGCAGTGGGGGAAAAAGCCTATTCAACCAATGCTGCTGGGAAAAGGGTTATTCTTTTGTAGAAGAATGCAAAGAGACCCATATCTTTCATCCTGTACAAAAATCAACTCACAATACATCAAAGACTTTATTTTAAAATGTTAAAATATTGAAAGTGATAGAAAGAAAAATGGAATGAAGTCTATACACAGGTAAGAAATTTCTGAATAGTTTCCCTAGACCATGAATCAGCCCAAAGAATGAGCAAATGAAATTGAAAAGTTTCTGCACAGTAACTATCAGCAAAATATTGGACAGCCCACAGCATGGGAGAAAAACCTTTCTAAGTTCTACTTGAGATAGGAGGCTGTTAAAAGAATTTACAAAGAACACCAAAAACTAACACACACACACACACACACACACACACACACACACACACACACAGCCAACCAATAAATGGACCAATAAAATGAAAGATGTTTTCTAAAAGTAAACAATTACGAATTGGCTCTAAGCATTTTTAAAGTATTTAATATCCCTAGTCATCAGAAAAATAACAATTTAAATTACTTTGAGTTAAAACCTCATCCAAGTCAGAATGGCTATCATAAAGAATTCTGACAATAAATGTAGAGGATGAGTTCAGGGAAAGAGGAACCCCCATTCACTGCTTGTAGAAGGGTAAATTAGTATAGCCATTATGAAAATCAATGTGAAGAGTTCCCAAAGTATTAAAAATAGAACTATAATATGACCCCATAATACTACCCCAGGGAATATACTCAGAGTAGTTAATTCATATTATGCCGCAAAGTACTTGTACTTCCCAGGTCTATTGCTAATATATTCTTCATGGCTAGGAAAGAAAAAGAACCAGACTATATTCCATCAACAAATCATTGAACAACGAAGTGTAGATCAACACATATGAAACTTTCTTCAGTTAAAAAGAAAAGGAAGTCATTAAACAAGGAAGTCATTAAACTTGTAAAAATACATATGGATCTGAAACGCATATTAAGTAAAGTACCTCAAACTTAAACAATATCTTAATGTCCTCCCTAATAAGAACCATAGTCTTTAGTCTACCTACCTACCTACCTACATACCTACCTACCTACCTACCTACCTACCTACCTGTCTGTCTGTCTATCTATCTATCTATCTATCTATCTATCTATCTTTCTTTCTATCTATCCTTATCTCCAACTCTCCTTAGATGTTTGCATTTGCATATAAAGGATACTAAGAATCTGAAACAAATCATGGTTCAAATAACCATGGTGAATATGGAGTCTAGATTAACAGACTTTATTTCTATTGGGAAAAATGTCTCCACCCATAGTAGAAATAATATTTTGCAGCAAAAGAAAAGCAAAGGTTGGATACCTCCAAAGAATTGTGGGATAGTGAAAATACAATGAAAATATACCAGTAAAACTTTTAGAAAACACAGTGAATAATATTATCATTAAACAAGCACAGACTTCAAAGCAAGTTCATAGGAGGATTTTGTAATGAGTCTGTGATTGGTTTAAAATTCACAGTTATCTTGGATCTCACATGAAACCAAATGATACAGTCTGCAGTTGTGCAATTTCACACAAAGGAAACACTATGGTTCTTCTTTCTGTGGATGTCACAGCAGGCATGATGACTGCTCATGATTCTTTCCTGCCGGAATCCAGACTTAGTTCAGTCTCTCTTCTTAATGCTTGTGTTTAAGGGAATTGGTTCCTATTAGTCAAACTGGCATTTGACATCTTTGTCACATTTTTCTATACATATCCATAATTTGCCTTGAGATAGGTAGATCTATATCTCACATTGAAGAAAAGACAGAAAAACAAATATCATTCCAATAAACAGCCTTCCTCTCAAAAACAGAAAGATTTCTATTCTCTATTCCCTATTTTCACCTATTTTTCTCAGAAATGAGATACCTGTCAGATTTGAAGGAGGGTTAGAAAGCCATTTTGGTCTTTACAAGAATCTTTCCTTCACTGACTTTACAGACAACAACAACTAAATCCTATTATATCTTATTCTCCAATAAAGCCTTCATGTAAAACCAACAGTTATTTTTATTGGTAAGATCATATTTGGAATAAAGGTTTTTACTTAATTACATTCGAAAAAAGTTTACTTATAACACTGTGTACATTCACATTGTATTGTCAGATTTTACCTCATGCTGGCCACATAACAAAACTTAATATCTCCTCTCTGTTTTGCTTCTATATTTTTATAGAAAGAGTATATTCAAGAGGTGACAATGACACCGAACCTACGGGCTTGGCATGATTATTAAGAGACTGTAAGTATTTTTATAGATATTGGCTTTCTAGTATTTATAAGAACCTCAAAAATTGAGACTTTGAATTTAACAGGCAGACAAGGGGCTTATGTTCTGCCCACAAATGAAATGACTAGAGGAGGAGCAGTTTTATATCTACAGGAATAATGGGCTAAAGCGAGTATAGGCCTGTGCATTGACTTTCTTTCGACATAAGTAGGAAATATTAAACAAGGCTACAATTGCTCTTGTCTTGTGTTTTAAGTAAATGCTTACTGATGACATATCCAAAGCAGAAACAAAACAAAAGATCATGAAATCTGTGAAGTGAGATTCTGTAACATATGAGGCTCAACTATAGGGCAATGTATGGTCTTTATTATTTTCATTCTATGTTTATTTTGCACAAGATTTACTTTTTTATTTTGCAGAGAAATTAAACCCATACTAGAGAGAATTAAGGAGAAATTCACTTAAATTTGAACCTTACATACTGGATACATGTATCACATAATTAAATCATCATATTTCGTGACCATCAAAATCTTAGGCTATAAAAAAAGATGGAGGAGACAATATATGATGGAGGTCAAAATCATGAAGGGAACATCTACAGAGACAGCTGAACCAAGCAGGTGCGAACTCATAGAATCTAAAGAGACAACGATGGAGCTTCCATGAGACTGAACAAAGACCTCTGCATTTTGGAGACAGTTGTGTAGCTTGTCTATCTGGGGGTCCCCTGAAGGTAGGACCAGGATCTATCCCTAGTGTGTGTACAAAATACTAAATACTTAGTTACAACCCATTCCCTAAGGTGGGATGCAATGTTCAGCCTTAATACAGGGGGATGGGGTCTGTTGGACCTGCTTCCACTTAATGAGCCAGATTTTGTTAACTCCCTATGGAAGCACTTACCCTTTGGGAGAAGTAAATCAGGAGTACATGGTGGAGGTGATGGGGGTGGGAGAGAATACTTTGATTAGAAAATAAAATTAAATTAAGTAAAAAATAAAATTTAAAAGGTGAAATTGAATTTGAAGAAATGTATTTGTCTAAGGGTAATGAGTCAGGAAGTAGTCCCTGATCTTCACAAAATATCTGTTTCTCTCTGCTACAGTGCACTATGTACATGAACACTGAGTTTATAATATGTAATATATTAATATTAGTTTTTAAATGCTAAAATTACTCATGTATAATTTCAAAACATGCCATTTACTATAGATAATAATAAAATATAAAATTGAATCTATTCAATATCCAAAATTATCTTTCTTTAAAACTAAACATGACAACTTACAAATACTTAAAATAAGAGGAATACATCTGATTCAAAAATCCAAACACTGACATTTGATTAGCATATAATTATTTTTCACATGCTTATTGAAGAATTACTTAATATTGTAAAAAATTTGGTCTTCTTTTATGCAAAGGACAACTACAAGTGAAAGCAACCACATCGTAGAAGATGAGTTGGAAGAAATTTTTTCAAAATAGAATCATTTTCTTCAACTCTAAGAATATTGATACATTTTATGAGAAGAAAGTACGTAAGTGCATAAATTCAATTTTATTTTCTATTACCTCTCTTACTCTCTCCCTGCCAAAACAAACAATTTTTTAAAATTTCTCTGAAATGGTTTTGTTGAAGGGAAAAGGTGTGATATAAATTCAATAAAGAAATCTATTAAAGTAGGGTTGTGACTGATAGCTACAGTTAGGCGAACAACTTCTACTAGATAGTTTTTACTGTAAACTAGGTGTTGAAATGTAGCACTGATACATCCACGTAAATCTACACCCCAAATCACATTAAAACTGGTGCACTTAGAAAATAAACTTTCAGTATTTGTACAAAGAATTAACTCCAGCTGATGAATATGATTTAGACACTATGTATTAACAGCAAAGGTGTGTCTATATTCATCGAGCAATAATGCCCAAGAAACTTAAATAGGTTTGCTGTGAAATCAGACTGGAAATCAAGTACTTAGGAACTAAAATCATAATTTGGACCAAATGTTGCCTAATTAATGGCTTTCATTGTCTATGTCTTTATGGATTGTGATATACAAGTAGGCTTCTCTACTATCTACTACTTTGGATTGAGATCATAAATTTTTATATTAACAAAATCCATCTAAAATATATATATGTGTGTGCACATATATGCAAATATATACACATGCATATGTTCTTTATATATGAACACTTCACAATAAATATATGTGTGTAGTAAGTGTAATCCAGCATGCATTCATGTGAATACACTCATGTACCTAGATAAACACATAATCTATGAATTACCTGATATTTTATTCAAGGCCTTATGACAGAGTGTAAAGGTGGCTCAGTGGAAAATAGCAACTGTTGCTCTTGCAGAGTACCTAAGTTCAGTCCTCAGCATTCATACCATCAGGTTCTCAATAGCCTATACCTACAGGTTTATGAATCTTATATCTTCTTCCAGCCTCTTCAGGCTCAGGAACTCACATGAACTTATTCACACACACAAAATCATATATACATGTGAATGAAACCTTTAATCTTAAAAAAGAATGCATATACAATGGTGATGGTACTACAAAGTTGTAACAGAGCTGAATATTTCCTGCTGCTTAGTGTTTTAGTTTATCTTTTCTATTTTTAGTTATGCTAATAGATACTTGCTATTACATTCTAATCCCTGAGAATTTAGCGAGGAATAATGTCATATAGTTTTATAGGCCAGAAACAATCAGCCATAAAACAGAGCTTAGATTTATAATACACTATGACATACAAGGCTGTGTAAGCACATTCTCTGGTAGTCACACTGTTGTGAAATCATTAAATCACTCATTACACAAGCACACACACACAGAATATATATATATATATATATATATATATGTATATACATATATATTCACTATTATATTTATGCTTGTGTTCATATAGGAACAGACAGCAAAATTTAATTTTGATGGAAATCTTAATAAATAAGCTTAAAGTTTTAGGAATTGTATAGTTTTGGTTTGTGTGTTTAATTTGTTAATGATTTTACTCAGCTTGGCAACAGCTTCACAATTGCTAATGGAAGTGAAAAGTAAGTCATGTCAATGACATATGAGCAAGAACTTTGACATGTGTATTATAATTTTTTTCTTTTCATTCAGGTATGACTATGTAAAACTCAGTGGAAGTTTGCCACAAGTTATTAACTTTTTATCAGATTTCTAATAAATTGCTTCCAATCAGAACTACCTACTTATTCTCATACTGAATGCAATACAATATTAAATCTTGGTTCATTTAAATATGATCATTTGCTAACGTGACTTTCAATGGCATTTTATAAAAAATAACTAAATGGTTATGATATGTTACAGTAAGAAAACTAATCATTTACTTAGATGTAATTACTCTTAACATAATTGATAATTTGCTTAAGTACAGTAGAAATACATTTTACACCATCACTTCATTTTCTTCATTTATAAACTTTCTTATTGTTGAAGAGGAGGAGTTAATGAGAAGAACAGAGATGTACTTCTGTCTTATTCAGACCTTAACTGGTTGCTGTTGTTGCTGCTGAAGGTAAGTTAGGAGATAATAGACTTAAGAACAAGACTTTCGACAGTAGCAGCCAGATATTTAATAGAAAATGTTTGTTTCACCAATTCAAGTAATCCATACCTACATAAAAGAGCAAAGGTTTGGAGGACTCACAGGAAACTATTTACAAAGGGGACAGTCTACTATCTCAGGAAATGAATAGAGGCTAAAATCCAAGAATTCTTGCAACGTAGACATTGCCACACTCTTTGATTACTGTTACAGGTTAAATAAGCTGAGAAATGTGAACACCAATAGAACATCATTTACAAACAAACAAATTTGAAAGATACTGGCCTTTCTCATGCCATGAAAAATTATTTTCCTTTCTTTATGTTGTTCATTTGAAATTTGTTATGTTTTGCATATGAGCGTTCTGCCTGATGGAATATATGTATACTGCTTGTGTGCCTGGTGCCTGCAGAAGCTGGAAGGGTGTTTTACCACCTGGCAATGAAATTATGAATGGTTATGAACCACTGTGTGTGTATTGAAAATTGAATCACAATCTATGTGTGTATTGAGAATTGAATCAAAATCAAAAAGTGCTCCTAACCTCAGAACCGTCTCTCTCTAGCTGCTTCAAAACAAGGGGCCTTCAAGAACAAGGTGTGGGCTGGATTTAGTCCTTAGTCCCTAGTTTGCTGAGCAGCCTATGCTTTAAATCATAAGATTGAGAGGATGGCATGAATACTGCTAGCATTGCTGTTTTCCATAAGACAGCATTTCACCTCTCTAGGCGAATTCCAAAGTCTAAGGGCGTCATTGGCCACAGTGTAACGATATTGTAGAAATCTCAGTAAATTTGAGTATGCTGAAAGCATGAAGGATAGTATGTTACATAAATTACACTTACACTTGCACACGCACACACACCACACACACACACACACACACACACACACACACACACACACACACATATCCTCAAAATACACAATGAAAAATACCAGTCTTAAAGGACAGACAACCCAATATTTTTATTATTATTAAAATAATAGAAAGCACATCAAAATACTCAGGAAAGGTTAGCGGTACAATGACTTAGACAAGAAGATGGAGTAAGACTCTGGATGGTGCACAGACCTTGGCCTGAAGCTAAGATGAAGATGCCATCCTCTGTTTGTGAAACTAGGGAGAATAAACTGCAATTCTATGGTGACCGTAGAAGCAGAAGACTCAGACTTCGACCCAATCACCTCTAGCTTGTGCTAGAAGAGTGTATTCTAAAAAAGGTATGGGACCACAGACATTCTGTAAGGATTTATTAACTTTACAATATCAGCAAAAGATGGTAAAGAAAAGAAAAGAAAAGTCACCTGCAATAAGAGTTAGTAGTAAGAGTTAGTAGAAACCTTCCAAAAAAAATGAGTACAGTTATAAAAGAATGAGTCAATTTTCTTTTGTACTTGTCTGGGCTATGCTAGGACCTACATGAACAAGATCAGGAACTTTAAACCTCATGTTAATTAAGTAAAGCAATACACTATAACTTTTAAAGTCAAATATAGGTAAGCTTGATTATGTTAATTACTATGTGTTTTGACTTGAATGTGAGGCATGAACTTCTCATAGAACTTTTCTCAAGCATATGCCGTAATTATACAAGCATGTTAACAAATTTAAAAATAGAATTGCTTTGTAAAATGTTGGCTGGATTCCTTAAAACAGCTACGTTTAAATTAACTCTGTGGAAGGAACAGCACCTGTGCTATGATGGATTGTGTTACCTCCCCCTGAACACTGTATCATACCCTGAGACACAGAATATATGAAAGATACTGCACATGAAAATAGAAGAATTTTGTAGATGAAACTCTTTACATCCTAAGATTTCCCTGCATTAATGTCTTGAACCACAAAATCCTTCATATATGTTTTTAATGTGGCATCCAGAGGTAGCTTTGAACACACTAAAAGTGATGTACTGTGACCTAGTTGTAGAGATCAGAGCTACGTTATGTGTGCAGCCACAAAAAGCTATAAGACTGAAATCCCCCTTGGGGTTCCTGGGATGTGCCATGACTGATACCTTGATTCCAACCTTGGGAAATTTCCTTATATGTGCTTCAGGGATTTCAAGAGGAAAAAAAAATGCTTCTAAATTCCAATGCCTTGTTATTATCTTGTAAAACTAAAGGAGACAAATATGGTACAGGCAAGAGTTAAGGACTTGGTTTGTCTAGATTATACAGTGAGTACAGAAGGGATGGAGACTCGAGTTGAATTCCACAGTAACAACATAAAAGCTGAGTATGTGTGTTTTTTAACCCATTGATGTGGTTGAGTGGAAGGGGATGAAAACAGTCAGATGCTACTACTGTCTAGCTAGTTAACCAGTATCAAAAGCCATTGCCTACAAATTCACTTAGACTTCTGTTACCAAAAGTAAGATATAGACCATGAGATGAAGATACAGGAGACAGCCTACTGGCCATCACAGTTGAAAGATTACATTGAGCCCTTAAAGACGTATGTATAACTCACATGATGTCATTATTCACAAATTTCACTTTGTTCATTGCAAGGAAAATTTTTCAAAATTTTAATAAGGATTTTTAAAATCTTGTTGGTTTTATTCCAGCTGTTTTAACTAGGTTGTAACTTTTCCTCATTTGAGGATTGGCACTATAAAATTTCTGTTGCCAATGCTTGCCTCAAGCTAAACACTTAAGTTATCAAACTAAAAGTTGATTTAAATTGAGTATAATTATATGCCTAGAATCCAAAATGTTTTATCCTTATTTAACCATTCATTTTCAAAACCGTATTTATTCCCTATACGTTTAATTGATAGCCCTGAACTAGTGTCTAATAAAATGAAATCTATATGCTTGTTGATTTAATCTGAACATAAAAGACTCACATGCATAGCTACTAACATGGTAAGCAATTTTATGAGTTTGAAACGGTATCATATAACTTTTATATCTGTGATGGACTTGAATTGCATGTGTTAAAATGTTGCCAAGTTCTCAAGATAACAACAACAAACAAACAAAATGAACAAACAAACAAAAAAGGAGATTCTAATCTTCACCTCTTGGTTAGAAAAAGAGGTAGTTCTAGTTTGCAAACACGGTGTTACCTAATGTGCAAAAAGTCAGACACTTTCATTTACATGGTAGCAGCTGTGAAGAGAATCAAGTGAAGGCTAGTAGTTTCACTACCGGGTATTAATCCAACAGACATTTCCATTTAAATGTTGAGAAGTGTGTAAAGGATTATAGTGTGAATTGTAGGTGTCCTTAAAGTGTATGCAAAATCACAGCAATTCTGATTTATGAGTGTGAAAAACACTCTCAAGTGGTGATATAGGCAGCCTCCACAAAAGCAAATTAAATCAAGCAGGGCACACACTCTGTTTAGATCTATGTGCTCTATGGTGGTTTTGTGGACATGTGTACATTGACCCATTTCTATGCATTCTCAAGTCCATCATTAGGAAATATCTGAACGTAATTTCTCGTAATGGCTGTCACTGGCAATGGATATCCAGGATTTAGGAAAAAATAGAAATTTTAAGCATCTTATACATTATTTTTACATTAAAACTCATTATGTAAATTAGAAACGAACTTTTTAAAAATATTTTTGGGAATGAAGCTTTAAACTTTAACAGTGAATTTGAAGACTGCCCCAGTGTGTCCTTTTTAGGATTACAAAGAGCATCTGTACCCTGTCATACAAGTTCTATCAGGATTTCAATGACAGAGCAGTGACCCGAATTCAAGGATAAAAATCACAGCACCTCTATTTTTGTTTTGTTTTGTTTTGTTTTCTATGTGTACTGGTTCTATATTATACATATAATTCTCATGTACATAATTTTTAAAGGTATACTAGGCAATTCTTTTTTTTAATTTTTCAGTAATTACATAAATATGTGTGCCTAGGTAGGACTATTGCGTTTCTTCCTCTGCCCAGGTATCTGACCATCTACCATTGATCTATATCCCCTTGGCTTATTTCTTTTAGTTCTGCAAAAGAATATGAAAGGCTGTTGCCAAACAATATTACAGCCAGGCACTGATGCTGAAAGACTGGCAGCCTGCCCCATGCTGTAAAAATAAGATTGTATCATTAAATCAAGGCTCTCAGGTATTTGCCAACCTGGGTAATGATGTCTCTCTGGGATACCTGCCCTTTTGGCAGCCTCCCAACCAGGCACGAGTCAGCAATCACAATTAGTGTGAAGTGGAATAAGAGTGCCAAGGCTGCAGAAACGAATGCAAAGGAACTGTAGAGGAGTCTGAAGTGCAAATCAGTGAGCAGTCACCGTCCTTAAGGCAGACACTGCTTCATTCTTGAAAGAAAAGAGGGCAATGATAGATTGACTGCCAAACCAGACTCTCTGTATAGGAATGCCTGCTAATCCTGTCATTATTCCAACCATTTCAGAGTGTTCCAGATGTGAGGCTTTCCTTCAGAACAGTGTCACGTGCCTTTCCCCAGTGGCAAAACAACTCTGGTTGTTTTAACCAAGAATAGGGTTTATCTTCTGTTTAGATGTACAGAAAAATGAAGAATCAGCACAGCAAAAGAGAGTCGAATGGTGAAAAGTATTTGAGTAAACTCCTATGATGTATTTATCTAGTGAGTGGTTACTTTAAGAGCTTAGAGTAAAATGTATAAAATTTATGTATAATATCATATCATCTGCAAAGAGGGAAAGTTTGACTTCTTACTTTCCCCTTGATCTTCTTTGGTTGCCTTATTGTTTTAGCTAGAACCTTAAGTACAATGTTGAATAGCTATGGAGAGGGTGGGCAGTCTCACTTTGTTTCTATTTAGTTTGATGCTCGTGTTGGCTTGCTATCTATTGCTTTTATTATGTTTATTTATATTCCTTGTATCCCTGTTCTCTCCAGAAACTTTAGTTTGGTTAAAGGCATTTAAACCATCTAATGAGATGATCATAAGTTCTTTTTTTTTTCCTTTCAGTTTGTTTATATAGTGGATTATGTTGACAGATTTTCACATATTGAACTATCCTTGCATTTCTGGCATGAAGTCTACTTGATGAAGGTGAATGATTTTTTTTGATGTGTTCATGGATTTGGTTTGCTAGTAATATATTGATTATTTTTGCATTAATGTTCATGACAGTAATTGCTCTGTAATTCTCTATGCTGCAACTTACTTTGGTTTGGGTATCGGGGTAACTGCTGCCTCGTAAAAGATTTTGACAATGTTCCTTCTGTTTCTATTATACAGACCAATTTGAGGAATATTGATTTCTCAGAGAATCGGGAATTAATCTAGCTCAAGATTCAGCTATACTTCTCTTGGGAATATACACAAAAAAGAATGTTAATCATACTATAAGGACACTTAACTATGTTCATAGTAGTACTGAATGAATAAAGAAAATGGGGTACATTTACACAATGGAATATTACTCAGCTGTAAAAAACAATGACATCATGAAATTTGAAGCAAATAAATGGAACTAGAAAAAAAATCATGATGAGTGTGGCAAGCCAGAGCCTGAAAGGCTGACATGGTATATATTCACTGATAAGTGGATATTAGATGTAAAGCAAAGGATAACTAGGCTATAATCCTCAACTGCAGAGAAACTAGGAAACAAGGAGGACTTTAAAATGAGCATGCATGGGTCTCCCCAGGAAGAGTAAATAGATGAGTTGTCCTGGGTAAACTGGAGGCAGAGGTGGTAGAACGGAGGATATGGGGCATAGGAACATGAAGGACAAGGATGGTTGGGTTGAGGGAAGGATGGAGAGGGGAATAATGAGAGGGGGCAATTATGGGGTTAGAGAAAACCTGGTGCCAGTTAAACTCCCAGAAACTCACAAGGATGACTCCAGGTAAGGCTCCAAGAAACAGTGGTGCTGGGGTCTGAACTGGCCTTCTCCTATAATCAGATTGGTGACTGCCCTAATTGTCATATAAAACCTCCATCCAGGAAGTGAAAGAAATGATCCATAGCCAAGCACTGGCGAAAGATTGGGAGTCCAGTTAAAGAGAGGGGTGAGTGATTATATAAGTATGGTGTGTAAAGGTATGGGAGGGGGTCGAGATCATGACTGGGAAACCCAAGGAGATAGTTGGCTACATTTAAAGGATCTTACAGACTCTGGACTGAGAGCTAGGGAGCTTGCATAGTACCAACCTTGGCTTTCTGCATCTAGGGTAAAGTTGTGTAGTTTTATCTTTTGTGGGGGCCCTAGCAATGGTACCAGAACCTGTCCCTGGTGCATGATCTGGCTCTTTGGGACCAATTCTCTTGGCGGGATGACTTGCCCAGCCTTGATACAAAGAGGAGGTGCTTGGTTCAGCTTCAACTTGACATGCTATGCTTTGTTGACTCCCATGGGAAACCTTACCCATTCTGAATTGGGGGTGGGGAAGGGAACATGAGGAGAGGAAGAAGGTAAAACTGGGCTTGCAATTTAAAATAGACAAATAAATAAATAAAATAATTTTAAAAAGAACTTAAAGCATGGCTGGAAGGTATTTTTCTTTAATTGTGCAAACAGTGTTAACCAGAAAACTTCAGGATCTGCTGTCACATTTATTTGCCCTGTTGCATAATTTTGACTGTTTCTGCTGCTGCAACCACAACCATGATAAAGCTATGGCTGAAAGATGTAACAGTTAAGGTCTAGTGGGCAAAATTAGTATTAGTTGTTGATAGGTTGACGGTGCTTCCTCATAAATTATTCCTTGGAACAATTTAGAGTTTTCCAAAGCTATCATAACTTTCTCTTCCACATCTAGGAGTTAGTAGATCCATACATTTATGTGTCTGTACCATGTAAAGAGATGATATGATACAAAAATAAAATAAAATAAAAATAAAAAACACTATATAATCAGCTTATGTTTATCTGTAGTCTTTCTGTTTTCTTTTGCTAACTCCATAAGGGCTTGCATAGAACCCTTTACAGCCACAATTGCACTGTCATCTAATAGCCACTTTAGCTATTTCTTCTTAGTGCTATATCTAGACTGTGGCTCCGCTACAGGAATTGTCCGTGCTTTTAGGCGTGGTTCAATTAGTCCTCAACTGAATGTAAATATCCATTGTTTCTCACCACATAGAAGCATTATTGAAATCCCTTAAATTTACAGACACAAAAATCATCAATGAAAAAAAAATCTTGTCAAAATGGCTTACAGGTGGACATTCTACTTACTCTCTCAAGCATTTAATTGAATTCCATGCAATTTCATGTGCATTATAATAGACTTCTTTTACACCACCAGGAAACAAGTTTAAAACATGTGCCGTGCATTAAAAAATCACATAAATATTCAGCAAGGGAAAGAAAAACACTTCTAAAGAAGTATAGTAATTTTACAGTCTCTGGTTTCTAATAAATTTTTACAGCAATTCTAAACTGCATTAGCAACTCCTGGTTTATTGTCAGCCTTCAGCCCAGCGTCCCCCAGTGACATGTGAAGTCTTTACCCAAGCAGTTGAACTTTCAGAGTGGTCCTCATTGGCAGGAATCTTGTCAGATTAAATTGACAGCTGTTGTCAAATAGCGATACATGGTCTAATCCTATTCCCCTGATGATGACAAGTCTATCCTTTCACTGTGGATGCATTGTAAATCCCTGGGACATCCAAATAGCCACATATTTTGTAACAAAAAAAGAATGTATTGACCTTTCCACATGATGACTCTCCCCTGAATAAATCACCTAACCTTTTTGGTAATATAATTTTTAATTCTATGATTGTCTGTATGTCAATTATCTATCAATAAAACATTTGCTACATGACATGGATTGTACATGGTAGTTCTTTTTTAATTTTTTTTTCTAAGCAAAATGCTGACAGTGTACCACTGGTGAAATTATTTTTTACTTAAGTTTCCCATAATATTTTAATTGGAGAAAAACTTCTAGATTCTCTTTAGTGTTTTTCTGGTTATGTTAGCATTAGAAAAATACTCATATAATTGACAAGCTACAATGACAATGTGTTGCAATGAAGAGGAGGCAAAATCAAATTTTAAACACCTAAAATAGTCCATTTTTCTTTCTATGATACGGCTTTTATCCATGTTAGGAAACCCTGGATGTCTTAATACAGGAGATGTGTTATTACCTTGCTACAAAGATAATAGCATATATACCTTTAAAATAAATTGTGAGTGTACTAAAATTGGAAAGAGTATCATGTCTCTGAAAAGTCCAGGATTCAATCTAGAACATCGCGTATTCTTGCTTATATTTTTAGATATAGTAGATTTTTATGATTCAACTGTGTGTTCTGTGCTCTGACAACACTCTTTAATCTAGAAGTTATCTATAGTTGTATTTTCAGTGATAACTTGATTAGGACAGAAAAAATAATTATCTAAAAGATAGTATGAGGTTATTTAGAATGTATTTTCTTTTATTTTAGTTATCCTGAGTCCTAATATTTCCCTAAAATTGTAAAATTTCACTCAAAAAATAAATGGGTAATATGCTACATCCATTAAATTTCAACAGACATGAGATACAGAACTGACATTTTTCTGCATTAATATAGGAATATTTTATGGCATAATTTCCTTTATGTCAAATACCAAAACATTTGGTTTTAAGCATTGTTTTTAAGTATATTTCCTTTGCAAAAGAGAACTCAATGTAGTCTCCCAAGTTAAAACATACTCATTAAAGTTTAGATGTATACCTAAATGTAGGCAACTGGAGACTAAATTTCATTCCATTACATGTGTTGGTATATCCCTGCCACAATAAACAGTTCATATTTACATCTCCAAAGGTATTCTATGCACAAAGACAAGGTCTTTTTCCAAGATTCACACATAATAGTCTAGTGTTTTGTTATGTTAAAATCTAACATATTTTTCTTTGAGGTGATCAAGCTACAAAAGTAAAATAAAGTATATATTTGGCTTTATTTATCCAATTGAAATTTATTTAACTTAAAGCTTAAGGTTTATTTTCTATACTGCCATACTCTTTATAGTTAAATATCTGCTTAAATTTAAAAAGACCCAGTCTAGACAATTTTTAGTTTCTTAATCGAACTGATATTCTATTTTAATATAAGCGATAAAAATGAGAGTGAGTCATTGCTTTTCATTCTCTTGAAAAGGACTTTTTGAGCCCTCTAAACTACTTACATTAATCTCATCTAAAAAGAGGGTAAAGTGATATATCAGAAAACCAATGAAACTCCAGATTAATGTTACTGTATTAAAATCCTATTTACATAAAATTAACATAAATATGAGTTAGTATGCCATATGCTGCAGCATCTGCTCCTTACTGTATTAATAACAAGACTGTCCCCTATAGGGATTTTAAAATTAATACTTATTTAATTGTACACATATATGTATATATAAATATTTGACATTGTAATTTATATAGAATTTTTGTCAGTTGCAAAGAGACTTACACATACCTGGATGAAAGTTTCATCATCTGGACAACTTGCAGTCTATAGCACTTGGAGCCACTTAACATTCCACTTTAGAACAATGTGTGCTTAGTTTTGAGTTAAATAAATCTTTACTTCACAAAACAGCTCCTTTTGTTATGCACAGACTCCACCACATGATCTTTGGAGGCCCAGAGCACAGACCCAATGAGCAGCAGTAGCTCATTAGGAAGGCAGATGTCTTTAAAGAATGATATGCTGTATTTTCTGGTATTGGTTTTTGTTCTGTTTTGTTTCCCCTATATTTAAATTCACTTGACAGATGTTATTCTCAAGTTCTATGATAACTAAAAGAACTTGGTTTTCTTATCTCAATTTCTTAAGGACTATCAAGTGTATGAAGCAAAAACACTCTAGTTTGTATCTGACATCAGGAATATCAAATGCATGAAGCATATATATGATGGGAGATGTTATTCAGTATATATGTTTCTCATACTGGTTAATAAAGCTCTGTGGCCAATAGAAAACTAGATAGGCGGGGCTAGGAGACCAGGAGGAGGAGAGAGGAAGTAGTAGGAGTCGAGATGTAGCCCCGGGAACAAGAGGACTCCAGCCGCGGCTCCCCGATAAGACGACCACGTGGAAATACTTAGATAAGTAGAAATGGGTTAATAATTAAGACAGAGCTAGCCCATAAACAGTAATGGTAACTGGCCAACAGGATTGTATCAAATACAGAGTCTCAGAGTGTTATTTGGGGCTGGCACGGCTGTGGGCCCAGACTGGCGGGCTGGCGGGCTGGCGGAAACTTACACGCTACAAATGGCGCCCAATGTGGCTATAAGAACTTTCACTTAAAACTAATAAGAGCTTAAGAAATGTTTTAGAAACAAAGGAACAGAGACTAGCAAGACTTCTTAGTAGCAGCATTTTCTCCGTTGGATTTGTTTTGTTTTAGACAGAGATTTGCGTGGCTCCTTTGAGGAAGGTTTCCAAAATTAGCATAAGCGGCAAGAAAACCGCCTTGCTTTTAAAGAGCTCTGCTAACAATTCATTGGTGTGTACGAGAGCTGCAATGAAGGTATACACTGCGTTTTAAAAAATACGCTGGCTTGGGAGAGAAAAAGAAATGGGATACAATGGTTTAAAAATAAAAAAGGAATTAAATGGATGGATGTAATGGCACACGCCATTAATCCCAGCACTGGGCAGACAGAGGCAAGCAGATCTCTGTGATTTCAAAGTAAACCTGGTATGCACTGAATTCCAGGACAGGTAAAAGTTACACAGAGAAACCCTGTCTCAAAATGTTTAAAATAGAAGTAGAATAAATAGAGTAATAAAAAAGCCACGTAAATATGGAAAACACAGAGAAATTTTGGATACTATACGTGCTTCTTTTGTCTTTAAATTATTTGCTTGCTGAGAAAATAACAACTACTAATAAAAGAAATGCTGCTAGATTAATTCAATTTATATATTTTAAAAATGCTTTGACTCAAAAATTCAAGCCTAAGGACAAGTTACTGGGGAAAAGGATTTCTATTTTTATTTCCACAGAAAATGAAAAGCTATGGATTCTTTCCAGACTTATGTGGTTTGATCAAGCTAGACCCCCTGAAACAACTCCCCAGGTGATCCAACATTCAAAGCAGTTGAGACAAAGCCTTGCAGACTACTGCCAAGATTTCTGTGTCTTCTTTGGACCCCTATGACAGCGCCCTCTACCAGCAGGAAGTAGTTTGGAAAGAACAATGCCCAAATTCCCAAATATTGTTTATAAATGTTTGTTTTCATTTAAATGGACTTGGTTATAAATGGCTATAGCCACAAGCAATCTTTTTAAAGGTAAAAAGGGAATTATGGTACAGATATGAATACTTTGCTTTGGAATGGATTTTCATTTATTGATACAATTTAAGGTCAATTGTGTGATATGTATATTTCTCCTCTTGTTTAGGTATTGTGTTTATATAGCTCATTGGAAAATGTATAATTTCGTACAGATTATAGAGAGTTACCTATGATAGTTAAAACTTAGAGTTAAGTTAGTTTGGATTTCAAGATATGCAGAGATGTATTTGAGATGAATAGGCATTCTTCAAACCTTTCAAAGACCTACAGAATATGGCATTTAAAATGATTTAGGGATTTTCTTGACAGTGAGGCACGACTGTCCTGGTAACACCACCTATGTCAGAAAAGAAGATGGACATCGAAGAAACGTGTTATGAAGTTTGCTTCTAATATGGCAAGACTAGCCATTTGGGCAAAGTACTGCTCTTCTGGACTCTTTGACTTTATGCTGTAGAAACTGGACATGCAGGACCCACAAAAAGGTGACTGCTGATTCAAGATGGATATTGCTACAGGATTCCTACTTCATGGAAGAGGCTGCCAGACAGCCAGACAGTCTACAGGACATAGAGAAAAGTTTCCTGCCTTGTTGAGGAGTCTGGACACACACTATGGCCTATGGGCTGAAGATGGAACATTACAGAAGAACTTCGGGTGACTGACCAGGCAATGAGTTGTCTCTGTCATTTCTAGAGTTTATATATTATCCTTCTGTGGTCTTTGAAGGAGTTGAAGACAGATAGTTATAGTTATAGTTTCCCTTCGTTAGGATTAAAGATAAATTACATATAGGACTTTAGACTCACAAAGATAGGATAGATGATATTTTCTTTAAGTCTTACAAAATGTTAATGGACTAAATATTGTTAACTGTGATTCTTATTTGATAACTGTTGAATGGTATATTTTGCTATGTTAAGGTTAAACCCTTCTTTTTATTTTAGACAGAAAAGAGGAGATGATGGGAGATGTTATTCTGTATATATGTTTCTCATACTGGTTAATAAAGCTCTGTGGCCAATAGAAAACTAGATAGGTGGGGCTAGGAGACCAGGAGGAGGAGAGAGGAAGTAGTAGGAGTCGAGATGTAGCCCCGGGAACAAGAGGACTCCAGCCGCGGCTCCCCGATAAGACGACCACGTGGAAATACTTAGATAAGTAGAAATGGGTTAATAATTAAGACAGAGCTAGCCCATAAACAGTAATGGTAACTGGCCAACAGGATTGTATCAAATACAGAGTCTCTGAGTGTTATTTGGGGCTGGCGCGGCTGTGGGCCCACGTGGCGGCGGGACCAGGAGGCCGCGGGGAGACCTGCTGTAACATATATACTATCCATTTTTAAAATGATATTTGATACTTTCTATTGATCTTTTTATTTCAATTTTTATAACAATAAAAATTCTATTGTATCTTTTAATGTTCTTTTCAGGAATTTTTTATAAAATAAAGAACAATAATTCCATCAACATCTTATATTTCTCTGGTTTCACTTCCCCAGAGTAAAAGAGTATATTCAGGACTTAAGGTAAGGAAGAGTCCTTTCTTCACAAAAAATTATTAAACTAACCATGTATTTTTATAGTTAGCCATTCACAGTCATATTTATGAGTATGCAATTAATGTAACTATCTGATGACTTAGATTCTTTAAAAACAAGTTACTAAACATTTTTTTCAATATAATCTCAGCTATTACATTACCTGTTCTTAATATATGATTATGCAAAGAGGAAGACAAGTAGTAAATAGACTGAAAGGAAAATGAATATTGAACATTATTATTGTGTGTGTGTGGGGGGGTGTACATTCATGTAAGTATAGGTACATGTGGAATATAGAGGAGGGTTTGAAACTCTCAGATAGGGAAACAAATGAATATGCCTTCCAGATATGGGTAGAGGGGACTGAATCTAGGACCTCAGGAAAAACAAGCCCTTAATTACTGAGCCATATCTCCAGCAGCCTAGATATAAACACTGTGTTTATATGATTGTGTGTGTGTGTGTGTGTGTGTGTGTGTGTGTGTGTGTGTGTGTAACAATAATAGCAAAGGGGCCGTTTATTTGAGATGCAGTTGGTGGGAAATTGGGGCAGGTTGGAGAGAAAGATTATGGAAGGGCACTAAGGGAAATATTATTGGACAATTTGGAGGCAAGAAAGGAAAAGGAATAGGGATTTAAGCAATTATATTTTCCTTTTAAAAATCTTTAAGGAAAAACAAAAAGAGAGAAGTTAAATCATGGTCGTGAAATATTTTAGGGGTTTACAGATACTTTGAAGTCTGCCTTTAGAGGCTAGGCTAAGAACAAAGATGACAATGTAATGTAGATGGACAAAATGCTTTCAGCTTTCCTTCCAGCATTCAGAAAGCTTTGTTCTTCCACTGTAATTTCTACATATTGAGTTACTGCCCCTAAACAGTATTGTGTGAATTGTGTGTCTGTGGGTATGTATTAATACATATATATATATATATACATAAATACATACACACACACACACACATACATACATATGTAAGTCTGTGTGTGAGTCTACAAACACACTGTACATTTGCATGCACAGGCCAGTGAATAGCATGAGCTGTCATTCCTCCATTGCTATCCACCTTTAGTTTTCAAAAACAGGCTAAATTAGAATTAACTATCAACTTAACAGAGACTAGAATCACTTAAATTAAAACAAAATGTCAGCAGGGAAATTCCCTTTATCAGGTTGCTTTGTCCTCAGGTGTATGCAGGATGTATTGATTGCTAATTGATGGAGGAAGAGCCAGCCTAAAGGTGTGGTAGCAATCACTGGCAGCATATGATTCTGACCTGTGTGAGAAAGCTAGCTGAGCATGAGCCTAAATGAGCCAACAAGCAGCATTCCTACGTGATTTCTGTCCTGAAAGCATGTCCTGACATCTCTCAATGATGAAACTTAAGCTGAAATGTATCCATTCTTTAAGTTGCTTTTGGCCAAGTATATTATCACTGCAGTAGAGAGGAAACAAAGACAGATGTGATCTCCAAATGGCACTTTGGGCTCACAAATGAGGGATGATTGCCTAGCAAGTGAACTCCAAGGATCTACTTATTTCTGATTCCCCAATAATGGGATGTTTTTTAAACATGTGCTCTGTGGCTCAGATTCAGGACCCCATGGTTGCCGTGTAAGCACTTTACTGACAAAGGCATCTCCTCCACCCACTGACATCGTTGATATTATTATTATAACTATATATTATAATATTACTTAGGTGATTTTTAGATTTTTTAATATTTTCTAAAATCAAGATCTCTCATATATGATAGCACTAACAATAATCTACCAGACACTCGTCTCAGCTACACTTTGAGCTACAACAAAATATGTAATACAGTCAATGTATGAAGAAAAAGATTTATTTTGGTTTGGAGTTTTCAAGGTTCCTCTCCATAATTAATTAGTCTAGTTCCCTTGGTTCTGTGTCAAGTCAGCCTATTAAAGAATGAGCATATGATGCAGCAAAATGATTATTCATGACAAGGAAAGCATTAAGCAGCTAATGAATTTAATTCTCTACTTTTTGGACACCCTGCATGTAGCCCAGGGCTCCCCAGTATAAAGGATATACGTATACCAAATAATGTTCAAGACAGCTATCTGTGTGGGTTTCTGCAGCCTAGTCTTGACCCCTTTGCCCATCACTCCTCCCTCTCTTCAACTGGATTCCTGGATTTCGGTTCAGGGTTCAGCTGTGGGTGTCTGCCTCAGCTTCTGTTAGCTCATAAATGAAGGTTCATGGATGGCATATAAGGTGGTCATCAATCTCATTACCAGGGAAGTTCATTTAAGGTAGCCTCTCTACTATTGCTTAGATTGTTAGTTGGGGTCATCCTAACTAGTGAGAGATTTCTCTTTAAATTTACAATGGCTCCCGCTATTATTTTATCTCTTTTCTTGCTCTCCTATATTGTTCTCCTAATTCAATCATCCTGTTCTCTCACGTTCTCCTTTCCTGTCTTCTTCTCCCCTTCTCTTTCTCCTTTCCCCTCCCACCATGCTCCCAATTTGCTCAGGAGATCATGGACAGACAGAAACTTTATAAGTACATCTCAAAAAAAAAAAGATGAAAGGCAAGATAAAAATATTAAAATCAAGTATTACTAGCAAAATTGCTTAATACATAGACTACTAAAATGTTTTACAAAGCATAGATTGATTTGCTATACTCAATAAAATTCTAACCTCTCTGCATAGTTTTATTATACTTATATCTCATAAATAACATTGACATATAAAAATATATTCTTGAATTTTGTTTTTATTAGTTTCTACTCATGTAATATTCAATGACCAAATGAATTTTAAAGAAAAAGTAAAACAACATAGAACTTCTATATAATAGTACAAAGGTTTTTTTTTAGCATGCCTAAGTTTAGCCAAAATGTTACATTATCAAAAATTTAAAGTAACTGAAAAAATAATTGTTGACTCTGCTTGGTTTACAGGCTTAGTTTAAAACCTAACCATTTCACTAATAATAGTGAGAATATATATATATATATATATATATATATATATATATATATATATTCATCAAGTAAATGATGAAAACATATGCAGAGAGATACATTTAAGCACCATGCTGGCTAAAGAAGCCCAGTGGAAGAAAGGAAGGAGGGATTATATGAGCAAGGGGTCAATATCAAGGAAACCCACTGAGGCAACTGATCTGAGGCTGTGGGAGCTCACAGGTTCTAGACTGACAGCTGGGGAGTGACTGACAGCTGGAAAGTCTGCATGGGACCCAACTAGGCCCTTTACATGTGGGCAAAAGTTGTGTTGCTTAGTGTGTTCAAGGAGCCCCTGACAGTGGGAAACAGATCTATCCTTAATGCATAAACTGATTTTTTGGAACCCATTTCTTATGGTAGATTGCCTTGCTCTGCTTTGATAGAGTGGGGGATGGACTTGATCCTGCCTCACCTGAATGTGCTAGGTTTTGTTGAATCCCCATGGGAAGCCATACCCTTTCTGAGGGGTGGATGGGGGTTGGGTTGGAGATAATGTGGGGGGGGATGAGGATGATAGGAGAGAGAATACTGTGGTTGGCATCCAAAATGAGTAAAAATTTAAAAGTAACAAAACACTCCCTAACTGTGTCATCAGGAGCATTACGCATTTGATCACATAGCACAATAAGAAGCAGACAATGCGAATGGAGAAATGTTGATATTCAGTTTGTTCCCACCTTTTTCCCCCTTATTTGTTGATCTGGCATTGCAGCCCTTGGAATACTAATATCCCCAACTTGTGTCTTTCCGCTGTGGAATATTCTCAAAGACACAGGCAGCAGCATGTTTCCTAAGTAACTTTAATCCAAGCCAAATTGACAATAATGACTAATTATCAGCGAATCTTTAGCATTGTGGATTTGTTACATAATTTTTCTTGGTTTTATTGTTTCTAAACAAGTGTATTGTTTTCTTCATTGCTCCAAACTTGTCAGATGATCACAGTTCTCTATATTGAATTTCTTCCCTAGTAAAGTACTTCAAAATATATAGTACTGTCCCATGTACCAACTGCAATTATCTCAGATTTGAAAGTAAACTTCCACTTGATAATGGATTTCTTAAAAGCTCCTACTTACATTTCTGGAACCAACTAGAACTTAATAAGAGCATAAAAACACACACCTGGCAATTCTCAGAAGAACTGAGTTTCCTGTAATAGTGTGCCATTACTATAAGGAGACCGACTTACTAAGAATAGGTTTAAGTGCAACTTCTTCAACTCTGCTTCATACTATGGTACAATATTGGAACGTGTTAGCAGCATGAAAAAGAAAATCATCAGTAGGGAAATGCTTTTAAGACATATATTTCCAATAGACTGCACCCCAAAAGCATTGAGTATAAATTATATGCTAAACTTGGCAAAGAATATGGTTGCATTTAGCCCTTGCCCTAAAAATCTACCTAAAGCTAAATTGAAGTGCTTTAGATTAATGGCATTGGCAGAGGAGATTTTTAGACAGCCTACTATTGATTGTGTCCAATCATGCAAGTATGTTTTAAACCTGTTCTATCTAAGATTACCTATGTATTTTTGATTGTTACCTTAAACTTCTGCAAAACTATTTGAAAAGCTAATATCATTGATTACAATGTATACTAAGAATTTCAAATGATTTGTCATTATTATCATGAGCTATGCAAAGGTTGTGCATTCATGGTAAACACTATAAATGATAGATTTGATAAAAAGCATGCCATAGAAGACTCTACACTATATATCCTGGTTTTTAGAAACTATTGCACATTTTAAAATTTAAATGATTGAATTTACCTTATTACTTATCTCTTTATTTGAATGATAGTAACAATCCAATAAAAGTCATAACTTCTACTATTGATAAGCTTATATTCAAGCTTAGAGTTAAAATGTTCAGAAAAGTGTAATTGGTCAATTTAGTGTATTAACAATGAGCAAATTATTTTATTCCTAAGGTGCGTAAACAAAAGTGGTCTGAAAATATTAAATTCATTTTCCTTGGCTTATTAGTTAGAAATCCAAATGTGTAACACTTTCAAGTCGTATGAGATTCAGAGGTATACTTACATATTCTAATTGAGTCTGTATTTGGGAAAGACTACATAGTTTCAGTGTTCTTGTATAGTATAAGTTGGATAATCCTTCAGTTATTTCATGACTTTGTTACGGTTGTGAAAATCTAATAAAGGTTTCATGTGAGCCTGAACCATATTTTCAAAAAGTGCTGCTTCTCTCTGCAATGCTGACTTTATATTTTGATAATTATCTTTGTTTCTCTCATGCCATGTCACCTTGCTGTTCGCATTGAAATTAATACCTCTCAACCTTCACTACTAAAACGTGTTAATTTGGAATTTCCAATTTATGTGCCACTGACCCTTTATTTAAATGTGATCTGAATATAATTAATATAAACATAACCTAACAAACCATATGCTCACTCATCTGTTACTTATTTTATTAATATGTCGCCAAAGGATTCTAACATTAACATGTAGCAGACATATGTGTCCTAATATCTGCTAAGTAACATACATTCTTGGCTTATTTTGAGGGAAAATAATGAAGTAATAATTAATAAGTGATAATATGTACTAAAGTTTACAAAAATTATTACATACAGAAGAATCAAATATGACTTTAAAATCATGACATATTAAAGAGTAGTCTAATAATTTTATTTGTATTATGTTTGGAAAACAATTTTTGTAAAGGTAATTTACAAATAACAATGTTTTTGTTCAACTGTCCAATCTTGATATTTTTTTAAACAGGAGAAGATCAGAATAACAAAGGCTTGGTAACAGTCATTCTTTAGCCTAATGAGCAGACTCTCTAGCACCAGTGTACATGCTCTTGCATAGGTTCCTGAGTTGACTATAATTTACTAATTTGTAAAGCAGAAAAATAAAAGGCATAGCTTTTATATGACTGTTTGCAGAGCCAGCTTTAACTTAGACTTTCAAATTTGACTTTCAGATGACTGAAGAATGACTCTAGACTCAATGAACTGTTCTGGAGATTAATTAGCACTTAATTTACTATTATTATGCCACTTATGTACCAGATGGCCTCGGTATGTTTTACGTTTAGCTTTTACATATTCTTCTCCTTATTCCTTTGTGCTCCATCCTTTCTGTGGCACTTACAACCACTGACACTTTCTTTCAATGGCTCCTGAATGAACTGCAATCTTTTCTTCTTAAATCTTACTTAAGGGATGCATGGGAGTAAGTAACATAATAGGTCTCAATGATAGCTAACACTAAAAACATGACAATTTAAATATGCTTTGATTAAGAATGCTGTCAGACACTGATGAAGCAATGAATTAACCCAAATGGTTTTCTTTAACAGATATTTTAATTTAAAGGGCAATACAAATAGTAAGGTGTGTTTAATAAAAACCATCTACAATTCCTATTATTCCTTAGTTACATTAGTTTATATATCATAGCAGTTGGTCAGGAAAAGAAATGAACAAATTCTGCATTCTCTGTTAGCCTCTGCTCACTCCATTGCCCACTCCAATGCACACATAACACAAAATCAATCAAACAAAAAATGATATCCTATCAGTTTAATTGCTGAATTTTTCTTAAAATAATTAAATAATAAATGTAAAAGGGATCTTTGAGGACAGCACAATTGGTACAGTACTGTGTTTGTATCATAGGCACCAGTGGTAGAATGACAGTCAAACTCCATAATACCTATGTCTGGCACCAGAGCTGGCAAATGATACTAGATGGAAGCCTGGAGGTATCTGGCCAGCTAGCATAACTGAAATGTGGAGTTCAATGTCCACTGAGACCCTGTGTAAAATAAAGATAGAGAGTCATTGGGGAAGTACCTGATCTTGCACCAACATGAGTATATGCATACCTAAACACACATGTGTGCATATACAAACACATACACATACACACAAATTTTAAATAACCTCCATTTTAAAATACTTTATTATGTTAATAAAATTTCATTATATATTGCTATTTTCTCAGTATGTATATCCATATAACATAGCATATGTCCAGGGAATGATTATAACCCATATAAAAGATGAAAAAATGAATCCATGTAAGGAACACTTATTGTTCTTTTAGAGAACTTCAATTTCCCCTACACACATGGCATCACACAACTATCTTTAAATACAGTTTTAGGATATTTGTCACACTATTTTGACTTCTTCAGATACTAGGCACATGTATGATGCAAAATACACATGAAGGCTAGGCATCAATGAACATAAAATTATTTTTTTATATTTCCAAAGAATGAAATTGATATACTTTCAGGTTATATAATAACAACATATCTGTAGACTTCATATCATAGATTCAAAATTCACTCAATGCAACTGAAGACATATTTTCCCATAAGACAAGAAAGTAAATAAGATTATTAAGAATCACAAACTCAACTGTGAGCATTCCTGTTACTCAGGGTAAATGAAATCATGGTGTGAAATGAGTAAAATTTGTCAGCTTTATACCTGGTATCTGTTAAAGTGAAAAATGGGGTTCCATCATTTTTATCAGGTGTAGGAAAATGCATAGGCTCCCAAAGAGACTGGGTGGATGTGGATGTATAACATTAGAGTTCTCTCAATCATTTCAAGGTGTCCTCTTATTCTTCAACTGCTAAGATTCTAATCAGTGTTAAGGGGAGCATTTGGCCATGTGTTATACTTAGTGAATTATATACTGCAAGTGTATATTGGATATACATGTCTCTTTAATCCATCTTCCTTCACTTTACAGAAGGTAAAAGTCACACAGCCATTTTATAATCAGAAGAAAGCAGAGAATAGTTGTTAAGTCTGCTTGGCTTTACAGGGCACAATGCTATACTTAAGTCCCCATTCTTTGAAAACTGTGTGCTGGAATGAGCATATATGTGCTGCTGATATATGGTAACAGTAAACTGCTCATTTAAGCCTTTTGCAGTGTGTATTCTAAAGTTGAATGGACATCTAGAGAATGCACAACAAGAAAGATTTGATTATGAGCTGCTGTGTCCTACCTGTGTGGTATCGTGACATGCACAGTAACTGTGCATGTGTTTACTTTATGATCATGTGCTAATCTGAACTGTGTTTAATTTATCAAGTATTGTGTGTACTCTGATGACTCTCCGTGGTGAATTTATGAACTATTTCAACTATCAGCTCTTTAGGGTGTATCTGTGCAATAACACCATGATTCTATCAATTTTTGCATATTAGTTTGGTTTTGCAAACAGATACACACACACACACACACACACACACACACACACACACACTACACTTTTCCACAATACTATTTTCTCACACTTTGCATGCAATTAATTTTAAATACACAACTCTAAAAAAGTAAAAGTAATTAAATAAATGCATTGCTATAATATAAAGACAGCCAAAATAGGAGGTGGTGATGGCTCAATTAATAAACACTTGCAATACAACTATAGGATTTCAGTTCAATTCTTATCACTCACAAATAAAGCTTGGTTTGGCAGCACATGCTTGTAATCCAAGTGCTGGGGAGGCAAAAACAGACAGATCCCTGGAGCTCACTGAATAGTCAAACTAATCAGTGAGCATCAAGTCCCAAATGTAAGTACAGTCTCCAAAAATGAGGCATATGGGTTTGAGGAATGAGACTGTCAAGGATGAATGCTGACCTCTGCATTTACATACACAAATGAATGCATATCTGAGAATAGTTATGCACTCTGAAGACACATGCATATGAACAACATACCCATCCCTACAAACACTAGCATGCACACAGGTACACACAGGCACATAGGCACACACATACCACACAGAGAAGGGGGGAGGGGAGAGAACACCAAAATACTGAGTCAACATTTATCTGTCAATGAGGAATAGAAAAAGATAGGTAAATACATAATACTATTAAACATTTAAAAGAAAAGAATAAAGGAGAGAATCATAACAAAAATCAAACCACAGGGCATTGTATTAAAGCCAATGAATCACTCTTAGAAAGATGAACAAGATATGAGATTTATAAATGTATGATTTTCATAATACCAATATTTATTCTTGTTTTAATAAAGATTTCTTAACATAAACAGTTATAGAAACATCACATGATATTCACTGTCATGATATACGATAGTAAGTATAAATGTACATAGTTCTTTTCATTTTGCATTCAACAATTTGGGTTCTTTTTAACATTTTATTTATTTAATTTAGAATAAATCTTTTTACATATAAATCCCTGTTCCCTCTCCATCCCATCCTCCCATGCCCCCACTGACCCCCTGATCCCAGTCCACCATTCACTCCCCAGGAAGTGTAATCATGAAAATCTGTCACATCATTTCGGGAGGGTCTAGTCCCTCCTCTGTGTATCTAGGCTGAAAGAGTCCATGAATAATGGACCCCCAAAGGCCATTTGAGTTCTTACTTTTCTACCAAGCTGCCCAAGATATCAATGTCTCTCTCACTGAAGAGATCACCTGAGTAGTCTTGTAAGCTCTTCTGTTCTCACTCTTACACATCTGCACTGTATGAGCAAAAGACTATTGAGTAATACAGAAAATTCATCCATCTGTAGCTGCAGGGCTTTCTGTGTTCAGGTGCTTCTTCCCAGCCCCATTGATCCCCATTCCCCTTCTGCTTCTCATGGCCCATTTCCCCTTGTTATATTCTGACATAACAAAATTTCCCTCCTCTCCCCACACCTCTTACTCCTTGCGATCACTGCTTCTGATTTGAGCTTTTAGTACTTGTTCATCTGGATAAGGTACTTGGTACCAAGAAATCCGTATGGCTTATTTCTGACTTCAAGCTTAAACACAACAATAATGACCCCCTAATATCTATCTACTCTTCTCTGTCAATTCTAGAGTTTAATATTATCCTTCTGAAGTCTTTGATGAAATTGAAGAGAGATAGTTATGGTTATAATTTTTATTATGATAAAAGGTAAGTTACATATAAGTGTTTAGACTCAAAGATAGGATAGATGGTAGAATAATTTCTACAAAATATTATAACTATAGTTCTTATTTGATAACTGTTGTTATATATTTTACTATGTTAAAGCTAAAACCTTTCCTTTTATTAGGCAAAAAAAGAGGAAATGATGTGATATGTGATTCTGTATATATTTCTCTTATTGGTTGATGAACAAAACACTGATTGGCCAGGCAGGAAGATAGGTGGGGATAGGAGATGAGGAGTATTCTGGGAAGTGGAGGCAGAAGTCAGTTGCCTTGTAGCAGGGGAAGGAGTAAGAGTCATGGACCCTTCTCAGGTAAGATAAGAGAATGTGGAAATATTTAGATTAATAGAAATGGGTTAATAATTTACACAGCTAGCCAATAAGAAGCCCAAGCCATTGGCCAAGAGTTTTATAATTAATGTAGACTCTGTGTGTTTGTTTGGCACAAACAGCTACAGAAACTTGGCAGCTGCAACAGTTTTTACAGAAAATAGAAGCATGCATGAATTTGATCCTCATCACAGCACCAAAGAGTAAGATGGTTACAATGTATGACATAATTCCCCATTGTTTTACCCAAACTGAACCTACTATATATTCCATGAAGTTATTGAGAATATTAAAAAATTTAAGCACTGGTCATTACACAGATAACAAATAATAAATGGCCCAAAATAAAATTTCAAAGCAATTTCTTATCCTGTATGTCCTTATATCACCATTTAATTTCTGTTGTCACTAATAAGGCAACTAAACAAGGCACATCAAGTGTTTTGTTTACCAGAGCTCATATGCAGGTATAGCCTGATCTACTACTCTAGGAGCTGAGACTAAGTGTTTATGAGCTGTTCATGGGGCCTATTCCTGAAAACATTAAAAAATTTAATTATAAATGCATACATTTTAGCGAATCACAAACACTATTTTCTTACCCATGAACTTATGTGGGCTTATAATTTAACAATTGATGCCATTAATTATTTATATATCACTTCATATTGACAATATCCTGCATAAAATCTGGACTTTTGGAGGAGATCTAATGGTTAAATGATAAATTCCCAAAGGAAAAGTTAAATTCCCACTGAAATATGTTTTAATACAAAGGGGCAAAGTGGTGACTTTGGGAAATTCCACTGCCCAATACACAATCAGTTTATCCTGCCCTTCATCACTACTAGTGACCTACCATTCAGTATTCCCAGACTGTCAGACTGTCAAATGTGCCAATATTTTGTTGCAAAATAAATGTTGAGATAGAAACTTTACTCTGATATTTAATTTGATAAAGTAATACACATGCCTTATTCTTTCTTCCCTTTTCTTTCTGTCTTTCTTTCTTTTCTTTTCTTTCTTTTTTTTTTGTACTGATCAACAGAATTCTTATAGAGTATTATCTTACAAAGGTGGTCTCAATAATTTGGGAGAGATTAGAAATGTGCACCTGCTGTGTCTGGACACCCTGTGACAGAAAACAAATCCTCTCCTATGTAAATAACACTGGCTAGCAGATGAGAAGCACTCTAAGTACAGATTAATATGTCTTCTTTTACAATAACAAGCATCCTAAACTCCAAGACAGGCAATGCAGAGTTTAAATATTGTAATCTAAACCACTCTAACAAGTTAAGCATTTCACTGGGCCGAGTTACTGATTGAAATGCTGGTCAAAATTGCCAGCCCCCTCTGCTGCGCTTGCTCTAGATGGCATAAGGAAACTTTTCTTTATGACAAGAAACGAAACATTTCTGCCAGCTGAAGTGACATTGTGTTCACTCAATAAGGATACAGGGCCCTGAGGTCCTTCAGCATGAAAGAGAGAAAAGAAAGTCTCATTAGCTAACTGAGGGGGAACGAAGGTCATTCCACAGAGAGAATGCCATGCTTACACATCACCTCAAACATTTGTTCTTCATTAATTTTTGTAAACCCAAGCTGTGCTATCATCAAGGCTTATTTTAATATTCTGCTCTCTGTCAAAAATAATGGTGAGGGTGTTAGTTTCCTCTGTAATGTACATAAGAGGAGAACATGATCATTTGCCTTCACATCAGTGAATTCAAACAAGGTTTTAGGAAATAATATGATTATATTTGATGTTGGTAATCAGCTTGTATTTCTCAGAAGAAATAAAGGAAGACTGTAGTCATCCATTTTAAAGATTACATTATACAAATTCATAACACCACTGATATTCTTAGTTACAGGATAGTGCAAAGAACTAGATTGTTGCAGCCTTGAGTCATAAAATTCTTGCTTATTAGAGTTCTCTAATTCAATCCATCTAACAATAGATCCCCTTTATTGCAAAAAAACACACACACGCACACAAGCACACACACACACACACACAAGAGAGAGAGAGAGAGAGAGAGAGAGAGAGAGAGAGAGAGAGAGAGAGAGAGAGAGAGAGAGAATTAAGGTACTGATTATACAAAAAACATAGTGCCTTGTATTTTCAGTCTAGGGTTTTCTCATCACAGGTAGAAAACAACAGAAGCAGACTATTACACCAGAGTGCTGCAAAAGCACCTTAAAAACATATATCACTTCTGCTGTCAGTAGTACATGATAGTTTACCTTTTGATAGCACATATCCATCATTTTTATAAATTGAGATGGTATAGTTTTTGACAACAATAAAAAAATTCAGAGGTTTTAGAAGACACATATGGCTTTTGTCAATAAAAATGAGATGTATTAAATAGATATTTCTCTTCCTGGGAACATATGCTTTTAGCAGCTGAAAATAATCTCAGTAAGTGTGCTAAATATGTCTAAAGTGTAAGATATGTTTCTGAGTAGCCATCTGCTATTAGTAATAAGTGCCTCACAGGGCCAGGGAGATGGTTCAGTGGGTGAAAGTGCTTGCTGCAAAACCTACCAACTTGGTTTTTATCCCTGGGAACTGCATTGCAGAAAGAGAGACCTGACTCCTTCAAGCTGTCCTCTGATGTCCATATGAGGAAAGGTGTCATATGAGGATTCACATATTCACACATAAAATGCATAAACAAATAACTAAGTGATAATAAAAATTTTACACAAACAAGTATAAAATAATATGGCAAGGACAAATATTATAAGAACCAGTGTGATTATTCAGCTAATAACACAAAGTTTTAGCCATTGATATAAATTATCATATTGAAAATTCAAGGCAAAAAGCAAGCAAGAATTCTAATGTCAATTATAAGTCAATATATCATTATTATTCATGGGAACCTTTCAATAAGTCCTTTGATTAAAATTGAGAGGACCTAAAACTAGCATGGCAAAATAACATCTTATGGAGAGGTTTGGAAGTAACCTTTGTAAAACAACATCTTGGCTTTAAAGATGTATGCATGATCATCTGAATTATACAAAAAGTAACTTAAGATTCTGTAAAATGAAATTATACATAGTAAAACTTTTATGCACTTTACTTAGGTGAAAATATAAAATAATTTGCGAAAAAGTATCAGAAATCACATCATTCCCTATTGTGAAATGTCCTGACAATGGTAGCAGAAATCATGAATTTATTCCCAAGTGAATGCAACTCTCTCTACTATCAGCGTGTTGTTTAAGGTTTAAGTTTGAAAAATATAGCAGGTGTACTTCTCCTTATAAAATGTCATTGGCCATGATTAAAACATATATAATATTTATAATATTCACTTAAAGGAAAACTTCTATAACACGTATAAATCTCTGTACATGTATATATGCTGATACATTTTAGGAAGACAGTTTTGAGAATGGGAAAGTTGATGCAGTTAAGATTTAGTTCCCTAAACAGCAATGCATAGAAAAATAACATTACTGTATGTATGTATGTATGTATGTATGTATGTATATGCAACAAGATGCTGTTTAAATGCTCAGTTACCCTTTTCTTATAGCAGACTGTTAAGGCCAAGACTTGAAACACAGTCTTCAATTATACATCAGGCTTTATGTCTAGTGAAACTCAATGTAAAGCCTACATCTGTTCTAGATTTTTACTGAGTTCAAATTGTTTGTGATACTATATGAAAGCTACAGGCCATGCTACAATCATTAGCTTTTTCTATGTCATATATTGGCATATGTTAGGAAATATTTATTGACGGATGAGTGGAAGTGGGATATAACCCCAAAAAATGAAACAATGTGCTCCTATGATGTATTTTTGCTCCTATGCTATTATTGCTTTTATTTGCAAATATGCAAAATAATTAGTTTCTTCAGTTTTCAATGTGTCTCTCAAAACTACTCATCTATGCAAAAAAAAAAATCTGAAGTAAACAAAAAAAAAATCTCAAACCAAACATGTTATTCAATCCTTATTATCATCTAGGATCATCTCAATATAGTGTGCTTCTTCCAAGGATTTGTTATAGGCTTGCCAGCAAACAAGATAGACTGACCAAACACCTTCTCCAAACTTAATGGTTTCCCCAAACCCAATCGCTTGAAACATAATACAAGCTACAGCCTTCTTTCACCCCTTCCCACATCTCATTGGGATCCCACAGACCATCCCCTCCTAACTTTCCTCTCCAAAGTCTTTGCAGTATTTGAATCCCCAAATCCAGCAAGTACCTCCTCTCAGGGCATCAGGAAGGCTGAAGACAGATCCATACCTCTCTACTTCTCCTGAGATATGGTAACTCACTGCCACTTCCTGATCTCTGCAGCTGGAATGCTTCTGTGCCCCCACTTCTTCTCTGCCCCCAACCCCAATGGATGACAAAGAACTTCTTCTCCAACATTTCTTCTTGAAACTCATTCCACTTACCCACACTCCAACACCCAGATTCCAGCAGTCATTGTTCCTGTAATCACACAAGCTGAACAGGCCAGGAAAATAGAAGGCAAAACACAGTAGCACACTCTGAAAATGCAAAGAGGAAACAGAAACCAAGGAGCCAAACACATACCCAACAAAGACAAATCCATAAGTCAGCATGTCGATCTTTAATCATCTCTAACCAGATACTAAGACACAAGCCTTAAAACTTAAATCAAGTCAGAGAGTGCATGCCTTTAATCCCAACACTCTGGAGGCAGAGATAGGCCAGTCTCTGTGAATTCAAGGCTAACCCGATCTACTGAGCAAGTTCCGGGTATGCCTTCAAAACTACAAAGAAGCCCTGTCTCTAAAACAAAAACAAACAAACAAACCACAACTAACCACAGACAATGTAACAGGTCTCCACTAGAGCTAAAATATCCTATTGTAGCAGAACATGATCATTCTAACCTAGTCAAAGCATAAGAAAGAAAAAAAGAGAGAAAGAAAGAAAGAAAGAAAGAAAGAAAGAAAGAAAGAAAGGAAGGAAGGAAGGAAGGAAGAAGAAAGAAAAGCTAAAACCAACTAGTACAGATGATAGAAGTTTGAAGTAGAGGTCCTTAAAGACGAAATGAATAAATACCTTAAAGAAATTCATGAAATCACAATAAACAATTGGGGGAAACTAACAAATCTATTAAAGATAGCCCCCAAAAAACCACACAGTTGAAGGAAACCAATGAAACTGTCCAAGACATGAAAATGGAAGTAGAAGCAATGAAGAAAACACAACCAAAAGGAATTTTCTATATGAAAATTATAGTAATTTGAACAGTAACTGAGGAGGCAAGCTTCACCAAGAGAATACAAGAGATAGAAGGCAAAATCTCAAACATTAAATTGAAGATAGAAGAAGTGGATTAATCTGTCAAAGAAAATGTTAACTCTAAAAAAAACCCTGACATAAAGAACCCAGGAAATCTGGAACACTATGAAAAGGCCAAATCTAAGAAGAATAATTATAGAAAAAGGGAAGGAATCTCAAGTTTCAAAGGAAAGTAAAAAGAAATAGTAATAAAAACTGCAAGGGGAAAAGACCAAGTAACATACAAAGAATATTACATTTAAATTACAGCTGACTTTACAATCAAGAATCCAAAGCAAAAAGGGTCTAGATAGATTTCCTGCAGATCTAAAGAGACCACAGATGTCACCAAAGACTACTACAACCAGCAAAATTTTTAATCACTATAAATAAATACATAAGGTATTTCATACTAAAGCAAAATGTAAATAATATCTATCTACAAATCCAACCCTACAGAAAGTACTAGAAAGAAAACACCAACCTTAGCAAGTTAACAACTGACATGAAAACATAGTAAATAATCACACCAAAAAAAAAATCAAAATAAAAGAGATAAATGTGTATGCATGTACACACACATACAATACACACACACAAACACAAACACATACACACAAACACACACACACATACACACACATACCACATGCACTACCAACAACAACAACAAAATAACATAAATCAAGTGAATAAACAACCATTGGACATCAACATATCTCAGTTATTAATGGTCTTAATACCCCTATAAAAAGACACATATTAACAAATGGATGTGAACACAGGACCCATCTTTATTTTATATTCAGGAAATACAAGTCAATATTAATGACAGATATTACCTCTGAGTAGAAGCTTGTAAAGAGATATCCCAAGCAAAAAGATATAGCCATTGTAATAACAAAATAGATTTCAAACCAAAATAATCAAAATAGACATGGAAGTACACAATATACTCATCAAAAGAAAAATATCAATCAAAATGACATTTCAATTCTTAATGTCTATGTGACAAACACAAGATTATAAAAGTTTATAAAGGAAGCATTATTACAGCTTGAATCATATATTGATCCTCCCTCAAAGACAGTGGGAGATCTTAACACCTAACTATCATCAATGGGCAGGTAAACCAGGTAAAAACTAAATAGAGAAATACTGGAGCAAACAAGCATAAATCAAATGGACATGACATATCTACAGATCATTTCACCCAAATACAAAAGGATGCATATTCTACTCTGTACCTCATGGAATTTTGTTCAAAATTGACCAGATACTTGGTCATAAAAGAAATTTCAACAGATACAAGAAAACATGAAATAACCCTGCATCCTATAAGATTTACTTATTAACCTACCAGGTTAATACACTTTGGATTAAACCTGAATATCAACAACAACAGATATAAAAAGCTCTCAAACTTATAGAAGCTGAACAATTCTCTATTGATTGAAAAATGGGTCAAGACAGAAATAAAGTAATTAATAACTTTCTAGAGTTCAATGAAAAAATACACAGCCCACTAAAACTTATGGGACACAATAAAACAGTGCTAAGTGGAAATTTCATAGTATTAAGTGAAGAGATCTTATCCTGGAAATTTAATAGCACCATAACAAAAAGAAGTAAGAATACCCCAAAAAAAGTAGATGGCAAGAAACTGCCAAACTGAGGCCTGAAATCAGTAAAAATAAACAAAGAGAACAATACCAAAAATCAATGAAACAAGATTTTGTTCTAGATAATCAACAAGATAGACAAATCCTTATGCAGACTGTCTAAAAGATGGGTGGGACTATCTCCAAATTATCAAAATCACAAATAAAGGGGAAACTTAACAGAATCCAAGGAAATCCAAAGAATCATATGGAAATGTTTTAAAGAACTAATGCAAAAAATTGGAAAATCTAAGAGCAAGGAATAATTTTCTCCATAGGAGCCACTTGTAAAAATGTAACCAAGATTAGATAAACAATTTAGATAGATCATTAACCAACCCCTAACCCCTACTGAAATGGAAGTAGTCAATAAAGGCCACACCCTCCCCAATAATAAACCTCCTAGAGCAAGATGGTTTAGCTCAAAATTTTACCAAATATTCAAAGAAGAGTTAAGATAAGTAATTCTAAAATTATTATACAAAATAGAAAAAGAACAAATATATCCTAATTAATTTTATGAGGTTATATTTACCCTGATAACTAAACCACACAAAGTCTCACCAAAGAAAAATAATGGTATATACAAATTCCCATATGCACATAAATTAAAATAAACTCAATAAAATACTTGCAAACAGACATGAAGAATATATCAAAGAGACCATCGAACTTGATCAAGTAGGCTTCATCCCATAGATTCAAAGATGGTTCAGTACATGAGAATCAGTAAATATAATCTACCACAAAACAAAAACTGAAAAAAGAACAAGCATATGGTTATCTCTATAAGAAAAACATTTGACAGATTCCAATACCCCTTCATGTTAAAATCCCTGGAGAGATTAGGGATAAATGGAACATATCTAAACGTAGAGGAATATAGAGAGTAGAAACTATAATCTGGATACATTGAGTGAGAAAAGATTCTATTCTCAATAAAATAAAAAAAGTAAGCTTTTATACTAAATTATATCATGATGGCACATGTGTGTCCCCATGTATATTATTTAATAAGTATTGTATTATGATTAATAGAGCAATGTAAATATTTAATTTGATTTCCTGATGTCAGCTGGTCTAAATACATCTTAGAAAAGATTGTAATCCAAATCTTTGTATCCTTAAGATAACATTACCCTTTCTACCTTTCTTGTTTCCTCCTTCTGGACAAAAGAAAATGTATAAAGAGTATATAAAGCTCAATCAAAAATATTGCATCGTGTTCATTTTTCTTTTCTATTTTCAGGTTTCCTTTTCTTTTCCTTTTTCTTTTTAAAACAATCTTACTTTACATACCCATCTCAGTTCCCTCTCCTTCCTGTCAACCCTTTGCAAGATAACTTGAAAACATTATACCCAAATCACTGTTATCTATGAAAATATTTCTTTTAGACAACAGACAAAAACCAAGTGTGTTCACCTTTGATCCGCATAAAAGCCTGTCCACATTCCCTCCTCACTCCAGTTATTAATGTGTCTTCCCTATGTTTTCTCCTCATGTGCTCACCAT
Source organism: Cricetiscus sungorus (assembly GCA_030556225.1). Classification (NCBI taxonomy): domain Eukaryota; kingdom Metazoa; phylum Chordata; class Mammalia; order Rodentia; family Cricetidae; genus Cricetiscus; species Cricetiscus sungorus. The sequence continues at coordinate 21,151,096 of JANBXA010000069.1, forward strand.
ATAGTCACATAAAGTTGTCTCACTTCTTTATTAATACCAATTTCCCTGCAGGATACGACTTACATAGATCATCACGTTCTCCCTAATCATAAAACATTTTTTTGTCTCTTTGAGAAAATGGAAAGGAACACAGACTAGTACACCTTTCACTCTAGAACCTTCAGGTTTAATATCTCCTTGTGGATTTCTGTATCTTCCTAGTCCATTGGTAGGATGTTTCCTACTTTAATTTTCACCTCAAATTTTATATATCTCTAAAAGCACAATTTATTTTATTAGCTGATTTTTGTTAAGTGTCTACCCAAAGAAGCTATGTAGTACTTAACGTCTAGTTCAGATTGCTGTGTCTTCAAACAAGTACAATGCATGACCTATCACATTTGATGGGAGATGTTATTCTGTATATATGTTTCTCATACTAATTAATAAAGCCGATGGAACTTTATAAATCATGATATAGTAAGTTTTTAGTCCCTTAATCTCTACTTATAAACATACAATTTTGTTCTATAAATGTAAATAAGGTAAATTAGTTGAAATCGTATCTGCAATAAATAAGCATTGCATGAAAGAGTAAAAATAGCATTAAGAATTTAGGAGTATAGATTGAGTTTTTTGCAAAACAAAATTGCGTTTAGGCTGTTGTTGATTTAATCATTTCCTTTAAACCATCATAAACATAGCACATCTTTTGTTGACAGTAAATATTTAGAAACGAAGTAATCTTCCAATCATTGGCTTTTAGTTTCCAAGATTTCACTGTACATAGTACCTTTTTATTATTTTACATATCAATCCGAGTTCCCTCTCCCTCCCACCCTCTCATGCCCCCAAATTACACCCTCCCCGCCTTCCCATTCCTCATCCATTCGCCAGGGAGAGTGATGCCTTCTAGGAGGAATCATCAAAATCTGTCAAGTCATTTGGGGTAGAACCTAGGCCCTACCTCGTATCCCTAAGATAAGGGGATATCTGCTCCCAACGTGATTTCATGAACCAGGGATACATCCTGGTTCTACTGTCAGAGGTCCCATGTACTGGAAAGTAGGGCATATTTTGACTCTGATAATAGAAAAATAAACTCTACACCTCCTTCAATGTTCTTTCCTTTCTTTCTTACTTCTTGCTTTCTGCTAGTCGACATCCTGTCTTGCTTTCTATTTCTTTCTCTCCTTATTTACCTGCTTTTAGGCCTCATGATTATATCGTTGTCAACATAGCCATGCAACAAAAGTTATCACACACAGAGAGAAGGCTTTTCCCTGTGGCTGTAGTTTGACATTGTTTCCTAGAAAAATCCTTTTTCTTAAATTCTTGAAGTAGAAATTAGCAACTTGTATGAACTCTTAAAATTATCTCTTAAAACTTTCATGAAATTGGAGGACCATTTACACTGGTAGGGCAGTCTGAGTAATCCGTTATTATGTGTTATCTTCACACATAAATATCTGGTTATTTTTAGTTAATGAATTAATGAGCTGCTCCTTGAAATATGATAATTAACTACCATTTGACTGATAGAAGAAGCAAATTCTCTGATGGGGAAATGAAAAACTTAGAGGAATTCTAATTCCTAATGCAGAAGATATCTGAGGCAAATATTACTGCCCTGCATGCTTTGCCTTGTTAGAGAAAACTGTTTTCAGTCCCATCAATCTCCGTCTATTTATTTAGAAATTACTGAGTTATTAGAGCTGCTGCCTGGTCTCTGGTGTTTAATTTTCACCCTGCATCACATTCAGAAATCCTGGCTGCTGACGAAGTGCTGTGTGCTCCCATTTCTGCATCTCCCATCCCTAGAAAATGAATCTTGCTGTGAAAAATGAAGATTAATGGACTTCATAATGACTCTCCCCTGCTAAAGGCAATTTGAATAAAGAGGAATGGAAATGTTCGTGTGTGTGTGTGTGTGTGTGTGTGTGTGTGTGTGTGTGTGTGTACATATGTGCTTGTAAAAAGCTTTAAATGGTGAGAAAATCAATAAACAGAAACAAACAATCTGCGTATAGAGGCTTCTCAAAACTCTAAACATAACCACAATATGACACAACAATTATACTTCTTCTGTAAATATTTAGATAGATATAACAAACACACAGATATATAGTTCACATATAATAGGAAAGATCTGTATCATTTCCATAACAACTTTAATTATAATAACCAGTGTAAACAAACCAGGTTTCCATCAATAGATGCATATATTTAAAATTCAAACACATGTGTGTGTGTGTGCATGCACACACGTGTGTATTGATGTTCTCCTTTTATTAGCTCTCTCCAGAATTTAGAATTTTGCAGTATAACTTCAAAAGAAATTATGAAGTCTGCCAATTGATCTGTGGCAACACAGATCATGGACAAGAAGCCCTGGACTTCATTCTGCAGGAGAGTCCAAATTCACACACAGACATATATTTTTTTCTGAATTGTTAATTTCTAATTGTTTTTTACTTCATTGTAATTAGGAAAATATAATTACCCTATTTCTTTTGCAAATGTCAGGTTAGTCAGCATGATCAGCATGCTCTAGAATGTTTTAACTAAAATAATGTGACAACTCATTTTCGTTAGAATGACAAAACAGATTTTATGGGGTCATCAGGACTTATGCTTGTATTGCCATTACATTCACACAAATTAGCTGGGCACATACCTTTAATCTCAGCACTATAGAGAGAAATGCAGGCAGATCTCTGTGAGTTACAGGCCAGCCTGGTTTATAGAGCTTCTTCCAGAAAGGCTCTAAAGCAATACAGAGAAACCCTGTCTAAAAAAAAAAAAAATCCAAAACCAAAACAAAAACAAAAACCAAAAATAGAAAGGAAGATTCACATACATTAAAGTACTTAAGGGAATGGAATTGTGATCCTTTGGTTTTGAAGGTAGGATATATAATGAAGTGTGTGTGTGTGTGTGTGTGTGTGTGTGTTTGTGTGTATGTGTGTGTGTGTGTATGTAATATACACATATGTTTATGTAATTAAAATGTAGATTTGTATATGCATGCATGCAAAATTATTATACTGAGGAAAAATTTGCTTTAATGAGTATGTTCTTCATGAATATTAAATATGACTGTCATTAAATATCTCAGCAGCATCTAATCACTATTCTCCCTAAAGTTTTAAGAGTGTCCACTTCTTGAATTACTGTGAGCCAGTTGCCAAAAGTCCAATTTGCTTTCTCTCCCTTCAATTTCTAGAAATTGTTATACATTGCTGAACTTTGCTTAATAGTGTGACATGTTGAGATGAGCTTAGCTTTGGCTCTGCTGAAGGTAGCCATTGATCCAGAATCTACTGCATTCTCAGAGAATAAATGCTATGTACCCCCAAACCTACACTTTTTCTTTTCAATTTACTTCAACACTCTCCAAAAATGTCCAGTGATTTTCTTTGGCGGGATTCTTATAAATATTAACATGCTCAGTGGTAGACAAGCAACACTTTTAAGGGTTTCGGATGCTAGCCAAACTGCAACTCTAGGGACTGCAGTCTCATTTGATCATGGTCTGTTATTTAGAGCTGTTTACAACATGAAGGACATTTACAATAGAAATAGCATTTTTTGAATACATTAGATATGGCAGCCATAGGCTCAAGATTTTAAAAGACAGATCAGTATTGCACCAAAGATAATTTTAGGATGTACATAACAATGGCCTTATGAGATAAAAGGAGTCAAGTAAAAGAAATATGAGTCCACTTTCAGGGCTATTTCAATAGTTATTAAATCAAGACAAAGTACCAGTTTGGAGGTAGAATGTCTTTAGCGCTCTTCTGATTGTTGGTACTTTTCCTCTAAATGAATGAAAGAACCTTGAGCATACCTGATTATAATGTTTAGCAGGATTTTTTTTTGTTTTTTAAATTTATTTTTTATTTTAAAAAATTTATTTTACATACTAACCCTATTTTTTCCTTCCCTTTCCCACAACTCCCCTCCCATCCTTCCCAACACCTATCCACTCTTTAGAGAGAGTAAAGCCTTCTTTGGGGAGTCAACAAAGTCTGGCATACCGAATTGAGACAGGATCAAGTTCCTCCACCCTGTATCAAGGCTGAGCAAGATAGACCACCTAAGGAATGGGCTCCAAAAAGCCAGGCCATCCACCCCACCCCCACCCCAAGACAGGTCCTGGTATGACTGCCATACCCACCTCCCCCATCAAATCAAGTCACATAACTGTCACCACATTTAGAAGGTCTATTTCGGTCCCATGCAGGTTCCCCAGCTGTCATAGTTATTGAGCTTCATCTAACTCCAGTCACCTGTCACCTTGGTTTTCTCCATTGTGGTCTTGACCTCCCTTGTAAATATGATCCCTCCTCCTCCTCTTCCATCAAACTCCAGGAGCTCAGTCCAGTGCTTAGCTGTGGGATCACTGCATCTGCTTCTATCAGTTACTGAATGTAGGTCCTATGATGGCCAGGAAAACAGTTAAGATCTCCTGTGTAAACTGGGAGAAAAGTAGAAGGGAGGAGATGAGAGATGGGAACATGAAACACGAAGACTGAGTTGGGGGAGGGACAGAGGGGAGGAACAATGAGAGATATTTCCATAGAGGGAGCCATTATGGAGTTGGAGAGAAAGCTGGTGCTAGAGAAATCTCCAAGAATCCACAAGCATTACTTCTACTAATTCTCCTAGTAATAGTAGAGAGACTATCAGAATCAGCCTTCCCCTTTTATTAAATTAGTGACTACCCTAATTGTCATCTCAACAAAGTTTTTTAAAATAACACCTTCTTTTCTGGGGTGCAAACTTTTAATATACTTATGTTCAGTGACACAAATGCTCACATCTACAGTTGTGCAAAATAAATATCTACCTAAATAAATGAAGCAGTCAATATAAACAGAAATATAAATTACAAAACAAACCCAGAGATATCAGAAATAAAATTATCCTGAAAGTAGCCTAAACTGTCTAAACTAGTGAAGCATTTTATTAGATAACAGCATGTGTACCCCTCTACAACCATGGGGTGTGATTTTTAAAGTTGTAGCACATTTGTTGATGTAACATGATTGCTGTGTAAAATGCTACAGGAAGTAATTATTATGCCTAATACCTGATTCAGTGAAGTTGTAGCTTTTCATTGGAAGGGGTCTTTAAAGAGGGAATTACAATAATGTGCAACAATTCCTATTACAAACAGGACAAGTCACATCAACAAAGCATAGCTCACAGGTCCTAAAATACTTTCTAGAAATTATACATAGTGAAAGGCAAGATCATGAAAATGGTTGAAATGGAAGAAACCAAGTGTAGTCAGGCAGGAATTAATTTCTTGTTCTTTCCTTTCATCAAGACTGCTTCCCTACTTTAGTGGAAGTAACTTTAGAGACCTCCCTGAGACTCAGCTCCAGCATCAAGAATATCACAAGGACCATAGCAACTAGTCCATACAAAATATACCTGACATATTTAAGTTAAACAAATGATAATTGTCAATATTAATGATAATATACAAATAGCATTGAAAATATTAGATGATTAACATAAAAGGAATACAGCATACCTGACTAGGACAGAAAGTAAAGATTATTCTAAACAAAAGAAAGAAAATAATCAAACCCACTGACACTATAGTTAACTTTCTAGGAAAGCTGAGATTGAAGATGTAAAGAGAAACATTAGATGAGAAAGATGATTATAAAATACATAGGGAATCTTGTCTGCATTTTAATGTTAGATAATATTTGTGTTCTTTTAACTTGGCAAACATAAAAATTAATGCACATCTTATGTTTTGCATTACAAGTTTAAATAGCAAACAACTTAGTGAACATTATATATAAATGGGACCTCCTGAAACTGAGAAGCTTCTATAAGGCAAAAGACAGTCAACAAGACAAAATGGCAGCCCACAGAATGGGAAAAGATATTCGCCAACCCCATATCTGACAGGAAGCTGATTTTCTAAACATACAAGGAACTAACGAAGCTAGTTACCAAAGCACCAAATAATCCAATTAAAAAATGGGGTACAGAACTAAATAGAGAATTCTAAATAGAGGAATCTAAAATGGCTGAAAGGCACTTAAGAAAGTTCTCCTTAGCCATCAGAGAAATATAAATCAAAACAACTCTATGATACGATCTTACTCCTGTCAGAATGGCTAAAACCAAAAACATCAAGTACAGTTTATGCTGGAATGGATGTAGAGAAAGGGGCACACTCTTCCACTGCTGGTGGGAATACAAATTTATACAGCCATTTTAGAAATCAGTGTGGCGGTTCCTCAGGAAAATGGGAATTAATCTATCTCAAGATCCAGGAATTCCACACTTGGGCATATACCCAAAAAGATGAACATTCTTACAAGGACATCCTCAACTTGTTCATAGCAGCATTATTTGTAATAGCCAGAACCGGAAGCAACCTACATGCCTCCCAACTGAAGAATGGATGGAGAAAATGTGTTACATTTATACAAAGGAGTAGTATTCAGCAGAAAAACACAATGGAATCCTGAAAATCACAGGTAAATGGATGGTATTAGAAGAAACAATGCTGAGTGAGGTAACCCAGTCACAAAATACAAACATGTTATATGCTCACTCATATATGGATTCTAAACATAGAGCCAACTATTAACTACAATTCACACTGGCAGAAAAGCTAGGAAAAAAAGAGGTCACTAAGAGAAAAACATGCATGGTCCCAAGAGAAGGGGAAATGGACAAGATCTCCTGAGCAAATTAGGAGCATGGAGGGAGTGGAATTGGAGTCAGTAGAGAGAGAAGGGGAAAAGAGGAGGGAGGGGAGAGATTGGCATGAGGGAACAGGAAGATTGAGACAGGGAAAGAATAGAGGAGAATGAGAGAGAGAGAGAGAGAGAGAGAGAGAGAGAGAGAGAGAGAGAGAGAGAGAGAGAGAGCATAATAGGGGGAGCCATTACAGATTTAAGAAGAAATCTGGCACTAAAGGAAATGTCAAATGATCTATAAGGATGAACCCAACTTTCATGCCCTTTCACAATAATGAAATTGACAACTACCTAATATGCCATCATAGAGCCTTCATTCTAGTAGCTGATGGAAGCAGAAGCAGACACCCACAGTTACAGAGATGGAGGAGGGATGAGCAAAGGGGTCAAGATCAGGCTAGAGAAACCCACAGAATAAGCTAACCTGAACAAGGGGGAGCTCATGCAATCCTGTCTGATAGCTGGGAAACTAGAATAGGACCAACCCAGACTTCCTGAATGTAGGTGTTCGGAGCATTGGGCAGGCTATGCGGCCTCTAGTAATGGATCAGTATTTATCCCTAGTATACTGATGGACTTTGGGGGCCAATCCCACATAGAGGGATACTTTCTCAGCCTAGATACATGGGAGAGGGCCTAGGTCCTTCGCTAAATGATATGATAAACTTTTAAGACTCTCCACTCTGGGGTGAATAAAGGTGATGGACTGGTGTTTGGTGGGGGTTATTGGGGAATATGGAGGGTGAGAGAAAGGAGATTGACATGTAAAACAACTTTGTTTCAAATTTAAATAAAAAAGGAAATAAATAAATAATCCTATATTGTAAAATAAAAAGGACTATTGTGTAAATGATTTCACATTCATAAAATGTTAGAAATATTTTAACATTATTATTTAAGTACCCATGAAATAGATAAACAAATTTCAGTAGATATGTTCAAATGGAACATGAATAGGTATTGGTAGTCACATAACAAACTGTAAGGTAAACATTTAAAGATTGGCAGAAGTTAAATACTCATATTAGAAAATACTGACTGCCTCAAAAAAAAATTTTAGCATTGTATCTCTCTGAAATAAGTGAGAAAGATGCAATGACAGTCCCAAAGTCAATTAAACATTAAAATCTACTTGTATTGTTTCCTTTACTCTAGTTACCTCAGGGTTAGGGTTAGGGTTACGGTTAGGGTTAAATACCTGTCTAAATATATATATATATATATATATATATATATATATATATATATATATATATATGTATATATTATACTGAATATATTTAGAAAATGCATGTCTAGTTTTCCTAAATCATAATTCTTTATTTTATATTCCACAAAAATGTATGCTCAAAGACAATAATCATATAGACAAAAAGATTTCTTTCCATTTTATATTGTAATTACTGTTTCTTGACACTAAGGTAGAATTCATTTCTGTATTACAGCTACACATTAAAATTAGCTACATCCTCTCATACTACAAAGAAAGTATCCATTCTCTTATAGTTCAACATCACAATTAACTAAGAGAAAAAGTATTGTGCCTCTTTTATTAAACATTTGCATTTTGTCGCTACTCATACTCTCAAACTGCCCTGCCCCCGGTCATTCATATAGCTATTTCTCCTGATCTAGTTCTTGAACAAGAAAATTACATGACATGGAAGAATCCAGAAGGAGCACTTTCTAGGTAAGAACAAAAGATATGAAATTTTCTTTTCTTATTTAAATGCATTATTCAACCTTTGTGTTCTGGACATTCTTCGGCATAGAAAATGGAGTCATGACCAAAAAACAGAATTCACATGATGATACAGCTTAAAATTGTTTGGGCAAAATCAACCAAGCTAGTACAAAAATACAAAACCATGTGCCCAGAGATAGATCTTTTTTATTATTATCATTATTTATTTTATAGACCAAGCACAGGTCCTTCTCTCTCCCCTCATCACACCCCCTGTCTTCCCCTAGCCTACCCCCAACCCATACACTCCTCAAAAGGGCAAGTCCTCCCATGGTTACTCAACAAAACCTAGCACATTCCTTTAAGGCAGAACAAAGATTCTCCCCCTTGCAGGAAGGCTAAGCAAGGCATCCCACCATACTGAATGGGCTTTAAAAAGCCAGTTTATGTACTGTGAAGAGATCCAGGTCCCATTGCCAGGGTTCCTACAAACATACCAGGCTACAAAATTGTCGTCCGCATACATAGGGCTTAAGTCTTTCCTATTCAGACTCCTCAGCTGTAGGTCTAGAGTTCCTGTGCCCCCACAAGTTTGGGTCAGCTGAGTCTGTGTGTTTCACTGATGTTGACCCCCCATCGATCATAGAATCACCTCCTCCCCCTCTTCGAATGGATTCCCAAAGCTAGGCCTGGTGCTTGGTTGGAGATCTCTGCATCTGGTTCCATTAATTACTAAATGAAGGATCTATGATGACAGTTGGGATATTCACCTGTCTAATTACAGAGGAAGGGCAGTTCAGACACCCTGTCCACTATTGGTAGGAGTCTCAGTTGCGGTCATCCTTGTATATTCCTGGGAATTTCCCTAATATCGGGTTTCTTCTTAACTTCATAATGGTTCCCTCTGTGAAGATAATCATTTTCATTGCTCTCCCACACCGTCTGTCACCTAACTAGCCCATTCTGTTCCCCCATGTTCCTATTATTCCTGCTTACTGCCCCCTCACTACCAGTTTAACCAGGATATCTCATCTGTTTCTTCTTCCCAGGGCAATCCATCTGTCCCTCTTATGGTCCTCCCCTGTTACCTACTTCTCTGGAGCTGTGGATTATATTGTGGTTATCCTTTGCTTTACATCTAGTATCCACTTATGAGTGATTATATATCATGTTTGTCTTTCTGGGTCTGGGTTACCTCATACAAAATGGCCTTTGCTAGTTCCCTCCATTTCCCTATAATTCATTTCTAAATTGGTTAACTTTTAAGATACACTTGTGAAAACAGGATGGACTAAAATACTCCAGAATATCTTTAGATATGATACACCCAAGTTAATGGGAAAAAATGGAAAAAAACCAGTCATGGCAAAATATCTCATTACAGATCTTAATACTTTAATATACAGTCAGAGGAGAGAAGTTAATTGAATAGCAGAAAAGCAACAAGTTTCTAAATTAACCTTGAACTGTGTGGTAACCCAGAATGTTGGATTTGTGCCATATGTTACCTCTCCTGACAGTGTTATGTGTCTTTACCACAACACCATCTGTGCTGCTGTACCTGAACAGGGACAGTGGGTGGAAATAGAGAAAAATAATGCACTCTTGAAACATGTTTCTCCCTCAGCTAACACATCTGATAATAGATATTTCCCTTTCACTTGAGAATAACACATGTGCCTTACAATAAATCATTAAGATATCTCTGACTTTTCCTATGTGTTTATATATTACATGTATGAAAGCTGAGATTTATTTTTTATAAAATTAGAATAAACTTTTATCTGAGGTTTTATCTTTATTTACCTTGTTGTGACTCTTGCTGGTATAGCTAGGAAGGGCTGTGTTTATATGCTGACAAAATTGGATATAGAGGTATAAGTCCTGATACCACTGGCTCCAGAGTTGTCATAGTCACTTTTATAACTTTAATGTTGATTTTATTGCTTGTGTATTATTAAATGCAGACTTTATCCTTGATTTTTAGATTCAAACATTTTATATGAGATGGACCACACTACTCTAGTTTTCAGAATTGCTTTAAACATAAAGTCAGTATATCTATAGAACTTTTATGTAGTCAAAGACAGGTAGACAACCCTAATTTCCAAGTCATTTTTAAGATAATCTGCCTTATTTTGCAACTGTCAAAGAATATGCAATATTTTCTCTGTTAGATGGCCCATATCTATCATATAAAACCAGTGAATGAATAACTGTAAGTAATTGTAAAGGTACACACATTCCTATGGAAGAAAAATAGCTCTAATTTTCAAGTTGTCTATTGAGTTATTGTTTGCAGTGATTCTATTATTATACTGAGTACCACTAAGGGAGAAATAAAGACAATTAAAACTATAGTTTTTAGTTCTATTAAAATTTATCAATTTGTGTGTGTGTGTGTGTGTGTGTGTGTGTGTGTAAAATGTGCACATGCACATGTTACAGCACATGTAAGAGTACAAGAAATAAAATTTGGTTCTAAACTAGTGATCAAACTCAGAGCACTGGGATTGGTTTCAAGCTATTTACCCACTGGAAAATATTTCTGGGGAGATAAATTTTTTAGTGTAATGTTTGTAGACTCCAAACAAAGTAAAGTATACATGTTAGTTGAGAGAGAAGAATGAAAGATCCCATGGAATACATATGTAGAAAGGCACATGGCCATCTATAATGGAGGGAAAATAGTAAGGTAGAAAAAAGAAAAGAAAAGAGATAGACACCACAATATACAGTTGAACATGATAAAAGAAAGGAAGAAAACAGAATACTAATATTGTCAGTTTAAGCCTTGTCATTGGCTGATAGGGATGAACCAATAAACTTGCTTCACATTTTACACATTCCAAAGGAAAAATACAAAATCTTTTATTTTTACTTATCAGGTAATTTATTTAAAGGTTTGATGTAAGACAGATAAGAATGTTCATAATTAATAAACAGCACATTTATTACTTCAGCTGATTAGAACATTATACCAATGATGCTGTAAGCATTAGACCTGTCTACCACACACTTCCTTAAGGGTGTTCATTGTCCTAATAAAGCTTACAGTTAAACCAGGCCTTGGCTTTTAAGTATGTATCACCAGACTACTTTGGAGGCTGATGCAGAAGGATCACAGTTCAAGGCCTGCCTTGACAATATGCCAATATTTTTTTCTCCAAATATAAAGTAAAATTAGGATAGAGGTGTAGCTCCACAGCAAAGCATGGACTTTGCAGTCTTTGAATCCATCACCAATTCTTCTTAATAGTAATAATAAAGGAATTATTAAACCTTTCTCCCTTGTTTTTCTTCTAAATTCATTTCATTTAAAGTGTGTGTTTGTGTGTGTGTGTGTGTGTGTGTGTGTGTGTGTGTGTGTGAGCATACATGTGTGAATGTGCATGTGCATGCAGGCTTTATCACCCTGTCTGTGCACCTGAGGGGCCCAACGTTAGATGTCAAGTCTCTTTCAAAATAAGTATTTGCTTTATTATTTTATATCTATAAGACTTTTGTCTGCAAATACAGCTATACATATATACACACATACATACATACATATATGAGTACATATATATACACATATACACACACAAACACACACATGTATGTATTTATATATGCATATATACATACATGTATGTATATGTACGTACATACATACATGTGTGTATGTATACATACACGCATACATACATGTGTGCGCGCATGCGTGTGTGTGTGTGTGTGTGTGTGTGTGTGTGTGTGTGTGTGTGCCTGTGAAGATCTCCACTAGGTGCCTGTGTAGATCAGAAGAGAGGGCATGCAATCCCCTGGGAGTAGAGTTCCAGACAATGTGATCAGTCAAATGATTGTGGGAATCAAATGCCCATTCTCTGCTAAAGCAAAAGGTGCTCTTAATCAATCAGCCAACCCTTTAGTCTGACTTTCCTTTTCTTTTTTTCTCTCTCTTTGTTTTTTATTTTTAAAGCATTTTATTATTATTATTATTATTATTATTATTATTATTATTATTATACATATCTATCCCAGTTCCCTCTCCCTCTCTCCCTCCCTCTCTCCCTCTTACCCTCTCTTCCTCCCTCTCTCCCTCTTACCCTCTCTATCCTCTCACATACACCCTGACCACCCTCCCCTCCCATACCCCCACCCCAATTCCACTTGTAGGGCAATGCCATCCAGGTGGCATCATGCAAATCTGTTAAGTTATTTGAAGTAGGGACTAGGACTTCTCTCCTGTCTCTAGGTTAAGGAAGTATCCCTCCATGGGGGATGTGTCCGCTATGTCCTTTTGTGCACCAGGAATATATCCTGGTTCCACTGTCAGAGGTCCCTTAGACTGCTCAGGCCTTGAGGTAAGACCCATCTTCAGGGGGTCTGAGTCAGCCCCATGCTGGATTCCCAGCTATCAGTGTGGGGGCCCATTAGCTCCTCATTGTTCAGGTCAGCTGTCTCTATGGGTTTCTGCAACCTGGCCTTGTCCTGTCTCTCTGCATCTGGATTCTAGTTCGACTCAGTGTTTAGTTGTGGGTGTTTGCTTCTGTTTCCAACAGGTACTAGATGAGTACTCCATGATGGTGGATAAGTTAGTTGTTGATCTCACTATCCTGGAACAGCATTTATGCTAGCCTTTCCACAGTTGCTCAAATTGTTAGTTGGTGGCAGTCTTGTAGGTCTCTAGAACTTTTTTTAGGTTTAGTTTTCTCATCAAACCAATAATGGCTTCCTCATTTATGTTCGTTCTCTCTCTCTGTCTCTCTTTCTCTCACTCTCTCTGTGTCTCTCTGTCTCTGTCTCTCTGTCTCTCTCTCTCTCTGTTTTTTATTCCTACCCTGACTCAATCTTCCTAGTCGTACATGCTTTCCTCTCCTCCCCTTCTCTTTCTCCTACTGACTTTCCTTTTCTTAACACCATTTCCCTGCAAAGTTCTTAGTGTATGATGTGTTTATTTTCGTCTTCAGCTTTGCAAAATCTTTACTTAGTAAATTGAATGATTTGCAAATTATAACCATATTTCTCTATATTGTGGAACACTTTTTAATCTATTTTTAATAATTAGTTTTTGGCATGGAGTCTCATTATGCGATTCTGGCTATTCTTACATCCCTATATAACTGAGACTATGCAGTTCTTCCAGTTTATTTGTTAAATGATCTAAGTTTCGGAGTTGGCTGTATCAAATCATACATCTATTTAAAAGAAAATTTAGAGATCATGGTTGATGAAATTGGGGTATAACAAAAGTGTACCAAGGGTTTGACCTTCCAAAAGTCAATAGGAAAGTTATAAATAAAATTAAAATTCCATTCTAATGAATACTACATGATATACATCACAATGTAATAAAATAATAGCTATCTGCATGTTATCTATTTGGTGTATGCTCAGAAATGAAATAGGAAATTTGCTTGCATAATTTTTATCCTGTATACCATTCAGAAAAGAGTGGGCATCAATACAACAATTTTACTGATTAAAAATATGGTTCAATTTTAGATAATTCCTATCACAACGATAATAACATTGCTATCTTTCTTGTCAAAGCTTGTACGGAAAAAAATAAAAACTTTTGAAACTTCATGAACAAATGTATGACCTACATAAAGAGCCAAAATTGGAGCACATGAAATAAGCAAGAAATTCACTTCCAACATACTAAGATATGTAGAGAAAATAACTTAACTTAAAGAAAATAACCATAGAAGGTAGGAAGTCAGTAGTAGTTTTCCTGAACCAAAACACTAAAGGTCAATGGTAATCTTCAGAAATTTTAAAGGAAATGTTCCAACCTGTTTCAGAAAGAACACATTTTATTCCACTAAGCTGTTGGGAATTTACCTTCTTTATAAAGCCATTCAATGGGATCTACACATGGCTCAGATATGGTAAGAGCATTTCTAAGCCTATTATCAAACCAAGTACCTATGCCTCAATCATGGTTTTGATTGAAGTTGTATGTCACATGTGTACATACACATTAAAGGCTCAATGTGAATTTGTACATTAGGTACTCATTAAGTATTAGGAAATGAATACACTTATATGAAATCATTTTCTTAGGCAGCCTTTTCCATACTGAGTTGATTTAAGCTTAGTTAAACCATTCCCTCCCCTTCACTGTCAATCCCACTGACTCTTACTGGAAAACAGTATTATATTGAATAGGTATATGTATTTGATATAATTTTGATCTTTGTAAAAAAGTTATTGCATATATGAAATTGCTACTTTTCCTCTCCAATATTACTGTCATTTTATGGCGTGCTATGTAATTAAGTTTACTGTATCACAGAGGTATTTTTTAAAATTACCACGTCGTACCTATGGTTTATTTTTATTTCATGTGATAAATTAACAGAATTCAAAGTGTAATTTTAAATCTCCCTAATTTTAGTGAGTCTATTTTGTCTGGAATTTTATTAAAAGTAGTAGTTCAGGTAAAAGTATATAAACTGCACATATTTCATTAACCTGAATATTATAGCTGTTTTAGAAAAGCATGTAGTTGAAGCAAAAGTTTTAGAAAAAAAATATACTAGGATAAGGAATTTATAAGGAAAGTTTTTTAAAACGTCAGGTAAACATCTTAATATCTTTGGATTTCTAGATGTGACTATCTTGGAGAACCAGTAAATATCTTGCAGAGCTATGAGGAATAAGAAATAACATTATCACATTTGGAGATACAGTAATGTCAAAGTTTGTCCATGTGATTTAATCCTTCTGTTTGTTTGGTTGGTTTTAATTATTCTTTGCCTTGGAATTTGCTTTCAGAGGAGACTTCTGGTCATCTAAAATGCTTTCTCTTTTATGTATGCTTCATTAACTATAAGGAACTATTAGAAATTTGCTGGTAGCTTTGCAAGAAATGTGTTCTTCATGAGACTGAATAAATTTTAGACATGAAGACTATGTCTGAATATAGTACATGCCTATTGTCTTGTTTTAATCTTCTACAGTCACCTGATGCCCACCAAACCCTAATGGGGAGTCCTGCCAATCTCATTTTAAAGGCTATGAAACTGTGATTGGGTTATACAATTTGAAAACAGTAGTCACAATTAGATAGGATCATAAAATTAGCTTATTTTCTTTTTAATGACAGAAAAATTCCATTGTTTCTGCTGAAAAAAAACCAGACATATCTAAATATTTACATTATACCTGCCATGGATGAATGAAGAAATATTGATAATAAAATTGATACATAGTTTATTATTTCCTATTCATTCAAATTTTTACCCACTCAAAATACTGGATTTTTATTCTTCTAAATTGAAATATGCTGTCAATACTCGATGAAGCACTTGGGGAATCAAGGTATTATTTTAAATATAAAATTTTTACTATTTATATGCTTACATTTTAAATATACAATATTTACACTAAAGTGAGAAGCATGTAGAATTTTGTTTGAAATATTACATTTGCCTTTTTTATACAAGTAATTAAAAAAACATTTTTAGAAGTTCATATAGAGATTAATATGTCCATAGGTTTGAATAATTTATGATATAGCCTATCATAAAGCCATAATACAACTTTTTAAATAAGTAATTGAGATAAATATGTAAGTTTGTATAAATACATTTTATAATATAGATTAAACTAAATGAGTGCTATGAACTATAAAATAATTCATAATTGTTATATAATACATACAATATATGAATCATATATATGTATATATATATGATCTTAAAAGAACTACAATATTTAGTTATTGCCCAAAACAATATAAAATCTGGCTATGTTACAGCTACAATTTTTAATTCATGTATTGGAATATCAACCAATATAAAAATTTCATCTTTATTTTAATGATAATTCTCATGAGTACACAAACCCTAACATGGAAAGATAAATTAGATATACATATCAAAATATGTTTGTATTACAGAATATTAAATTAATAAAGTACAAATAGTACTATAATTTATTCTAGTAATTAAAGGATGACATAGCACTTGCCTCTTAAGTAACTGAATTTATTTACTCTGTGAAGGAAGAATAGAAAAACTTTACCTCCATCTCATTAGACACACTAAGGTCTTATTAATATTCTGTGTTCATTATTGAATCTTTATAAAATACTTATTTTAAATTATACATGTATGTCTGTGTGCAAACAGAGGCATATTAGTGCATTTGTCAAATGAGTCCAGAAGGTGATGAAGTTGGGGTTATAGGTTGTGGTATAATCTTCTCAACTTGAGTGCTAGGAAATAAACTTGAGTCTTGTGAAAGAACAACTTGAGCACTGAACTATTGAGCTAAGAATTCTAGATATAGACAGTGATTAGATTCTGAGAATTTCTTTTAAATCACTATGAATATAAAAGCAGTTTCTATTTTCCGCATTCATTCTTGAATCTTTTTCGATTGTAATATTAAATTACATTTGTAGATCAATTTGCAAATATGGAAACATTAGTGTAGTTGACCACTGAGGCCAGAAGGAACCATATCTCCTGAAATTAAAGCTATAACTGGTTAAAATTTCCTTTTTAAGGCCTTTCTTATCTACTAAAGTTTTAAAGATAGGGAGAAGTTGATGGTCCAGACAAGATCAGTAAAAGCAAAAAAGAGAGGGGAGAACATCCTCCTCCTCCATCACACCCAAACCGACATGTTCCCTTGTTTCTTTTCCTGTTGTTGTTCTTTAGTTACAGTTATAAGAATAAAAGCTGGAGAAAGGGTGGGGGTGAGTGGTCCCAGGGGAGGGTTCTAAGTGAGTGGGGTCCCAAGGTAAGGGCATAGCAGGTTCCATAGCAGGTGAGGGTGACCGAGATAGGAGGAGGGGAGGAATAAAACGCCAGGCAGATAGAGTTTAAATTAGTTTATGTAGAAAGGGGGGTGAGGAAGAAGGGACTAGACACAGAGGCATTGGAAACAAAAGAGGACAGAGGGGGAGAGAAGAAGAGGGTGTAGCTGGTGGCCAACCGAAAGCAGGAGAGAGAGAGAGAGAGAGAGAGAGAGAGAGAGAGAGAGAGAGAGAGAGAGAGAGAGAGAGAGAGGGAGGGAGGGAGGGAGGGAGGGAGGGAGGGAGGGAGGGAGGGAGGGAGAGAGGGAGAGAGAGAGAGAGAGAGAGAGAGAGAGAGAGAGAGAGAGAGAGAGAGAGAGAGAGAGAGAGAGAGAGAGCAAAAGAGAAAGTAAGTGGGCAGAGGCCTGACTTTTAAAGGGGTCCTTTACACCTGCCTGCATACTAGTACTCAAGGAACCATGGAACCCTGGGCTGACCAGAGTACTGACTGATTGCATTCTGCTAGGAGACAGGGCAGGCCAGAGTAATGCCTGAAACCTTATACCTATTATTTCGTTTCCCTTGTTCCTCTCCCAAGGAACACAGTAATCAGGTTTTCAGGGTCTCTGTATCTCTGCCTTCTGAGAGACAGCCTTCAACTCTACATCTTGACCTAACTCTTTTAAGCCAAGACTGCCTCACATTCTCCTGTTTGGCCTCTAATATATATGCCATGTGATGTCAATCTAATAATAATCACTCGTCGTACCATGAGATTTTTGTTTGTTTCTTCATTTTATCTTATTTTCTTGACGTTGTTTCTTTTTTCTTATTTTCTTCTTTCTAATCATACCTAAAGTGTCAGGGTGTATAATATTATCAGTGACACTCTACTTCCTTGAGAGGATTGTCAATCAAATGTTGTCTTAGTGCCTTTATGCTAACAAAAACAATTCAAGAGCTTAAGATAAAAGAAGTGAGCATTGCTCAAGCAACTTCCAGACACGCAAATGATGCTTTTCATTTAAAAGCAGTTTACTTTTATGTGTGAGATATCTATTCTTAACCTTGATTCAAACTCCTTTTTCATTGGCATGCTATGTCTCATTTGACACCCTTAGATACCATGTTTAGTGTATCTGCTGTTTTCCTGACTTCACTGCATAAGAAGTTAAGCTGAAACACTTTGCGATTTTGTCCTAAGCCTTAGAAAATACCAAATGTATCTGATTAATTTCCATATTAAGCCCGACATTTCTCCTTCACATTAACGCATGCAATCCTATGGGAAAAAACAGAGGAATATCAGCAATGAACTGACCACTGAACATTGAGTTTTTCTCTTGCTTGGACAAGTTAAGTAGACTTCTACCAGCTAGTTATTTGTTCTGTATTGGAGGACCTTTCTCTGAGTAATGAACAGTGTTTTCTGCAAATCAGTTTTAAGGGTCACCAAACTCTGTTAAATCTACCAAATATAACCTACAGGACAAAGTATATCATTTCCGTGTATTTCTTTCTATAATGTTTTAAGCTCCTACTTTCCATTCATCAAACAAATGATGTCTATTAAGTCCCCTGACAGTTTGTGCATGATTTCCCTTCTTGTGTCTATATTCTGCATTTCAACCTATGTGTTGTTATCAGGGTAAATGTTTATTATACTTCTTTAGCCAAACCAAGTTTTCTTATGGCTTTGAAATAGTCTTCTACCAAGAAAAATAAAATACCGATTTTTCATCTCACCTTTCATTGTAATTTCTCTAAACTAGTGAAGCATTTAAAACAATAGATTATACTTCATTAAATGAGTGTCAACCACTTGCGGCCCTACTTGGTGTCCAATTCCTCATAGGAAAGATCATGCTACTTTGCAATATGTCAAAACAAAACCATAGAGATGATTATATACATAATTATACTTCATGTTAAATTCTAATATTGATGTCAGAAAGTAAAATTATCACCTACTTAAGATTTATCACCCACAATTAAATGTAGGTCAAATTATCACATTTACCAGCAAATTATCAGCTCATTCGCAACATTGTAATGAGCTTTACAATAGCACCCCATTCAATATAGAACTAACACAAAAATTCTTCATTAAACTAGATCCTAACTACCTAGCCTTTCACCTCTGCATTCCTCAGCTTTCCCTTCCTCTTTACCTAATAAAGTAATAAAATATTCAAAAGGCATTTAACTGAACTAGAATCTTATAAATATGAATCCAAACCACAAAACATTCTCCTTTTGCACTCTTATTTCTTCTTTCTAAAATAACTAATTTTGAGATATCTCTCTCTCTCTCTCTGTCTCTCTCTCTCTCTATCTCTCTCTCTCTCTCTCTCTCACACACACACACACACACACACTCTTTGCCTCTCTTTGTATATCTTTCTCCTTCTCCATCCTGCCATCCTGTCATTTACTATATGAATTTTGATTATAATTTATGCTTGTGCAACCTTCTTTTAATTACCACACTCACTTGTAAATACATTTATTTATACTTGATGTTCCAGAACTAACCTAAGTTTTCTTATTCACTGGTTTTTATATCCAGATTTATTACCTATAATATATGCTTGGCCTACTCTTACTCATTTTTTAGTTTACTTACTGAATTATAAATTCCTGAGCCCAAAATATAATCTTCAGTTAACATGGTAGCAAATACATTCCTCTGCATATATCCAACACATTTAATAAGTAATTCTCAGGATTTTTGTATGCTTTCAAAAATTTAAACCCTTGATGACACAGAAGATTTATTTTCATCTTTTTTAAATTTTTTGTTATAAGCAGATACTTGATGATTAATTGCTGAACAATACTTGAGAATAAAGACACAGCAGAGAGAAAAATTATGACTCTGAGTTGAATTTTATTACTACATATAAAAAACAGCATGTATTAAATAGTTGCTATTTCCTTGTCAATTTAAATTTATCAATGTTTCAGTTCATCAATTGATTCTTTGTGTGGTCAATTATGATGCACAAAAAAAAACAATTTACTATAATTCATAGCCAACATGGAAGATATCTTTGGAAAAATCTCTATTTTACCTTGTTGATTGAACATAATGGTCTTCATAACTGATTAGCTTATGGTATTGATGGAACTTAATGTGTTGTTTAATTCATTTAGAAGAATTTCTATTTCATTGTTACACAGATGTTCTCTCATTAGCACCTAATTATTTAAAGAAATATAATCATTGGCTGGAGAAACAACTTGGTGTATAAAACCTTTGCAGCACAAGTGCAAGAACTGAATTTTTTTCCTCCCAAGCAAACATTAATGCCTAGCAAATATTGTAGCTGCATGTAATCCCTACATTCAGAAGGCAGAGCCAGGGAATTCCATGGGCAAGTTGTGTAGCTAAACTAGCAGGAATCAATGAGCTCTAGGATTAGCAATACATCCTGTCTAATTAATTAAGTGGCCAGAAAATGAAGATGGCTAATGTCCACATGAGGCCTCCACACGTAAGAACAAATAAGTGTACACATTCACTTGATCACATGCATATCTACATAAAAAGAAAAATTATGTATATCTAATGGGGTAGCAGCAGACTTTAAACTCCTTAAGAAAACCAGAAACAATAAAGAACTTCTGGAGGCATCATCATCACTGACTTTAAGCTCTACTATAGAGTCACAGTAATGAAAATAGCTTGGTGCTGGCACAAAAACAGACAGGTAGACCAATGGAATCAAGTTAAAGACCCTGACATTAATCCACACAGCTATAAACACCTGATTTTTGACAAAGCAGCTAAAAGTATGCAATGGGGAAAAAAGCATCTTCAACAAATATTGCTGTCATAACTGGATGCTAATGTACAGAAGATTTCAAATAGATCCATATCTATTGCCAAGCACAAAATTTATGCCCAAATGAATCAATCTCAACATAAATGCAGCCACACTGAACCTCTTAGAATAGAAAGATGGAGGTACCCTTGAACGAACTGGTACAGGAGACTGCTTTGTGAACATAACACCAGTAGCACAGACACTCAGATTGACAATTAATAAATAGGACCTCCTAAAACTAATAAGCTTCTGTAAGGCAAAGGACACAGTCAACAAGACAAAAAGGCAGTACACAGAATGGGAAAAGATCTTCCCAACCCCACATCTGACATAGGGATAGTCTACAAAATACAAAACAAACTCAAGAAACTAGTTACCAGAATAACAAATAATCCAGTTAAAAACTGGTACAGAACTAAATAGAGAATTCTTAATAGATGAGTGTCAAATGGCCAAAATTATGTGACAGACTTTAATGAGCCCTCTTGGGAGGCCTCAGCCTCCCTAAAGAGTAGATCATGGGTAGGATGGGGGCTTGGTGGGGGTAATAGGAGGACTGGAGGGAGAACAAACTGGGATTGGTATGTAAAATAAGAGTGTTTTTAATTTAAATTTTAAAAATTGAAGGCAAAAAGTTAAGAAAGTTATTTTTTAATATTTTAACTTTTTATTAATTATTCATTGACTTCACATCATATACCAAATCCCACTCATCTCCCAGCCCCTTTGTATCAGATCTCTGCCCTTGCAACCTCACATCCACCACCAAAATAATAATAATAATAATAATAATAATAAATTGTACTTAAAATGATCTCATTATGGTAGGTGTATTGTGTCACAGTATGTCCCACAGTATATCCTTTAGTCTACCTATACGTCTTACTTGCAAATGGTCATTAGAATGAGTCATTGAATCTTTTCTAAGGTCCCTCTTAGATATCCTGTTGCTTCCCTGTGTCATGGAGATTCTGCAGCTTTGGATCTGAAAGACAATCCTCTTTATGTGCTCCAGCAGTTCACAGATCAGGTGGATGTTGGGTTGCTAATTCATTGCATTGGAGCTGGGCCAGAATGGTAGTTGAATTGTTCAGCTTGCCAGCTCTTCCCATCCTACCCTGGTTAGTTCAGGGGCAGGACCAGTTGTCCAACACCCATACCACCAGGGCCAGCTCTACCAAGGTGAGGAGGTGAGGTGCAGGACCCACTCTCCTGAGTGCTGCAGCTGGCAAGGGCCAGGGCCAGCACTCCTGCTCTCATATCCCCAAGGCCAGCTGTGCCACATACAGCAAGTGGCAAAGGTTTCATGGCAGGGAAATTTCCTTTATCCATGCTAACACATACAGATGGGGGAAGGATCAGCTCTACTATGCACATGTCCTTGGGACCAGCTTACCCTTGCGTCATGCCAACAAGGTCAGCTTTATCGTTGTTCAGGCAAGGTGGAGTATCTGCTCTCCCAAGTGTTGCAGCCAGTGAGGGGCAATGCCAACAATGAGAAATTACTTTAACCTTTATCATATTTTATTTTCTAAAATTGCTTTATAAAAGTAATTTTTTGTGATGCTGCTGTCCAGGTTAGGACAGCCCTGCTCTGCTTTCTAGGCCCTAGGCCCAGGATACTTCCTGCACCTCTCCCCCACCCATCCCAACCCCAGCATCCCATCCTCAGGCAAATCTCCTGCAGCCAGGCTACTCTATCACAATCCCCAGCTGCAACAGAAAACCCCAGAAACACAGCCCCCCACCCCTCACCCCCGGTACCGACTTGAGGAAAAGCTGCATGAGAGGCCTCTGGAGGCACAGCCTTCATTGACTGGAAGAAGAGCCCAACAACCAATCAGAAGACCAGGCCCTCCACCACCAGCACCAGCTGCATCAAAGACCACCTAGAATCACAGGCTTGACTCCATCTACACCAATTAGAGGAAAAGCAGCTCCCCCTCCCACCAGAAGCATAGACACCACATGCACCAATTGG
Source organism: Cricetiscus sungorus (assembly GCA_030556225.1). Lineage (NCBI taxonomy): Eukaryota > Metazoa > Chordata > Mammalia > Rodentia > Cricetidae > Cricetiscus > Cricetiscus sungorus. The sequence goes on from JANBXA010000069.1 coordinate 21,174,044, forward strand.
AGGAACACTATGCCTGTACCTATAATTATCCCAAACCCAGATGGGTAGAAGACAGTGTAAGAATAGAGTCAACAACATAAAGAACAATATGACACCACCAGAACCTAGTAATTCTATAACAGCAAGACCTGTGCATCCCAACACAGATAAATAGCAAGAAAACAACTTATGAAGATGATAGAGGGCCTTAAAAACAAGAAATGGAGAAAAAGATTAACAAGAAAGTTGGAAGTAATTAATAAATCCTTTAAGGAATGTCAGGAAAGCTAAAAGAAACAAGGGAAACAGTTCAAGACTTGAAAATTGAAATAGAGGCAATTAAGAAAACAGAAACCAAAGGAATTCTGGAAATGGGAAAGCCAGGTAAATGAACAAGAACCACAAATGCAAGCATAACCAACAGAATACAAGAGTTGGAACCGAGAATTTTAATTTATGAATACAACAGAGAAAATAGATTAATCTGTCAAAGAAAAAGTAAAATCCAACAAATCCTTAACAAAAAAAAAAAAAAAACATGTTGGACATCTGGGACTTCATGAAAAGACTGAACCTATAAATAAATAGGAATAGAAGGAGAACTCCAACTCAAAAGCACAGAAAATATATTCAAATCATAGAGGAAAACTTTCCTATTCTAAACAGCATAAATATATTCAAATCATAGAGGAAAGCTTTCCTATTCTAAACAACATAGCTACGAAGGTACACAAAGCTTACAGAACACAAAATACTCTGAAGCAAATAAACAAAGGTCCCCTCACCACATAGTAATCAAAACTCTAAACATACAGAATAAGGAAAGAATATGAAGAGTTGCAAAAGAAAAGAGCCAATTAAGATATAGAGACAGACCTAACTAAATAGATGTGAAAACAGAATCCATCTTTCTGCTGCATACAAGACACACCGTTCAATTTCAAAGACAAACAATACCTCAGAGTAAAGGGTTTGGAAAAGATTTTCTAATAAAATGGTCCTAAGAAACAATCTTTTATAGCTACCCTAATATCCAACAAAATAGACTTCCAGTTACAATAATCAAAAGACAGAGAAGGACATTTTATATTCATCACAGGAAAAATCCATCAAGATGTAGTCTCAATTCTGAATATCTTTGCCCCAAATACAAAGGCATCCACATTTGTAAACCCTAGATAGAGGACAAGGGCCTTGGTCATACCTCAACTTAATATGCCAGATTTTATTCCCCATGGGAAGTCTCACCTTTACTAAGGAATGGATAGATGATCGGGGGGAGAGGCAACTGTGGTTGGTATAAAAAAAATGAGAAAGAAACTTAAATAAATAAATAAAAATTTAAAGTAATATGTTTCCTTTTGTGAAGCAAGTACTACTCATAAGCAAGTACTATTCATTTATTTTTGTCGGTAAAAACTATTGATTCCAGTTTAACAAAAAAATATAAAATCATTCATCAAAATATAAATCCAAACCATTATTGTAGTTAGAATATTTCTATCAAATGAGAAAAGGAAATATGGTATTTAGTGTACATCTACTGCACATTTAATTTTTGGTGAAATGAGGGTGTAGAGAAAGAAACAAGGAAAGAGTACACTTTTGATAGAAATGGGAGATCTTCCTCTCTATTGATCTACCTATCTCTACATGTTTGTGCATACATGTGTATGTGTATGCATGTGTGTGTGTGTGTGTGTGTGTGTGTGTGTGTGCATGATGGTGATCATGTGGAAGTCAGTAGAACTACTTGTGGGAGTTGATCATCTGTTACAACCATGTTGGCGGCAGAACTCAAGCCAGGTCATTAGACAGTGTTAAGCACCTTTACCTGCTAAGCCAGTCCAGGAATGTGAATTAGTACAGACATTATAAAAAACAATATGGGTATTTCTCAAAATACTGTAACAAAATCACCAAATGACTCTGATCCTATCCCTGAATGTATTTGTAAAGAGCTTGTTTATTATTTCACTCCTTGCAGCATTCATGGGACAGTCGAAAGCTGATACAAACATACAATGAAATGGAGTTCTACCATAAAAGCATCACTTCATGTAATTTTCCACAGTATGTATGACTGAAACTGAGGGTCAGTATGCTAAGTATAAAAGTCCATGAATAGAAAGAATATGTCATGTGTTTCATTCATATAAGGTAACTAATCAAGTTTATTTCCTAGAGGCTGTGATTATAAGGCTGGTTTCCAGAAACTAAAAAGAGGAGAAGGAAGTATAGGAAACAATTAGCCTGAAATTAAAGTTAGAAAAGAGTAAGAGATTGTGGTGTTCTGTTGCACAGTCATGACAACATGTGCTAATGCCCAGCATATTACAGAGAAGGTATAAGAAAGGAGTCCTTCCACCTTAAGTGACATCAGAGAGACAACCTCTAGTAACTGATGGAAGCAGATGCAGAGATCCATAGCCAAGCACTGGGACAAGATCATGTATGACAATTGTATGATTAGGTCTATTTGTTTGACTCCTAGTAGTGAGAGGGGGGCCTGTCTCTGATGCTTTGGCAGGCTTTTCGGAACTCATTACTCATACTGGATTGCTGTACCCAGTCTTAACAAGAGGGGTGGTGCTTAGTCCCACATCAACTTGATATGTTTTGTTGACACCTATGGAAAGCCTGCCCCTTTCTGAACAGAAAGAGAGGAGTGGATTGTGGGGAGGCATGACAGAGGGGAGTGGGGAAATAAATGGGAAGAGAAGAGTGAGGGGAAACTGTGGTTGGGAATTAAAATAAATGAATAAATTTAATTTAATAAATAAATAGAAAGTAGTTCTTGTAGTTTCAGTACAAATAATGATTAGTGTGAAAAGGTAGGTAAGTAGATTTAGTTTCAATTCCACCAAGTCATAGATGTAGCAAGACATCACACAGTAACACATACATATGTACAAGTTTTGTGTTCTTTATAGAAAATTGGGAAAGAAAAACATTCCATATTGTCATTTTTTAAGTATTGAATGTCAGCTAAAAAGGGAGACCTTTGTGCTACACTATCTGAATAAGCATGTATATGTTAGGATAGAAAAATTTAGCCTAACTTTCCACTGACCCCAGGAAGTTGGGAGTCTTAAATCACAGGCTAAAGGTCACCTTCTTGAATGTTTACTACAGCGCCTGTGAGTGAATGAACACAGGAAATGAGCCTTGTCACCCCACCCAGAAGCCTGTGCGAAAGCAGACTTCCTGGACTAAGCACGGGCTTGGATAGTTTAAATTAATTGGTCCGCACTGGATGCTATGAGGTGATTGGTTCACGATGCACGGGCTTTGTTGTAACCCTATAAAAGCTGTCTCAATCCTGTACCGAGGGTCCTCAGCTTTCTAGCCCTGTGAGGCATATGGCTGTTGGTCCCAGTGCACTCAGAATAAAAAGGACCTCATGCTTTTGGATCAAGACCACTTCTCGTGAGTGATTTGGGGGGGGCACCTTTCCTGAGTGGGAGTGCAAGGGACCACTCTCTTGCAGGTCTTACACATACAAATAAATAAAAGTATAAATGCATATTTGACATTAGCATAGTATATGGAAGCAAACTTTTCATAGTTGATTATGTCTGTGAATTACATGAATCATTATCTAATATACATTGATAATTTCATGCTTAGAGAACAGTAAACAAAACCTTTAAATTGATTATCTCATTTAAATCTTACAATAAAATGGAAATTAAAAATCTCTTTAAACTGTATATTTTATAACATGGTCAGAATGTTGACTACCATATGCTACTTGACTCATACATTTTACACTAAAGAATACAATAACAGAATTAGACTTTGATCAAATTTTATGATCAATGTTGACAATCAATGTTGACAAGATTATACTTAATTTTTTTTAAAAAAATATCTTTAAAATTTAGAAATATAATCCAATAAGAATACACATAATTAGTTTAGGTCAGTAGATAGATGATAGATAGATAGATAGATAGATAGATAGATAGATAGATAGATAGATAGATATAAATTCCTTTCTGTGAGAAATTTGAAAGCCTCTTAGCAGTTGTCATCTCTGGAATGATTCCAGACATGAATGTTGTAGTCACGCAACTCTTTTTATGTAAAGAGTTTTGTGTGTAGGCAACTAAGCTGTTCAAACAATATGCAAACACAGTAGTCAAGGTCCTTACGAGAGGACCAGATTGCCATGTCCATTCAAGGTAGAAAATCAAATTTCCAAATGGACATCTTCATGGTGATAACTCTGTTATCTGGGTGGGTTATTTTAAATGATATTCTTTTGTTGTTGTTGTTAATTGTTTTATATTTAAATTTAAAACAAGCTTGTTTTACATGTCAGTCCCAGTTACCCCACTCTCCCATCCTGCCCTTTTCCCACCATCAACCCCCATCCTATCCCCTTTCTGCTCCACAGAGAGAAAACTTCCATGGGGGATCATCAAAGTCTGTCATATCAATTGGAGCAGGGCCTAGGCCCTCCCCCATGTGTCTGGGCAGAGGGAGTGTCCCTCTGTGTGGAATGGGCTTCCAAAATTCATTCATAATCTAGGGATAAATACTGATCCATTACCAGAGGCCACATAGGTAGCCCAGTCCTTCTAACTAACACTCAAGTTCAGGAACATTCTATCACATGAATGTATCTTGTTCATTCCTGGATGTACATGGTTTTAGTTCTTGTTTTGTATTTTAGGAAAATGTAGGAAAAATAGTGTTTCCTAAACATTGTACCATTGTTATTAATAAAATGTATTACCCACATCATGTATCTTGATCCCATTTATTCCCATGTGTTCCCATGTACCCTCTGCTCCCACCCCCCACACACAAATCAAACAAAATTTAAGCGAAAAATTAAGAAATTAAAATGAGAAAAAAAGGGGGAAGGAATTAAAAATCTCCTCATGGAAGCTGCAGTGTGACCCATTAAGCCATGCCATATACTCCTTGGCCCATACAGCACTACTTGCAATTGTTCATTGCACAGATTCATGGGTGCAATGAACCCATGAATCCACTACAAGTTCGTTGGTGGGCCCCACAAGCCTGTTTGTGAACATCCTGCTGGTACCCTGTATTGTGAAGATCTTGCAGCTTTGTGTCTGTGCGTCAGGCCCCTTCACTGCATTTGACCATTTGAAACCCAAAAGAAGTGAAGATTTGGGGAAATGGCCTGAATAACACTATGTAAGATTTTTACTTGAATTTACTAAGACCGCATTAAGGATTTGACAAAGTTCTTTGGTCAATTACTGCAGAATTTCCTACTTTTAAGTTTAACAAAATAAAATTTCAGTTGGTTACCCCTGACTTAACAAATGGGCACATCCTTGCTTATGTAATTACAGATTTTGGATTCTTACTCTATTAACAGAATATTGTATTTTCTGAAAAGTTATTGAAGAAATCATAATTAAAATCTAGCCCTGATGCCTTTTTTACATATTTTAAGAAAATATAAAAATTAGAACATCACATTCATAAAGTCTCAATTTCTTTCACAATAAATTTAATTGTGTGACTATGTGAAGTAGTTTTTGATCTTATGGGTTTTCCAAAAGTATGGAACTTAATGAGATCTCCCACTGCTAATTAGTCCCCTCTTTGTCACCAAAGGTGCTGGTTTAGATATCAGTGTCATAATGAGGCCTGGACCAGAAATTTAGACTCACTTCATGTTAGTGAATTACTCAGTGAGATATGGAGACTGCTGAAGTTTCACCATGCCCCTGAGGGCTCCAACTCAGATAATGATATACAGGCATGCTGTTGACACTTGTTTCTTGGTTACCATAGAATTATACTAAGAAATAGTACAATGCAATAAGTAGCCAACTAGAAAATCAGAACTTCTTTCTTTGAAATATGTAAGATGCTGTTTTTGAAATATACCTGTTTGCTATCAAATGTGGAAATTCTGGAATGCGTTTTGCTTATATTGATTCACTAAAATAAATACCAAATTGAAAAACATCAAAAAATATAATAAATCTGGGATAATTTATTAATGATAGTAAGCCTTGTTTCATCTGTGTTAGGTAATGGTTTAAATATACATGTCTCACAAATATGGGAAAATTATAAGCAGAGATGTTATATATGTACAATTAGGTTATAGAATGTCCTCTATGGGTTAGACACTAATAAACAACCCTTCCAATAGTTGGCTGGACAAAATTATATCAGTAAAATCCCCTTGCAATGGATTACTCGCCTGTATATTTTACGTTCAGTCTTTCCAATCACCAAAATTATGAAGAAAGATAATAAAATCTAACGAAGGGAATCTATGTCCTGACTCATCATTATGACAATAAGGGAGATTAAGAAAACAGATATTGAATGCAAGTAAAATAGACAAATCGTTTCTTTCTGGAGTTCGGGAAAAGTAAACCAGCCTGCTTGGATGAAAAGCACACAGATGGGTTGTATTGGTTCATCATGTACAAGATGCAACTCAACATTTGATGAATTGAAAGGGATAGAGTTGCCACATCAGGTCAGTGTTCTTCTAATTCTTTACAAAATGCAAATATATTCAGTGAAGTATAATCATATATCTGTATCCCCACTTCTCCCATTCCATCTTCTTCATATGCACCTCAACTTGATGTTTGTCCTTTTTTATTCATAACCCATTAAGTCAATGTACTGTACTGCTGCTAATGTGTGAATGGTTGTCAAGCTATCCTCTAGGCCATGACAACCTACCAGTAACCACATCCCCCATAAACAATTATTTTTACTCCACCAGCAACTATCAGAGTTTCTAAAGAACAAGGGAATATCCAATGCATTTGACATGACAAGTAACTTCTAATGCTATTGATTTTTTTTTTTTTTTGGTTTTTTTAAAGACAGGGTTTCTCTATATTGTTTTGGAGCCTGTCCTGAAACTCACTCTGTAGACCAGGCAGATATCAAACTCACAGAAATCCACCTGCCTCTGCCTCCCGAGTGCTGGAACTAAAGGCATGCATCATTGATTTTATGAGGTACAGAGAATCAAATACATCTTGCTCTTTAAGATTTTTAAAATATACAATATTAGACACAGGGTTTAGTAAGTTATTCTCTATTACCTATCATTACTTTTTTTTAAAAAAAATGTAAGAATACGTGAAATAGATCAAAACTTTGATGCAGTGGTTATCATTGTAAGTTAATTCTTGAAAGAAATTCATAAATTCATTATTGGATTTTTGCCATCAACTGAATGGTTGAATTGTGTGTTGTTATTAATACTGTTGACTTCCTATAACAGGTGCCATTTTTATCCCCTTAGGCTGTCCATTAGCCAAATGAAGGGCCATCTGGAAAGAGATTCTGTTTTTTGAAAAATGCGATGGGGCTGATGACTTTTTAACTGCTAGTCATCTACAATTGCTGGTAAATACTGGAAATCAGCGTTGATCCCTCCAAATCAAGAAGTTATTCAAGTACTAAGAGATAAAGCAAAACACCTTTTACCCAGACGTGCACATCAATTCAGATCTTGTGTGACCTATTTTGAAGTGTTAATCACAGTGAGGGAATAACTAGATACTTGGTCTACTCTTGGTGCCTGCAGGTGCCTGCAACCAAGTAATGCAAGCAATTTCTTAAGATAGTCTTTGGAAATATTTAATATGAAACATATTAGATTCTGACAGTGGAAGGTATGTTCATAAGGACACAATTTACTGGGAAATTTCCAAATGCTGTTTTACAATACTGGTGCTAAGAAGAACAGAAGGAGTTGATTTTCATGGCTGCCTCGCAGCAGCAGAGCATTGAGAGTCTTTTTGATAATCACAAGTTAAAGGGTCTCTAATAGCACTATTTGGAATGATCTTAAGAGCCAATTTCAACAAGTGGCTTCATTTTTCCAATGAAGAATTTTGTGTCTCAGAGCATTTGGATAACATGTCCAATTATAATTTTTAACTGACTAACATATGATATCCTTCACAGGAGATCCCTGATATTTTAGTCACTCTAAATCTCCCATTGATTTCTAATATAGAGTTATGAAGAGCTGGTGTGAGTGTGTGTGCATTTGAGGGTTACTCAAGAGGTTCATGAATCTATGTTCACTGAAATATTATATATAGCTTAAGCATTATTAGAAGCAAATCTTGTGTACATTGTGCACATATGTATATGTTTTCATATTCTCAACTACATGGTAATGTAAACATATTTCTTTATGGTTTGATCTTATTACATATAACAAAACTTAATTACATATTACATATTACATATAACAAAACTTAATTAAAATACTAGTGCTGCCATACTGAAGTGTGAGATGTGTTTTTTCTATAAAAGAAAATTCCTATTTTAAAAAATCTAAAAATTACCTTATAGAATTTTGGTAAAGCTGTCCTGCAATATTATTACACAAATGCTTCATTTTGTTACTTATTGTTATGCATTATAACCACATGAACTTCAATATAGGCAGAAAAAGAGGAAAAAAATAGGGAGGGACAGAGGAAAAGGTACAGGTAAAAATACCAGTGTTTCACTGATAAGAATGGATAATAAATCTAGAACCACTGGTGTTTGAAGTTTCATAGTATCACTCCAGGTTATACCATATTGGATCCAAGTGGAGTCTTGTAAACACTTCCACATGTATGTGAGATCTAGACAGTGTAGACAAAAGTCCTCAGCATCCTCTCCAGAATTGTGTGGGATATACCTTGCTTCAGTATCTCTCTGGCTCCTTTCAAGGTGTTCTCTCTTCTTCCTGTGAGTCACTCTGTGTCTCATAAAGAAGGATTTTCTTTTTCTTTAAATTTTCTTTAAATTTTCATGTGTGTGTGTGTGTGTGTGTGTGTGTGTGTGTGTGTGTGCGCGTGCGCGCGTGTGTGCGCGCACACGGGACGCACACACACACACACACACACACACACACACACACATGGCAAACAGTGTTGTGGACTAAACAACAGATATTTGGACTTCCCACTGAGAGACAGCCTTGTTTGACTAGCTACAGAAGGATTTTCATGAACCAAACTCCTCTATCTAGTATATCCCCCCTTCTACCAGTTACCTAATTCAGTTCTACATATCCTTAGCAGCCTGTCCCCAAAGAAAGCTTTAATAATTTCCCAAAACATCAACCCTGTCTCCAGTGTGAGCAGTGTCAAGAGTTAGGCAGGGGTACTTCATAGAGTTTCACATGGTTCCCACTGAACAATTTTGAGGGCTATGATTTGATGATATTTCTGCTCTCCCAACTGGACTCTAATATTACTAAGGATGAGACTGCTTAAGTATCCATGCAGTCTTGCTGACTTATGACCAGCTTGTATCTTCAAATCTCCTTGCTTGTAGCCATCATTGTATTTTCATCTTTGCAATCAGAAAATGAAAATTAGGAAGTATTAATTACATATGGTCACATTGTAGAGATATACCATCTTAAACTTTGATTTTAAATATATTTATGAAATGGCCTATTATTCTTTATGTTTATTTCTTTTCTGAGACACCCACTCCCTCAATTTATTCTCCTCTTTCAGACCAAAAAATGCCTCTGTACTAAGTTTACATTTACATTTTATGTGTTCATCTATAATGAATATTATGTCATTTATTACTTTAAAATGAAGCATGCATTTGACTATTACGCAGAGAAAATATTAATAAATGTTTGCATTTTGCTTGATCCTTTGAGTTTGATTACTGCAAACCTATATTCAGAGAGCACAGACATTACTGCCTCACATTTAAATATAAATTTGTAGGTCTGTAAATAATTGATTTATAACTTGATTTTAAACATACACATCAGTAATTGTCAGTCTAAAAAGTAATTGCCTGTAATTTGTCCATGTTTTTGCAGCATGGTAAACATTTTTCCTACCCCCTTAACTTTTATTTCATGTCTGCCACTGGCAGGATAGACAACAAAACTAGACACATTATACCAGTGAGCTCAGAGAGCAATCTTATTGATGTTGAAGCTTTTTAAGGAGTTCAAAAAAAAAAAATGAAAGTAATGGGCTTTGTCATGCCACCAGAAACAAAGTGGTTTTACTTCTTAAAGAACAGCTTAGAACAACATGGCAAGCAGTACAATCAAATTATTTTGTCTGCTTGTCTAACATGAAGGCAACATTATCAACTGACATCCTGCAGTGCTGAGATAAGGCTCTGAAGAAAGGTCTGGGAAAGCTGTGTTTATCTTACAGGAGACAATGATTGGGTAATTTGGACATTTCATATTTAATAAAAACTATTAAAATCAGAAACCATCAGACCTGCACTGATGTGGCTTACATTTATATATTGTACCCCCTGTCTGCCTTTAAAAAGAAAAGTGATTGAATCCTTTTCATTTTTAAGAAGTACTCTTTAAAAAGAAAGGAGCATGTGAAATGCTTGGAATTACTTTTAAATTAAACCATACAGCTGAAATGAATAAAGGGGGACCTCCTAATGCACTCCGCAATGAGACTGAGAGCATTTAGTTAGCACAACACTTGACATGTTTTTCCATAGTAGATTTGATCTGCATTGCAATAAAAGTATTGGAAATGATTTCTGGTCCTCCTGACATCACAAATCATAACTTTCATAAAGCCATAGGTGTAATCAAAGATCCATTTTTGAAGTGATTCATATGTCCAGAAGCTCATACAAGAAATGCTGGCTGTTTTATAATCAGTCCACAAATATTTTTCATTCACCTCCCATTTTCTTAAACCTGTGGAAAGGAGGGAAAGATGGGATGAAATGTAGAAAACAATGAGGTTAGAAAACAAGGCAGACTCACTTTTTAAAGTCAAAAAATTTACTTTTTATACATACTCAATTTTCATGTGAACTGTATTTCATAAAGTGGTCATAGAAATGGCTTTTTCCCAGCAAAAGGCTCTTTGAATCTTCAAATCAAAATGTAAAATGCACAACTTTGAACTCCAATACTGAATAAATCATAATAATTAAGATTTCATTTTTGAAGAAATCACATTATACAGGCAAATGGAAACCAGAGAAAATGGCTTTACTCTTACTAGTAATATAGTTCCATTTTTCTCTGGTATAGTTGTACATAGAGATGATATATGACTACATGTATACGCAGGCCCTAAGAAATGCATATAGATGAAAGAGCAAAGCTTTCTCTTGGGAAGAAAAGTATTGTCCGATACTAGCTTGTATTTATTGAAAAAAATCACTGAATGTTTGTTAATGATTGAGTTTCATTTTATTTGTTTTTCTTTGCTTGATTTTCTAATGTAAAGTATGAGGGTAACCACAGAAAGCTCTTAGAAGAAACAACACACACACACACATACACACCAGTTCTTCAGCCTTTGATATAATTATGTGTTATTCTACCTTATCTCTGTACACTTCTTTATGTTCCATTTTGGTTATTTTGATCACTGTACCAGTTCTACTGAGAAGAAACATACTAAGGTAGAAGTCCAAAAAGAATTACAAAGTTAATGAAAATTGCAACTCTTTTAAATGAAAAGCATCTCACAAAGTAAACACATCTGCACACACATATATACAGCATCTGTTAGTTTATAATAGAGTAACAGGACAGGAGAAGACAGAAAATTGATCCTGGAGTTAAGAATCACTAATGTCACATTCTCTTCAAAGATGTATCTTACAAATGTGTGTTTAGTAATTGACCAGAGATTTTTTATTAATTTATTTTTTATTTTTATTTTATGTATCAATCCCAGTACTCTCTCCCCATCCCTTCCTCCCCCTCCCTCCCTCTATCCTTCTCTCTCACCCTCACATGCACACTGACTACCCTCCCCTCCCACCCAATCCCCACTCCACATGTAGGGTTATCCCCTCCAGGAGGGGTCATCTAAATCTGTCAAGTCATTTGGGGTAGGGACTAGGACTTCTCTCCTGTCTCTAAGTTAAGGGAGTATCCCTCCATGGGGGATATGCCCGCAAAGGATCCGGCATCCCCCTCTTAGGTATATCCCCAAATGATCCACATCCATGCAATAAAGACATGTGCTCCACTATGTTCATAGCAGCATTATTTGTAATAGCAAGAACTTGGAAGCAACCTAGATGCCCCTCAACTGAAGAATGGATAAAGAAGATGTGACACATTTACACAAGTGGAATACTACTCTGCGGGAAACAAACAAAAAAAAACAATGGAATATTGAAATTTGCAGGCAAGTGGATGAAGAAACCATCCTTAATGAGGTAACATGGTCACAAAAAGAGGAACATGGTTCCACTCACTCATATGTGACCAAGGATTTTAAACAATTTTGATATCAGTATTTCTGAAAATTTTATTTACAATTGATAAATCTATAGGTGCACTGTTAGAATCTATGGATTTTTTCTTCCTCCTCATTATTACAAGGATTCATTATAGTTCCATATTCTAAAGTACTATTTCAGGGAAATACATATATATACATATATATATATGTGTGTGTGTGTGTGTGTGTACAAGTGTATGTGTTTAAACAAAATGCCTTGGTCAAATTGTTGGTGGTATGCATGGGAAGATCTAGTGTAAAATAGTTAATAAAATTATTCTCAGAAATTTTTATCACAATTCAAAGATTCAAAGTAGAAAAAGGGTGCTTTAAGTTCATCACTTGTTAATATAATAATGGAAATAAGCTATAGATGCAAGAAAACTGGGAACGAATACAACAACTGACGATTCTTAATGGGAGATGTTATTCTGTATATATGTTTCTCATACTGGTTATTAAAGACCTGTGGCCAATGAGATAGCAAGATAGGCGGGGCTAGGAGACAAGGAGGAAGAGGAAGTGAGTAGGGAGGAGTCGAGATGTAGCCCAGGGAAGAAGCAGGATGCCTGCTGCGGCTCCCTGATAAGATGACCACGTGGAAATACTTAGATAAGTAGAAATGGGTTAATAATTAAGACAGAGCTAGCCCATAAACAATAATGGTAATTGGCCAACAGGATTGTATCAAATACAGAGTCTCTGAGTGTTATTTGGGGCACACGTGGTTGTGGGACCATAGCAGCAGAACCAGCAGCAGCCGGTGGGGAAACATGCTGTAACAGATTCTCATTTCATCTACAAAAGCAATAAATCTTGTCTAGGGAAAAAACTATAAAACTTTACTTAATTCTCTTATAATATTTTTAATCAGAGACTAAAATTTGTGAGAGAAAACCTACCCATTTTAACATTATGATCCCTCTGTTTTTTTTTTAATCAAGTTTGTGTCTTGTGTTATGTTCAGTTGAAGTCAATTGAATATAGACACAGAAAAGCACCGATCCCCTTCACTTCTACTCTTATGTAGTCATTCTAGGCATACACTTGGTAGCAAAGGCCTTTAATCCCAGCACTCTGAAGGCAGAGGAAGACAAATCTCTGAATTCAAGGCCAACCTGTTCTACGGAGTTGCATCTACACAGAAAAACCCCATCTCAAACTAACAAACAGGTTTTGCAAGAAAGCACTCTGAAATAAATATGCATATACAGTTTCTTTTCTTTTGTCTTAGTTATTGTTTTCTGGAGATCAAATACTGTTGCGTTTTCCTTTTATTGAAAATAGATTTTTTTCTTCCTCATATAATATATGCTGACTATGGTTCTCCCTTTCTCTACTACTCACAATTCTTCTCTGCCTCCCCTCTCATCTGGACCCACCAGCTCTCTTTCACTCATTGGAAAACAAACAGGGTCCCCATGGGATAGTAATCAAATCACATAAAACAAAACAGAAACTCAGAACTTGGAAAAGGACAAAACAAACAGAAGGAAAAGAGTTCAAAGATTGCACAAGAAACAGATTAAGACACATAGATCCACTCATTTGTAAACTCAGAATCCCATTTAACACTAGACTGGAAGCCATAATGTTTATGCTAAGGACCTATAAGGTAAAAAGAGAGAAGAAAGATATAAATGTAAAGAAAAAATTAATATAAAAATAATAAAATAATATTAGGAAGAAAGAAATGAAGGAGGGGAGGAATGGAATTAGAGAGAAAGAGACAGGGAGGAAGAGAGAAAGAGAGAAGGAAGGTGAGAGGGAGGGAAGAGGAAAAAAAAAGGGAAGAAAGAAGCCTAACATGGCATTGTGCCACAAGGAACCCCCAAAGATGCCCCTGACTTCATGTTCTGTTGGCCATCTGACACTGGATATGCAAATTGTCCTTAAGGGTGGTTTCCCCAGTGAGACTCCTTGGGAAAAAGTAAATTTTCATTTTGGAGTGGCTATCAATTAGAAATAGTTTCTGCCTTGGGGATGGAGGAGTGTGTCTACTTCTTCAGTTCTAGGACCTCATGTGATGCATTGTACTAGAAGACTTATTTCCTGGCTACCTCTATTGCATCTAGCTCTTATACTCTCTTTGCTTCTCTTTTCATGGGCTTTCCTGCATCTTGGTGGTGGGTGTTGATGGAGACAAACTTTTTGAGGCTGAGTGTGTCCTTCTCTGTATAATGTCTGGCTTGGGGATCACTGTATTTGCTGCCCTGAATGGAGGAAGGATTTGTAGGTTTCTTTGAAGACATTAATAACTTGATATTGTTAAGTACAAAAGCAATGGCAAAGACCTTTAAAATTAACTTGGCTGTGGTACACATTCCTATGATTTCAGTGGTTGATACGGTACAAAGGAAGGGTTGCAACTTCAGCCTTGCCAGGGCTAAATAGATAATCTCTCTTTCTCTCACCTACCCATTGTCATCAAACACACACACACACACACACACACACACACACACACACACACAACACACACACACACACACAGAGAGAGAGAGAGAGAGAGAGAGAGAGAGAAAATTCCTTTCTAAAATCTTACAAAAATCTGCTTTGTATACTTCTCTTGTCAGAAAGTAAATTGATACCATTTTTTGAAAATGAATTTGGTGGGTACAATTTGTCTCAGAATAAAATTAGTATACTGTGTTGTAATTTTTCCAAATGGAAACCCTGTTGCTATATTTGTAAAGCACCAGCAAATTTTATATAAAATCTTATCAATGGTAACATTATTTCCTCTATAAAAATACTATGTAAAACAAAAAGAATTCCATAAAAATCATATACATACAAATGTATATACACATTGGATAGCACTATAATTTGTGTCATACATATATATATATATATATATATATATATATATATATATATATAGGAGAGAGAAAGAAAGAGAGAAAGCTAGGCAGAGAGACAGAGTGTTTAAATAAATGATACATGACATACAGAGATTAGTGCATTTCTTGTTACATATTTTATTGAACTCGGATTTTCCTTTTATTTATTTTTTAAAATTTCATTTTACATTTCAGGCACAGTTCTCCCTCCCATCCCTCTTTCCACCCCACTGTGGCCTTCCCCAAAGTCCATCCCCCCTCAATTCCTCCTAAAGCTTAAGGAGTCAACAAAGCCTGGGACATTCATTTGAGGCAGTTCCAAGCTCCTCTCTCATTCATTAAGGCAAAGCATGACATCCCACCATAGAAAATGGGCTCCTACTGGATAGCTCATTCACCAGGGACAGATCATTGTCCTACTGAAAGGGTCTCCTCAGATAGACCAAGTTACACAAATTTCTCCCACATGCAGAGGGCCTAGTTCAGTCCCACAGGGGCTCTACAGCTGCCAGTCTAAACTTCATAAGTTCCCGTGAGCTTGGTTCAGCTGTGTAGATTTTCCCATCATGATCTTGATCTCCCTTGCTCATATATTTCCTTCTCCCTCTTTTCGGCTGGATTCCTTCTTATTTTAAACAATGGATAAGCCTGTATGCATCAATATGAGATGTATCCCAAAAGATATATATGACAGAACATCTAATGTACAGAACATGCACATTTTAATTTGTTCTGTGTAAATATAATTATTGCCATGTTCCTAAGGATAGAGAGGCAGAAAGAAAGGCAGAAAAAAAGACATAGAAGGGAGTGGAATAAAATATATATTAATTTTCTGCTTGATATCACAATACAATATAATGTAGAGGGCTGAGAAAATCTATGGATGGCATTTTTATTTGAGCTTCAACTCTTTTTAAACTATAAGGAACATGCAGAAAAACTACCTAAGCTTAAAAATCATAAATATTAGAGAGTAACTGTGCCTATGCTCATCACCCAAAATGAGTACTACATACCACCAGAGACCTTAAGGTTTCCCTGTTTTAATTCAATCCCCTACTTTCCAAATGGAGTTAGCTTCTTTAATAATTCAGTTTTTTTTTTGGTTGTTTCCAAGTGTAGCAGCTGTGGAAAACACATATAGTGCCTCAACCTGACACTGAACAGCTGGTTCTCACGGGTTCCTCCTCACTCTGGCACACTTTCTTTTGTGTATTAATTGTCCACTGAAACATTAACCTTCTAATAAAGTTAGCTGGGAAATTTCTACCCATAGAGCCCTGAACAGTCTAGAAGGGTCAAATCTGGAGGATGATGAGTAGAAATATTGACAACAGCATCAGACAAGTTACTTTCTTCACCACAGAAAATAGTCATTTTTATCGAGTTTAGATCCACCAAGCAGCATGTGACGAAGGTAAGACATCTCTGACCCACATAGAAAAGGCTACACTAGGCACAGCTGAGGGATCGTCTGTCTAGCACCCATGAACTTGACCATAACAAAACTTATATAAACATCTCCTAGATGTACAGATCCAAAACCAAGTACCAGGCTGAGCTCCCGAAATTCCATTGAAGAGAGGGAGGAGGGAATAGGTAAGCAAGAGAGGTCAAGATCATGATAGAGAAATCCACAGAGATAGCTGATCTAAGCTCATGGGAATTTATGAACTCTGGACTGTCAGCTATGGAGCATCCAAGGGACCAAACTAGGCCCTCTGTATGAGAAAGATGGTTATGAAGCTTGAACTATCTGAGGATCTTCTGGCAGTAGGACTAGAATCTGTCCCTAGTGCATGAGCTTGCTTGTTGGAACCAATTCTCTATGGTGGGATACCATGCTCAGTCTTAATGCATGGGAGAGGGGCTTGGCCTTGCCCCAACTTAATGTGACTCCTCATAGCAGCTCTTACCCAAAAGGATTGGAGGGGGTGGCTGGAAGAGAGGCAATAGGGAAGGCTGGAGAAGGATTGGGAGGGAGAAGTGTGCGTTTGGAATGTAATATGAACTTTAAAATATAAAAAAATAATTTAAAAAAAGTATTCTTACTATAAAAAGTAAGATGGTTATTGAAAGGTCATAGCCACCATCTTCCAACATAAGCATGTTGATGAGAGTCCTTTCCTCACTACTCTGCCTCTCTATTCATTGACTCCATCATGCAACATGAAACATAATGGAATATATTTGTTGTAGAGAGCAGCGAAGTGCCGCGCCTTAAAGATGGCGCTGGCTTCCACCTTCCACCTCCCCGAGGGTGAGCGCTCTCTGGCATATACAAGCCCTTATTTGGTTAGGTCTGTTCAGCCTGACTGCTTCCGCGTTAGAGTAGCCTATTTACAGGGTCCACGTAGCTCACTGGGGTTGGTAAGCGCAAGGGGATTTAAGTCTGTGCAGGGGTCCCCGGGCCCCCGTGTGTCAGAAGAAACATGTTCAATGATCCTGATTAAAACTGCATGAAGAAGATCTTCCCAGAGTCGCGTCTTCCTTGCTGGCAAGGGCAGGCGTGGTACAAATGGTGGCCCGTACGAGGATCTCCAGATCAGAACTTCTTGCAGTCAGGGCAGCGCTGGTAAGTTCCCAAGCTAAGTTGGGACCAAGTTAAGGCCCTTGATAAAGAGACGATAAGGTCTCCGGTAAGGAGCAATACAGTTCTGGGTTTGGACCAAGCTAAGGACCTCAGTAAAGAGGCAGTAAGGTCTCCGGTAAGGAGCAATAAAGTCCCAGGTAAGTTGGGACCAAGTTAAAGACCACGGAAATAAGCGGCAATAAAGTCTCAGGCATTGAACGAGAGGTTGTAATGAACCAAAAGTAAAATTTTTTAAATGGGGACTTCTCAGTCTCATCCAATTTTTCTGGCTCTTCAGGAGCTACTTTTGTCAAAGAAACTTAAATAAAAGCACACTAGAAAGATTCCTGAGCGAATGAGATGACATTGCACCTTGGTTCGCAGTTTCGGGAACGGTAGCATGCTGGGACAAGTTAGGCAGGGATCTTGATTTTGCTTGGGAACAAGGGACGCTAAAGTCCAGAGTATGACCTGTTTGGAAGTTAGTGCGTAGCTGTATCGAAGACCAGAGGTACTGTAAAGAGGCAATGGACAAAAGGAAAGCTGAGCTAGAAATGTTACAAGAAGAAAGATCAGAAGAGATTGAGAGCACAGGAGAGTCAGGTACGGACAAAACAGATTCTGAGGAAGAATTACAAGCCCTCATAGAAAAGGTTCAGAAACAGTCCCTTAAAGAATGGAGAAGGGAAGGAAAGGAGAAACGGCTATGTAAGGAGGAGGAAAAACCTCAAGGGACAATGCTGTAGGCGCCTTCTCCTTATTAGAGTGAGGAAGAGCAGGGCCCAGGTACAGGGCATTCCTTTTGCCCTGAGGTCTGGAAAGCCATACATAATGACTTAAGTCTGGCTTATCCAGTTTTCCAGGATGCCCAAGGCAATAGATATGAGGAGCCTTTAGACTTTAAGGTCATCAAGGCTTTGGATGAGTATGTGAGAACATATGGAATTTCAGCTTCTTTTACTGTAACTCAAGTTGAAGCCCGAAATAGGTATAGCATGACTCCTAGCGATTGGGGTGCGCTGGCTCAAGCATGTCTAAGCCCCGGGCAGTATCTGGATTGGAAAGCCTTTTTAATTGAGTGTGGCAAAGGACTGGCTGCAGCTAATCTAGCAGCTGGAAACGCAGCATAGGACAGGGGCATGTTGCATGGACAGGAATGCTTTGCAAATCAACAGACAGGATATCCAATACAAGTTTTTAAACAAGTAAATCGGATTGCCATAAAAGCATGGAAGTCATTACCCAATAAGGGAGAGGTGAGTGGTAACCTCACTAAGATACTGCAAGGGCCAATGGAACCATTTTCAGATTTTATGGCCTGTTTGGTAGAGGCTTCAGGGAGAGATTTTGGCATTATAGCAGCCATAGTTGCAGCTATCTCTTTTGCAGTTGTGGGTTCAGTCATAGCTGCTGTGGCTATGAGCACATCAGTGCAGACAGCCTCTAAGATAAATGAGTTGTCCAAGAATGTGGCTACCACCTTGAATGCTCAATACACAATTGGTGCTCAACTGAAAGGATGTTTAATGATTGTAAACCAAAAAATTAATCTGGTGCAGGAGCAATTAGATACCTTGTGGCAGTTGCGTCTTCCTTGCTGGCGAGGGCAGGCATGGTACAATTTGTAAATTTACTTTTTAATTTTTATCATTATGTTTGTAAGAAAACTGCTATTTTCCACAAATATTAATTAGGCATGATTTTTTAATCAGTATCTGTGAAGACTGCAAAATGTATGTATCTATTCTGCTATTGACATACATTTTTGTTATTTCCAGTTTGGAAGTATTATGAATAAAGCAGACTTTTATGTTATTGTATAAAAGGAGATGTGTGCATTTCTTTGGTCTATAGTTGTCTTTCTATGGGTGTGTTATGATAAACATGGATCTTTACCATAAGAATCATTAATTTCTACTAGTCTTTCTCCCTTACAAAAGGTGCAACTTTGCCTTGATCAACATCACCCTTATCATTTAAGAAAGGCTGATTTAAGCTGTCTCCCTCAGGAGAACCCCCTCACTTTTTCTTTCCTCTCTTTATTCTTTCTTTCATCTCCCTAGGAAAAATGTAAACAAATAAAAGGTTAAAAAGATAATAGTGACTATCCAAGAGCATGGGAGATCTTTACATTTTGTGATGTCTTCTTTAATTTTTTTCTTTAATGACACAAAGATCTTTCACTTGTTTAGTAAACATTACCATAAGATACTTTATGTTGCTTGTAGCCATTGTAAAGGGTGGTGTTTCTCTGATTTCTTTCTCAAATCCTTTATCATCTGTATGTAGTAGAGCTACTGATTATTTTGAGTTAATCTTGCTATCTTTCCAAAAGCAATCAAGAGATTCAATGTAATCACCATCAAAACACAGCACAATTATTTACTGACATTGAAAGGATAATACTCAACTTTATATGAAAAAGCAAAATACCCAAGATAGCCAAGACAACCCTGTACAATAAAGGAACTTTAGGAGGCATCACCATCCCTGACTTCATGCTCTACTGTAGAGCTATAGTCCTGAAAACAGCTTGGTATTGGCACAAAAAAATAGGCAGGAAGGCCAATGGAATCGAATCAAAAGTCCTGATATTAACCCACACACCTACAAACACATGAATTTTGACAAGAAAGCTAAAAATATACAATAGAAGGAGGAAAGCATCGTCAACAAATGGTGCTTACACAACTGGATGATGGTGTATAGAAGACTGCAGATAGACCAATGTCCATCCCCATGCACAACTTAGTTCAAATGGATCAAAGACCTCAACAAAATTCCATACATACTGAACCTCCTAGAAGAGAAATTGGGAGATACCATTGAACAAATTGGTACAGGAGATTGCTTCCTGAAGATAACACCAGTAGCACAGACACTGAGATTGACAATTAATAAATGGGACCTCCTCAAACTGTGAAGCTTCTGTAAAGCAAAGGACATAGTCCTCAAAACCAAATGGCCGCCCACAGACTGGGTAAAGATCTTCACCAACCCCATATCTGACAGAGGGTTGATCTCCAAAATATAAAAAGAACTCAAGAAACTAGTCACAAAAACACCAAAATAGCCCCATTAAAAGTGAAGTACAGAACTGAATAGAGAATTCTCAATAGAGAAATCCAAAATGGCTGAAAGACATTTAAGAAAGTGCTCAACATCCTTAGCCATCAAGGAAATGTAAATCAAAACAACTCTGAGATGCCATCTTAATCCTGTCAGAATGACTAAAATTAGAAACTCCAATGACATCTTATGCTGGAGAGAATGTGGAGAAAGGTGAATACTTCCACTGCTGGTGGGAGCACAAACTTGTACAACCATATTGGTGATCAGTATGGAAAATAAGAATCAGTCTGCCACAGGACCTGGAAAATCCACTCTTAGACTTATACCCAAATGGTCCACATCCATGCAACAAAGACATCTGTTCAACTATGTTCATAGAAGCATTATTTGTATTAGCAAGATCCTGGAAGCAATCTAGATGCACCTCAACTGAAGAATGGATAAAGAAGACATGGCACATTTACATAATGGAGTATTATTCATCAGGGGAAAAAAACGATGGAATCTTGATATTTGCAGGCAAAATGATGGAATTTGAAGAAACCATTCTGAATGAGGTAACCTCATCACACAAAAAAATAACATAGTATGTACTTACACATATATAGAATTTAAACATAGAACAAAGGATCACCAGCCTATAATTTACACCACCAGAGAAAGTAGGATACAAGAAGGAACCTAAGAGGTTCATACAAGGTCCCTCACAGAAAAATGGAGGAGAGGAGAACAGGTGGGATTAGGAAGATTTGGTTGGAGATGAATAGATGAGAGAAAATAAAAGAGAGATACCATAATAGAGGAGGCAATTATAGGTGTGAAGAGAAAGGTGACTTTAGAGAAATGTTCAGAGATCAACAAGGATGACCCCAACTGACAAGCTGAGAAACAGTGGAAAGGCTACCAATAATTCCCTTCCCTGATAATGAGATTGATAACTAACATATATGCCATCATAGAGCTCTTGTCTAGAAGCTGATTGAAAGAGAAGCAGATACCCACAACTAAACACTGAGTCAAACTCCTGGAATCCAGTTGCAGAGAGAGAGAAGAATTAAGGAAATGGGTCAAAACCAGACTACAGAAACCCACAGAAACAGCTGACCTGAATGAGGGGGAGCTAATGGACCCCAGACTGATACCAGGGAAACCAGCATTGGACCAACTGAGACCCCTTGAACATAGGTCTCAGTTAGAAGGCCTAGGCAGTCTAAGGGACCTCTGACAGTGGAACCAGGATGTATCCCTGGTGCACTAAAGGACTCTGAGAGCACATTCCCCATGGAGGTATACTCCCTTAGCCTAGAGGCAGGACGGAGGGCCTAGTCCCTACTCCAAATGACTTGACAAATTTTGATGATCCCTCCTGGAAGGCATCACCCTCCTTTTGGAGTGGGGGAGGGAATGAGATGAGAGGGGGGTTGGGGGTCATGAAAGGGAGGGAAGGTGAGGTAACTGGGATTAATGTGTAAAATAAAAAATATAATAAATAAAATATAACAAACATTCTAAATGCTAATGAGAAAGGAAAAAAAAAACAGTGACTACACTGTTTTCCTTACGTCAAAAGCCAAAAGCCAGCTCAGACACTTTTCTCTGATTCTTTCTTTCAGTCTATAATTTCTCTATTTCTCTGTCCCTATCTTGTTTATCTTAATCATTGAAACTTTATTAATGTTATTTATGATATGATAGTTCAATTTCTATAAGAGAGCCTGGTCTTCAAAATTTTAAGGTTGGAAGCAGTGTTGCATCACTTTTATATAAAAAAAAAACTTAAAATTATCTTCTCAGGGTGCTTTGAAACTTCTGTGCTTAGCATTTATAATGTACCTGGATTAAATATAGTTTTCATTTTAATCCAAAGATGGTCTAGATACATGAATCATTTTATGCTTACCTTCTTCCTCAACTTTCTATATTGTATTTTATTTTTAATTAACACAAGCAAATTCTGTAAATGTTGAGGAAACTTGTGTTGCTTGGATACATGTACATCTTGATGAATGTCCTGTCAGTGTAGTTACTGCTTCAACTCAAGAATTTATCATTTTATTTGTGATCTCTGTTTCCCTTTCCCTATATATGGTAAATTGAATGAGATATGTTTTCCATATGCTCCTTTACTTGAACACTTGGTGATAGCCCTGTTTTAGAAGATAAGTAACTTTCAGGATATGGAATCTTGCTAGAGGAAGTATATTCCAGGAGATGTCCCTTAAGGGTTTATTGCTTTGTTTTGCTTTATGTTTTTGCTTTTTTTCTGTCAGTAATTTTTGAAATACAAATCTAATGATTTGTTTCTTGTCTTATTTCATACTTAAAACCTTAATATCTCATACTTATATTAGCTTCATCAACATATTATAATCCTGTTAAATTTGTATTTTTGAAACAGAGTTATAGTATAACTCCTGAAAATCATCACTAAGTAACCCCAAATCCTGCTTCCTATGCTCTGTTGAATATATCTCTTAGTCTCTTGCAATCACCTGCTGCCATGCTTCCCTGACCATCATGAACTTTCCCTTCTTCTCTGCAGAAAAGCCAAGATAAATTATTTCTGTAAATGACAACGGTATTTTATTACATGGTATTTTACTACAGCAACAAAAAGCAACTAACACTACAACTGACTAATCCACAAGTACTATAGAGCTTTGAATGTCTAAGAGCTTCTGTGATCCAGGATTTCTGATGACCAATTGTCTCATTTCCTTGCATTTTCCCTCTGAAAGACCTAAGAAAATATAATGGTTTATTAACAGCTTACTCATGTGCCTTTTTTTCTTAACTTTGGGAATTCTTTTCCTTCTTTGAAAGCATTTTCTGCACTCATCTCCTGTCCACGCAATTCTTATTATGTAACTCACTAAAGAAGAAAATTTTATCACACAGCTTTAGTTTCTTTTCACCACACTATTGGATTTTGTTTGCAACCAGTTCAACACACAAACAGGTGAACCCCAAACCTTAAAAATTAGTATCAAAATACTTTATTTGGCCTAAGGAACTTATTTAGTACCTATTATTCACACATACTTATAAATAGAAAATTTCCTCAAACTAACCACAAAAAGTGATAAGAATTATATACTTGGTACTTACAAAAGAAAACAAACAAACTAAAATAAAATACTGAAATACAACTAAAAGAAAACCTTGTACTATCTGTGTACCTTTATTGTTTTTCCCAGATACTGCCACTCTTCAGTTTGGTGAATATTCTTCCACAGACTTAAGAGGTATCAACTTATCTTTTATCTGTATCATGGTGTATCATATTATGACTGTTAGCTGTCATTTTGTTTAATAGAATATGATTAATGCTTTCTATAGCTTGACTCATAAGATTAATTCTCTCTAATGATTAAATAGTATTCCAAGAAATGGCTATAAAAAATTTGTACAATCACTTCTTTCTGTCTCTTTGAATTATATCTCAGGTTTCAAACCTTGGCATCCTAACATTATAAGAAAACATGCCACGCATGAGTTGTAGCCTGAGGCTGCTCTTAGTTTCCAAATTTACATTGCATAATTTGGCCAAGAATTTTATAGCTATCAAGTCCTTTCATCATCACCCTTCATATGCATTGACATCGACCATATTTAACATCATTTAAAATACAAATCTTCTTTTCTATCCACTTATTTTTCTCACATGTTGTTGTTGTAAATATATTTCTTTTCATTGAGCACTCAAAATGGGTTTTCCTAAGAAACGTTGTGTTTGTAACTATTAATTTCACTTTTCATATATCTTGAACAAAAGATTTACAGAAATGTGTGTATAGTTAATTTCCTATTCTAATTTCTCTGCTTCTCACATTTCTTTCTAGGACTGCATGTTAATTGAAACTTGGCATTCATAAAAAGATGCTAACTAAGACATTTTTATGCTACCACACTTTAAAGGTTAAATTTATCATCTGGCATACTTTTTACATGATTTAACCAGCTTTTCTTTCATGAATAAGTTGATGAAACATTTTTTAGCAGAAAAATCCAAAATATGAACACAGTGATTTTTCATTGTTGTTGTTGTTTCCTTGTTTCATCTCATGTTTAGTACCTTAAACGGACATAGTCTCTGAGTTTTCTCAGCATGTTCTAAATGTAATTGTTTCTAATGCTAGTGAAATTTACACCTGTTGTCAAAGGAGGAAAAAGGTAGGAAAAGCTTCTCCCACCTTCAAGGTATTGCTGACAAGTTTTCAGTAGTTCAATAGTAGCTTTCAGAGCATGCGGTTCTCTCAGGCCTCTTTGATATTACTAATTTTCTGCCAACTAGATGGTGACCTTAGGGATGACTAATTAGCTGTTGGTTTATGTATTTTTGCAGTGTTAACTGTGAAAGTCCTCACAGTTACTTCATGACTGAATTAATCTTGTTAGTGTGTGGAATTAGAAGTGGAGACGCCTTGTTAGTCTTTCCTGACATTTGGGAAGGGTTTTAACTCACTGACTGGAACATGAATCTTCCCTGTTTATGCATGCTCTGAGAAGTCCTTTTCATCACAGCCAATATTCAGATAGTGTTTGAGAATGACCTCTTGATAGCTGTATCTATTTATTCATTTCAAAGCAATCCTCCCTTGATTTCATCATATTTTCCACATAGCTTGTAAATTTTTCTAATCGACTGCAAAAATTTTGAGGCCAGAATTGAGTCAATCATAATAAGTTCTAAATGAAAAATAAATCTTTGAAATATGTTAGCATCTATAGAAAGGACTACCAAAAAGTTTTGAGGAGAAAATACACCAAACAGAACAAGCCAGATCTTATCAGCTCTGACTTCTTAATAATTAAATATCCTCCAAAATTTAATTGGCAGTCAAATAATATCTATTTATTTCTAAATGGCTCTTTCTTTGCAGAGATCTTGTTTACAAGATAAAATCTTATTTTCAAAATAACTTCAAATGATCAAGATAATAAATTAATTACGGAAAGGGCTCAAGATAAACCTTAATTTATCAACAATTTTGGAATTGTAGTACACATTATCCGTAAGTGTAGCACTGAGACAATTTTAGAAAATTTAAATATCTAATTGCTTAATTAGACATTATAAAATAACTCAATTCTATCTAGAATACAAACCAATACATCAAAAGTCATATTCCATAGGATTGTATACTGACACATTTTTGTGACTGATATTACACACTGTCTTATGATCCCCAAAAGAGAAACAAAATGTTTCTTAAAGGTCTAATTGAAAGGATGTCAAAATTCTCGGGTCAAAATTAACATTTAAGATTTTTAATGAGATTTTTCACTCAATACTCAATAAACACATGTTGATTGATCAAGGTTCTTTTTTATTTTTTTTTCTCTCTCTAAACATAAAAGGGAAGTCAAGATTGATCTTGGCGCTTGTTTCCCAGCCCTCACATCACTTTCTCTCACTTTGATTTCTGTCCCTAACCTGACTAGCAATACATGAAAGTTACATGAGAACTCTGTGTAGTTGGATGGAGATGCTGTGCCCATATTATATGAGGCAAGCAGCATGCCAGTAAAGTGAATTGCTTAAAGTATAGCTAGCATCACTTTTATCAGTGTAGCTCAAATCTTACATCATATCATGTAATGTTAGCTCATGTTTATATTTGTCATTCATCTGTACATATGGAGTGCATGTGTACAGAATTATGTGGTGTATGTGTGTACAAATTCAACAATCAATTTAGTCTTGAGTGTCCTTGGCAATGATAACTTAGCACTCCAAAACTGTTCCCTGTACCCTTTCCCTGAATAGAAACGTAACATTTTGTGATATTCTTCTTTTGTTTATTTATCTGTTCTTTCTGATGGTGATTGGGCATGGAAACTTCTTTCATCTTGTCAACCTTGACAATCACACCACAGCATGATTGCTCCCTTCTCCACTAGTAACAGACTTCAAACAGACTCTTGGGCATTTTCAATGCCCTGTATCCCTTCTTCCCTGTTCTAGTCCAGGGTTGACTCCAGGTATTATTCTTGTAAAGGTAAAAAGACAAGGGCATTGTAGTTTCCTTTTGTCATTCTGATCACCTAGACCCAGAGGACTGCTTTGCTTTAGCATAATTATTCAGTTTTCTTAAATCTGCATAATGTCTGTATAAATACAAATTATTAATGCACGGTGCATTTATTTTCATTTATTCTCCAAGCATTATTAACACTAACAATGTACAAGGAACAGCACTGCATGTCAAAAATATAGGAAAACATAAAATAACAAAAATGTCATTTATACCTTAAATGAATAGAGGCTACATACTATGGTATTGGAAAAATGTTCCCTGTTAGTGACAACAGTATTGTAAGGAAATCCTCACTCCCCTTGTAAACTATTTTTCATATTTATTAAATATTTGAGGAGGCTATTTGAGAAAATGATGTACAATTAATTGGCCCATATGTTACAGAGAAAAAAATGTACTTATTATTCAACATAATTAAGAATGCCTTTTCTATTTTCTGAAGACTGTTCACTTCATTAAAATTAATGTTTAGACACTGAAATTCTGGCTTCACAAAATTGTGTCCATACTCTAATGGAAAACTATTTTCCTCTGGAAAGCTTTGCAGAGCTAAATTACTAACTCACAGTGTAGGATTATTTTTACCCTTTCTATTCTTATTTAACTTGGAGAAAAGATATTCTGTCTGTCACATAAATTGATAAAACTGAATACTTTGAGTCCACACAGAAAAGTTTGTAACTTGAAGAAATGCTGCCACAATTAAGCTTATCGTGTGTGTGTGTGTGTGTGTGTGTGTGTGTGTGTTGTGTGTGTGTGTGTATACATTTGGAGATGTGTGCATGTATGATTAAAGGTACACAAAACCTAGAGATCAAGACTGGGTAATTTTATCACTTATCTACCACCCATTTTCTCTGAAACATCCTCTCTCATGGAACATTAAGTGTCACTGATGAATATAATGGAATGGCTGGCCATTTGCCCAGGGATCCACCTGTCTCTGTAGCTTGCTCATGACATTACATGAGTTCATTGCTGCACTCATAGTGTAGGTGATGATGGGGATCTGAAATCAAGTCCTTATGAGCATCCAACAGATAATATACTCACTGAGCATTCTCTCCATGCTAAAATTTTTGGACACTTTCTTTTGGCTTATTTGCGAACTCACCAATGGTTTTAGAGTCTTTTGGCAAAGGTCATTCATCTACTTCAGGCAAATTGGTTGATAGAAACCAAACCTGTTTTCACCAGTGTCTTCAATCAAAATCTTGCAATGTAAAGATAGCTAATACTAGAAAAATGTATACACCAAGCCAGCCACTGATCCTTTAATTTACAGTAGTGTTCTACCTGCAAGATACAATAGTGCAATCAGGGCACAAAGCTTATAAGAGTAAACAACTATTGCAGTTTAATAAGGGTCAGGATAAACAAATAGGCCGAATAGATGTTTATAAAGGGAGAAACAACTCACAACACAGACAGATGAACGCAGCAGTTGGAACCAGATGCTCCTCTCTCAGTGTCCACCAGAAAGAAAGTGTTCCCCACCTCCTTCAGAGACTTAGTTCCACAGGTCACTTCTGCCCCTGGCTCTACCCCTCAATGGGTGTAGTCAGTGCCACAGAAGCAGACAAAGTGAATATACCACTACAATTTCCCTTTTAGTCTAAAGAAAAAAGTTAAGCTTGATACAAAACTATATACAAAACAGTGAATAACAAGTGTGCTCTAAGAAGAGGAAAATCAAGAACAAAACCACAAACATATCTAGTCCTAGGGTGAAGTCATAAGGGAGTTTACAATGGAGTTGTCCTAAGCTGGAAAGCTTAAGTCTAGTACCTAATATATCTAACTAGCAAGATAGAATAATATTTGTGATAGTTTAATCTACAACTGCAACAAGACCTGAGAAGGAAAATAACGATACTAGGGTAGATAGGAAGTGCAGACGGGCAACTTCCAAAAGGTGCAGCGAGGACAGAAATGGCAAGCTACCTGGACAGTCACCCAAGGTCTCACAGCAACATTAGCACAGTCAGTTTTGGCTAAGACCAGGAGTATTTGACAGACCACAACAAAAGCAGGGAGGTAGAAAGGCTGTCTTACCCTGACTTGGCAAGGTTCAGCAGTCTTCTATGTTTGTCTTCTGCAAGCACATAAGACCGCATGTCCAAATCAGTGGTCAAGGTTGAGGCAGTTCCTTGCCCAAGAGGCCATTAGCCGAAGCGAGGATGAACTCCAGAAGGAGCAACAACAGTGTGCAACATATTTTCGGGAAAGTGCTTGGTGCTGTCAGGAGATACAGTGTCTCATGTCAACAGAGTACTAATATAAAAGCATTTAAATGTCATGTTCTGCAGGTCTGTGAAGTGATTGAAGATGAAGCATCTATGTCTGACTAATCTCATAGGCAAAGGAAACATGGGTGAGCGTAATCTGTAATACTCAGGAACTTAGCTAAAAAAACCCGAATAAAACTTCCTTGAGTAAAGCAAGGATAAATAACTAAACAATATAACTATGTACACACACACACACACACACACACACACACACACACATATATATATATATGTATATATTTATATTTATGTAAACTCCTAAAGTACAGGTAGAGTAGAAATGTCTAAACAAGAGGTAGAGCTCTAAAGGGCACTAAGACAAATATCCCAAATTGTATCAATATACAAAATGTCTTGAACACAAGCAAAAGTATACATACATAGAATATGGCAAGAATAATATTCATAAAACATCATAAATGGAAAGATTTCACACAATATAACAAAATATAATATACAATTCTTCCAGGAAGGGAATAAACATAATTTTATGTAGGTTACCACAGATGAGAATATATAAAAATGTAAGCTGTAATACTAATGTCTCACTCTTACTACATAATTCACAAGAAGATAGTCTAGTCAACCTATATCCATTCTGAACCATACCTTTCCCAACCATACCATATTCCTGTCTAAAAGAGATAACCGAGTCTAAGTATTACCTTCCATACCCAACCCCAAGTAACTAAGACCAACCCTATGAAGATGAATTCCAAGAGTGGGGAAAGGGGTGTCATTATCTTAAGATTACAACATAAATCCAGCCACACTGAAACTCTTAGAAGAGAAAATGGGAGGTACCCTTGAACGCATTGTTACAGGAGACCAATTCTGGTACATAACAGCAGTAGCACAGATACTGAGATCAATAATTAATAAATGTGACATTCTGAAACTGAGAAACTTCTGTAAGGCAAAAAACAAAGTCAACAAGACAAAACAGCAGCCCACAAAAGAATGGGAAAAGATCTTCACCAACCCCACCAAAAAAAAAAAAAGCTTGTCACCAAAACACCAAATAATCTAGTTAAAATGTGGAGAATTCTCAATAGAGGAATCCAAAATGGTTGAAAGGCACTTAAGAAAATTCTCAACACCCTTAGCCATCAGGGAAATAAAAATCAATGCAACTCTGAGATTTATCTCAGACTGAATAAAATCAGAAACATCGATGATAGTTTATATTGGAGAGGATGTGGATAGAGGAGAACACTCCTCCTTTGCTGGTGGGAGTGCAAACTAGTATAGCAATTTTGGAGATGAGAATGATGATTCCTCAGGAAAAAGGGGATTGGTCTACCACAGTATCCAGCAATTCCACTCTTAAGCATATACCCAAAAGATACACATCCATGCAACAAAGACATCTATTCAACTATGTTCATAGCAGCATTATTTGTAATAGCATGGTCCTGGAAATAAACTAGATACCCCTCAACTGAAGAATGAATAAAGAAAATGTGGTATATTTACACAATAGAGTACTACTCAGCAGGAAAAAAAATGGAATCTTGAAATTCACAAGCAAATTGGTTGAACTGGAAGAAATCATCCTTGGAGGTAAACCAGTCACAAAAAGAAGATCATGGTATGTACTCACTCATATATGGATATTAGACATAGAACAAAGAATCACCAGCCTACAATTCACACTGTAAGAGAAGCTAGGAAACAAGGAGGACCATGAGAAAGACATACATGTTCCCCCATAGAAGGAGAAAGGGACAAGATATCCTGAGCATATTGGGTGTGGAAGGGTAAAGTGACCGGAGAAGGAGGTAGGAGAAAGAGAAGAGAAGAAGAGGAGGTAAGAGGAGAACATGAGGGATCAGGAAGATTGAGTTGGGGGAGGAATTGAGGAGAGCAAAAAATGGCATACCATATTAGAAGGAGCCATTATAGATTAGAAGAGAATTCTGGCACTAGGGAAATGTCCAGAGACCTATAAGGATGACCCCAAGTAACAATAGTGGGATAGGTTACCTTAAATATCCTTCCTTGATAATGAGATTGATAACTACCTTATATGTCATCCTAGAGCCTTTATCCAATAGCTGATAGAAATAGAAGCAGATACCCACACCTAAACACTAAGCCAAACTCCTGTATTACATTTGCAGAATGGGAGAAGTGATGATTAAAGGGGTCAAGATCAGGCTGAGGAAACCCACAATGACATCTGACCTGAACAAGCGGGAGCTCATGAACCCCAGATTGATAGCTGGGAAACCAGTATAGGACCAACCCAGACTCCATGTACATGGGTCTCTGTTAGGAGGCCTGGGCAATCTATGGGACCTCTGACAGTAGAACCAGGATGTATCCCTAGTGCATGAATGAACTTCAGGATCCCATTCCCCTGGAAAGGATACTCCCTTAGCCTAGAGACACTGGGGTGGGGGTGGGGGTTAGGCTCTACCCCAAATGACTTGACAGGTTTTGATGATCCCTCCTTGAAAGATTTACCCCCTCTGGTGAGTGGATGGGGGAAAGGATGGGGGTGTTCTGTGAGAGAACTGCGATTGATTAGTATAATATTTTAATATATATACTAAATAATAAAAAAAATTATCCTCCTAGAATTGTTTTCTTAGATATTACCCTTCCTAATTTCAGAATACTTTTAAATCTCATATGTTTTTTTGGTTTTGGGGGCAAGATGGAATTGAATTAAACTCTGCCTTGCCTGTGAATCTTCCATTCAGATTGTCTAAGAAAACTTTAAATCAAATGGTCACAACAAAGATGGAAGTTTATGAACCTTTGTCAAGAGAAATTGTCCTGTGTTTATAAAGGTTCATCACAGGCTAGAGAAATAACTCAGTGGATATAGCACTTGCTATACTGATGCAATACTGATGACCAGACATTGGATCCCCAGAACCCATATAAATCATAAAATACAAATCTATAATCCATGACTGACTGGTGTGGTGGGAAACAGGAGAATCTCTGTAGCTTAAAGCACTTAAAGCACTTAAAGTATAGCTAGCATGGCGATCAGTGATAATGTGGTCCTGCAGGGAAAAGATGAAGATAAGCATCCAAAGTTGTTTTCTGACCTCTATGAGTATAGTCATTTACAAACACACCCAGGAACATTAAACAAAGGAACATTGCACACACAACATATATATATATATATATATATATATATATATATATATATATATACACACACATTTACAAACAGAAAAGCTCATTATTGATATAACTGATAGTGTCCAGTATTCTCATAAACCAGATGTAAAAATTGAAAAGTATTTGTTGAACAACTGAGAATAGATAAAAGGAAAAGTACAACTACAGATGAGGTTTAACCAGAGAAGATAAAACATCAATTTAAATGTGATAGCTTATAAAGTTATAGTGAAAGTTACATTAAGGAATTTCATTTTACTTTGGTTTAACATATTTCTAAATCATTTAAATGTATGAAGTGTAAGCCAGCCAAGTTAGCCACTTCTTTTTATTTATTTATTTAAATTTCATTTTACATTTCCATCAGTTCTTCCTGCCACCCTTCCTTTCACACCTTTGGCCCCCACCAGCCCACTCCTGCATCTAGTACCCCCAAAGTGTAAGGGCTCCCATAGGGAGTCAACAAATCCTGGCACAATTGGTTGAGGCAGGACCAACTCTTTCTCCCTGCTTAAAGGCTGAGCATGGTATTCCACCATAGGGAATGCGCTCCCATAAGGTTAGTCATGCACCAGAGATAGATTCTGGTCTTGTCAGCCTCCCATCCCCCAGATAGACCAAGTTCACAACTGTCTCCCACATATGGAGGGCTTATTTCAGTCCCATGGAGGCTTCACAGTTGTTGATCTAGAGTTCATGAGTTCCCATGAGCTTGGTCAGCTGTCTCTGTGGGTTTCTCCTCCATGATCTTGATCTCTCTTGCTCATATATCCCCCCTCCCACTCTTATACTGGATTCTTGGAGTGTGCCTGGTTCTTGGCTGTGGATCTCTGCAACTGGTTCCATGAATTACTGGATAAAGGCTTTATGATGACAGTTGGGGTATTGATGAATCTGATAACAGAGGTAGGACAGTTCAGGAACCCTTTCCTCTATTGCTATGAATCTTATCTGGAGTCATCATTGTTGATTCCTGTGAAGTTCCCTCTACATTCCCAGGTTTCTCCCTAACCCCATAATGTCACTGTCTATCAAGATATCTCATTCATTGCTCTCCTACTCCATCCTTCCCCAAATCAATCATCCCATTTTATCATTCATGTTCTTATCTCCAACTCCCTCCCTTTTGCTGCCCCACTTGCCCCCCCCCCAGTTTACCCAGGAGATCTTATATATTTTCCCTTTCCAAGGCAATCCGTATGTTCCTCTTAGGGTCCTCCTTGTTATCTAGTTTTTCTGGAGCAGCGGATTGTAGTCTGCCTATCCTTTGATTTACACCTAGTATCCACTTAAGATTCAGTATGTATTGTCTTTCTGATTGGGTTACCTGACTCATGATGGATTTTATTGTTGTATCTATTTGCCTGAAAATTTCATAATGTCATTGTTATTTTACCACTGAGTAATACTCCATTGTATAAATGTACCACATTTTCTTTATCCATTCTTCAGTTGAGAAGCTGAACGACTTAGAAATAAACAATCTCATCTGAACAGTAGTGAATGTGTCCTAAGAAAATAAGCTTAAAAATATCATTTGGCTTTCACTTTTCTCTTATGTGTTCAATGATGCTGTCAGAAAAAAAAATATTCTGACAAATACAAAAAAAATTTGACTGTTTACTGTAGTAGCTATAAAAGTCACCTTTCAACAGAGGAATACAATTTTAAGAATTCTATCTGTAAGATAAATTAGGTACTGCAGGCATGATGACAGTTAGTCATCAGTGCAACACTGAATCTAAGACTTTGGGAGTTCTGTAATAACATACTATTCCATTTAGATGTTATGATAACATGGATTTCTGGAAACTGGCAAGTCCACATAGAATAAATGGCAGATTTAGTGTCAGCGAGAGGAGGCTTGCCCATATGTGGCACCTATAACAATGCTCTCATATTGAATGGGGCAAGGGATCTCTTTGGTACCTATTTCAAAAGATCCCTACTAGCATTCACCAGGATTTTGTCATAATGGCCAAATCATCCTCAAAAGCCCTCTAACAATGCATTTTTATTTAAAGATTTTGATGTGGGAAAATATATTTTGAGACAGAATCTCACATATAGCAAAACCTGGTTTTGAGCCAGGAATTCCTGTCTTTTTTCTCTGAATTAAAGATTATAGGTATGTGCCACAATGTTTGACACATACAAATTGACAATAGGCACTAATAGTCATATCCTAGGAAACATTCTTAAGTAAAGCATATTAGAAATGATAGTCCTTGGACCAGGGATTCAAAAATAATCACAGATTATTTTCATTTGTGAATATAAACCTTTTATAAGCAAAATTCATTAAAGTGACTATATACCTCAATATCTCAATCAATTATATTTTCAGGTACTCTGTTACTTCTCAGTAAGAAATTATGGTAATTTTACATAAAACAAATCCAAGAAAAAAACAAAACACTAACCTGTAAGATATAGACATTTTTTATTTGCAGGGTATAAAAGTAAAATAAAATAATAACCTGCCCTTTACTTGAGAGAAGGCTTTAGGGTACTGTGATTAGATGGTCAGGCATTAGGGAGATGTTTAATAATAATATCCAAGTTGATATGTCAGGCCACGATAATGAAACATTAGCTGAAATACTTGGTAGTTAAGGGGCAGTAAAGGAGGTAGAGTAACTTTTCTTCAATGATAGATTGGTCACATTCCAGTGGATGGTGATATTCAAAAATAAGCATATATTTTGCATAAACTAAAATAGGTACATTTAAGATATATGAACAAGAGAAAGAAGTCTAAAAGGAAGAAGAAAACAAACAAAAAAAAAAGAAAAGAAATTGGAGGGAAATACAAGAGATTGTATCTAGCAGAAACAGGAAGTCAGAAGTGGTGAACAGGAGGTCATGTGATATAAACACGCTATATTTGTATGAATTAAAAAGAAAAATATATTTGAAGGTTTATGATATATAATGGATATTCTAGCACTTGGGAATCACATGCCTTTAATCCCAGAACTGGTGGGGCAGAGACAGGAATGATATGTCTGGGCAGAGAAAAGAATTTAAGGAAGGAAGAAACAGGAGCTCAGAACATTTGCCTCCGAGGATTTGTAGAGAGTGTTTCTCTGAGATTCGGGCAGACAGGATTGCCGTTTCAGCTTGGTAGAGGTAAGAGCTAGTGGCTGTCTAGTTTGCTTTCCTGCTCATCTCTGTGCTTTCATTATTTGTGTTACAGATGGTGTTTCAATTCTGAACATCTATGCCCCAAAGACAAGGGCATCACTTTATAAAAAAAAGAATTACTACAGCATGAATCACATATTGCCCCTCACACACTGATAGAGGGAGAACTCAATACACGACTCTCACTAATAGAGCGGAAAACCAGGTAAAAACTAAGCAGGAAATAATGGAGCTTGTTATATATACCTAATATATACCATATAATATTGGTATATTATATAACCAAATATACCTAACAGATATCTATAGAACAATTCACCCAAACACAAAAGAGTACACCTTCTCAGCATCTCATGGAACTTTCTCCAAAATTGACTACATACTCAGTCACAAAACAAGTCTCAACAGATAGAAAAAAAAATTGAAATAACCTCCTATTTCTTATCAAACCACAATGGAATAAAGCTAGATTTCAACAACAGAAGCAATAAGCCTACAAGTCACAGAAACTGACTTAATGACTATAGGAACAAAAGGACAAAAATAAAGAAACTAAAACTTCCTAGAATTCAATGAAAATGTATGCACACATACGCATACTTACGAGATGCAATAAAAGTAGTGATAAGAAGAAAGTTCATAGCAGCAAGTACCTTCATAAAAAAAATGCAGAGACTCATAATACACATAATACTCATAATACACATGAAAACTCTGGAGCAAAAAGAAATACCTAAGATGAATAGATGGCAGGAAGTAATCAAACAATGATTTAAATGAATAAAATAAAAACAAATAGAAAAAAAGGCTCAATAAAGCAAAGAGTTGGCTCTTTGAGAAAACCAACAAGATAGACAACCCCTTGTCCAAACTAACTAAAAGACGGAGAATATCCAAATTAGTAAAATCTGGACTGGAGGGGGGATGTAACAGACACAAAAGAAATCCAGAGAATCAAAAGGTCATGCTTTAAAAATCTGTATGAGACAACATTGGAAAAAATCTGAAAGAAATTAATAATATTTTGATAGTTACTGCTTAACAAAATTAAATCAATATCAAATTAAAATAAAAACTTAAATAGACCTATAACACCTAAGAAAATTGAAGCAGTCATTAAAATCTCCTAAGCCAAAAAAAAAAAAAAAAAACATCAGGGCCAGACTGTCTGGTGCAGAATTCCACCAGACTTTCAAAGAAAAAGTTAATGCCCATACTCCACAAATTAGTCCATAAAATAGAAACAGAATTAACATTGTTCAATTAAATTTATGACACCATGATTACCCTGATAACCAAACTGCATAAAGTATCAACAAAAACAGAGAATGACAGACAACTTCTCTTATGAACAAAAATGCAAAAACATTAAGTAAAATACTTGAAAATCAAATCCAAGAACACATCAAAAAGATCATACACCCAGATCAAATAGATTTCATCAGAGAGATGCAGGGATGGTTCAGCATATAAAAATCAGTAAATGCAATCCACCTCATAAATAATCTTAAATAAAAGAAACTATGACCATTTCACTAGATGCTGAAAAGCCTTTGGCAAAAGCCAGCACCACTTCATGATAAAAGTCCCAGACAAGTGATATAGCTAAATAAAGCTAAATAAAAGTAATTTCCAGCAAATATATATATATATATATTGCTATTTAATATATTTATATTTATATATATTTTATATTTATATATATTTAATATATATTGCTATTTAATAAGGGTCAGGATAAACAAATATATATATATGTATGTATGTATATATATATATATATATATATATATAAAATTAAATGGAGAGAGACTCAAAGCAATCCTATTAAAATCAATACAGTCCTTGAAGTTTTAGCTAGAGCAGTCCAGCACTAAATGAGATCAAGGGAATTTTAAAAAATGGAAAGGATGAAGTCAAAGTATCATTATTTGGAGAGGATATGATAGTACATATAAGGAACCATAAAAATTTTACCAGAGAACTGACTCCTACAACTAATAATTACTTTCAGTAAAGTGGCTATCTAGTCTCTGGTGCCTGGCTACCCTGTCAGTGTCTGCCTGAAAGTATTATAGAATATTGTAAAGTCACAGTGTAGGGCTGGTTTTCTCTGGAACCCTCTAGCATTCAGTTTGAAAACCTAAGGTGAAAGAATGGTGGATAGACGATGCAGTATACATAAGCCTGGGCTTCTTCCAGAACAGCGAGTACAAACACCTAGTAGAGCTGACAGAACAAGACAGGAACAATAGCTGTGCCAATGAA
This sequence comes from Cricetiscus sungorus, assembly GCA_030556225.1. Lineage (NCBI taxonomy): Eukaryota > Metazoa > Chordata > Mammalia > Rodentia > Cricetidae > Cricetiscus > Cricetiscus sungorus. The sequence continues at coordinate 21,211,646 of JANBXA010000069.1, forward strand.
AGGATATAAAAATTGGAGCACAGAATGTTTCAGAAAAATCTCAGACTGAAGAGTGTTTGTGTTTTCAATATACCACTAAAAACAGAGAGAAAATTTGAAGAAAATTAATAAGCTGATAGATATAGTCTAAAATTGCAGCCTTGTTTGTATTATAATGTACCACAAGAGTATCAAATATTTAATATGAAAATGTAAGTGAAAAGTAAAATGTTTAGAAGCACAATTTACAATAATGAGCACACTAGGTACTTGGAAAGTCTGCTTCTTACACTACTTACAACATGACTCTAGTCCAAAATGAACTAAATGGTTTAATGAAAGCTCATATGATAGAGATCAACAACCTAAATAAACAGTAGAAAAGTTTCTGGAATGCTGAGGCAGAATTAAAGAAAGAATGATATGTGAAAATTATATTTTACAATTTCTTTTAAAAATGAATGAAGCAAATAAAAAAATAACAGATAAAGACAATGGTAAAAGGCACAAAATGAAGAGGAAAGAAAATGTAAAAGTGGAAAGGGAATTAATTGAAAACCAGAAAACTATTTGAGAGAAAATGTTAAATACTGAAATATAAGTAGATTTTTTTAGCGCACAGATAATAGCAATCTTTAATTGAAAAGCCAGCAAATAGAATGCATATGAGAAAATAATCTATGGGAAGCAGTCTTGAAACTTAAAATACAAATGAAACTACTAGTTTATTGGAACATGTTATATACCTGTTAGTGTCGGGATGTCACCAGGTACTCCACATATATTCTACTCACATTTATGATCTTTGACATATTTAGGTAAAAGAGATTAACATAACTACACACAACCAAAAGGAACAAACAAGAATCAGATGTTGTAGTTTGCATGAAAATGACTTCCAGAGGCTCATAGAAAGTAGCACTATTAGGAATAGTTAGAGGAAGTGTGTCTTTGGATGTGGGCTTTGAGGTTTCACATTCTCAATCGAGGCCCAGTGTCACTCTTTCTTACTGCTCTCTGCATATCCATTTGGAGAAATCTCAACTACCTCTCCAGCACCATCCATCTCTGCCTATGTGCCTCCATGATCCTTGCTGTGATGATAATGGACATCTGTGAACCTGTGAACCTGTGAGCAAGCCAGAATTAAATGGTTTCCTTATAATTGCTGGCATAATCATGGTGTCTCTTCACATCAATAAAACCCTAACCAAGAAAGATGTCATTGTTTGTCTAAGAGAAATATTTAGTGGCAGATAAAAAGGAGACCAATGTGTCTAATAGATACAAGTGGGAAAAGAATGTGAACAAATTCATTCATACTGGAAAGACTTAACTGTCAAGTAAGTTAAGGGCAGAGATAATAATGTTCAAAACTTCAGAAAGTTTTAGATTCAAAACCAGGGCTTAGAATCCATAAAAAGGGAAGTTCACATAGCCATTCTGACAGGAATGTAATGTCCATGATCATTGAAGACTAACATTCAGAGCCAAAAGTGAGGAGGAACACACTAGAGGTCACATGTTATGCTTAAATGCACTACCCATGTACATATGGGAGAGGAAGTGCTAGAACAGGTCTGAACTTGATAGGATCATACTGCTTTAAAAGAGCATATTTTTAATTTATTTTAATTTTCTATATATTTTTCTCTCATTTTATCCTGCTGATCTTTTTTGTATGAGTTGTGACTTTTAGTTTAATGCCATTGTGTGAGTGTGTGTGTGGGGGGATTCCTGGGTATACAAACAAGTGGATCTCTGAGTCTATATCTGCTTTCTGTACCTTTTCTTGCTTTTTTTTTCCTTCTGTTTTGCACTATTTGATATTAGTTTTTTTTTATCTTGTTACATTTATTTTATTTCATTATTATCTCTTAGAAGTATGTTCATTTTCTAATGAGAGAGACAAATGGGGTGGATCCAGAGTTATTAATTTTTGTTGCATACATAAATGTCTATTCCTAAATATATACACGGACACATAATGCAACCTACTCATTCTGTATGATATTACTTCCAAGTATATGTTTTAAAGGCTGACATTTGGTATAAGATAACCAATTTTGTCATTTTCCCTGGGAAGGACTATTTATCCCAATCCCAGTTTATTATGTAGAGTTGAGGCCTCAAGACTTTTCCACAATCCATGTCAGCTTGTCTATTGTTGTTGTCCTTGTTCAGTTCATGTTAATCATTCATATAGATGTGAGATTGTGTCTCCTAAAAATTTCAAAACCTCATACTTTCATCACTGCAATTATCTTCAAGGACCAAAGTGTAAACTTTGATGAGTAGATAAAGAGCTCAGCAGTTAAGGACATTTGATAGTCTTTCAGAAGACACAGGATGATCCCTAGAATTCAGATAGTGACTTATAATCATCTGTAACTCCACTTCTAAGTGAACAGACACTCTGGCAATCTCAGTCTCTTTCCTTTCTTCTCTCTCTCTCTCTCTCTCTCTCTCTCTCTCTCTCTCTCTCTCTCTCTCTCTCTCTCTCTCTCTCTGTGTGTGTGTGGGGGGGTGTCTCTCTCTCACGCACATATATATATATATATGTAATGATAATTGTTTAAAAACATTAATGAATATTTTAGAAGCTAATGAGATGTTGCTTTGGTGATGGATTTCCTTGAACAACTGTGATCTCAGCATTTAATTTCTGTTATTATGTTTGGATTAATTGCAAATCATCCATTCTTTGTCTATTACTGAAATATTCCAACTGAGTTTTTAAAACTGTTTTCCATTTTATTATACATATTATATTGCTATATATGGTATATATAATAAACACATTAAAAGGAGATATATGTACTTCATTTAATGTTTATTATATATATTTTGTTATATATGTTGATAATACATGCTATATATACATGTATATATATATATATATATATATATTGTGTGTGTGTATACTTTGCCTCTTTCTTTTAGATCAAAGTAGAAAAGGTAGGAATCACCAAACAGATGTTTGTCGTATTTTCATGTTTTATTGTCACAATGGCAAAAACATTCCTGAAATGACTATAAAATGAACAATGCTTTTACTTGATCCCTAAAGCCATTCCCCTGAAGCTAATAGATTGATTTAACTCTGACTTCATAGACTGATTTTTTCGTTACTCATGAAAATACCACTTTATTGAAAATAAGTAAAAATAAGCTTCTTTTTAAAGTTCTGTTGCATTTCCAATTGTCTTTAAGTTACATTAATTATAGAAAATGTTGCTTTGAAATAGTTTCTAAAATAAGATCAGATCCACACTGTATTTATTTAGTTTGTGTCCCTATTTATGATCAGGAAAACAATGCTATAGACCTTAAGTCATCAAGGAAAGTAATAACTATAGTATAAATCTTGTCTACCTCTAGCTTGTGGGTGTCTTTACCATGGAAAGGGCTGTTTAAAGTACCCTCCATGAGGAACTTGAGTGGTGTTGTGGTGGTAAACAGTGTGTGCTCCTCCTTCAATGGACCCAGGTTCGGTGCCCAGCATCCATGGCTCACAACAACCTGAACCTCCACCTACAAGAGATCCTATATACTTGCAGCCACTGCACTTGACTTGCTTGCTTACACCCACACACCAGCACACACATATAATTAGAATACCTAGCTTTTAAAACTCAGGATTTTTAATTTTCCAATGGCAGCAAAGGAAATAGTTTTCTCTATTATAACACTACTCTCATGGATTTAGAATGTTAAACAATCTCTTTGAAAATAAAAAAAAATCATCTCAGTTTAATCTCTGACTGTTCCTGTCCTTCTACATGATAGATTAAGATGTCCATTCTGAAAGGGCAGTTATGTTCTATCGTGTAACTCTGATCCTCTAGGAATTAATGTCAAAACTCATGCAATTTATATGAGTTTATTATTCATCAGAGAAAATCACATACATATGTCTTAAGTAAACCTCATTAGGTAATATATTACTCCTTTAAAGACCTATTTTTCTCATCTCTATCTTGTCAGTTTGCTGATGGAGATTATTATATTTATATGAAATCCAATTGACTCTTAACAGCAGACAGTTGTTTTACATGGTTTCAATTAATATTAAAATTAGATATCCTTTGAAAGTGAGAGATAAAAATTGAAATTACTGTCTTTAAGTTTTCAAATAATGAAAGAAAGTCTTAATGAAAAATGTAATCAGATGATCCTGATATGAATAACCAAACCATAGTTGACAGAGCAGTCAGCAGCCTTTGTAAGCTTAAATTGTTTCCTGTTGAAAATTTAACAGCAACCATCCTTCTACAATATGATGGAAGAAAATGTGATTAATAGAACTAAGAATTATGTAAGTACTCACACGGAAACCAAACCTTACCATTAAGACATAGCCTCTGAACATAGTAATAACTGGATCATATTGGTCAATGAGAGTCTAAGTAAATGATATTTCATCAAGAATGCAGAGTATTATAAAATCTTTGTAAGATAAAAATTGGGAATTTTTAATAATTTATATTTGCTTTTTAAATTTTTGTTAGGTTTTTGTGTGCATGGGTATGCGTGTCTATGTGTATGTGTGAGAGAGAGAGTGTGTGTTTTGGGTAATGTGCATCTGTGTACAGTTGTTCATGGGGGCCAGAAAAAGTGTTGGATCCCTGGATATAGAACAACAGGCAGGTTTGAGCTGCCCAAAATGGGTACTGGCAATAGAACTCCAATCCTCTACAAAAGCCAGAAAGTACTTTGAACTTCTATGCAATTTCTCCAGATATGATTTATATTTGAATTATAAGACACTTATTTGTATTGCCTTATGCCTTACATTTCAAAAAGATGCCTTGTAGGTGGGTAGACAAGCAGTCTTAAACTGCTTAGTTCATTGGCTTAGAATTCAATAAAAGCTGAGTAGAAGAGCTCTGGGATTAATCATGCTGTCTCAATTTCTCCTTCTGTTATTGTATTGTGAATATAAAACAGTATCTATCTAAATTAAAATGATGCCATGTGTAAAGCTATTTACATATAGCTACTGCCATAAATTTTGAAAGATGTAGTTAGCTACAGAATTGTTCCACAAAATACTTCTGATTTCTGAATAAAAAATTTAAGATAGGAAGGAAGACATGAGAAATTGATATTTATACAAACACATAACTGTCCTTATAGACAGATAAATAGAGTGATAGTGATAGAAATTTAATATTTTCCCTTTTAATTTTTGCAACTGGTATATAATGAAAATAATATCATATTACAGGTACAATGTAAAAATTTCTTCTGAAGAATATGCACAATAGTTGTTAGGATGGAAAAATTTATCCTAACTCTCCACTGACCCCAGGAAGCTGGGAGACTTAAATCCCAGGCTGAAGGTCACCTTCTTGAATGTTTACAACAGCGCCTGTGAGTGAATGAACACAGGAAATGAGCCTTGTCACCCAACCCAGAAGCCTGTGTGAAAGCAGACTTCTTGGGCTTGGATAGTTTAAATTAATTGGTCCGCACCAGATGCTAAGAGGTGATTGGTTCACGATGCACAGGTTTGTTGTAACCCTATAAAACCTGTTTCAATCCTGTACTGAGGTTCCTCAGTCCTCTACCCCTGCACGGTGTATGGCTGTGGACCCCAGTGCACTCGGAATAAAATGGACCTCATGCTTTTGCATTAAGACTGCTTCTTGTGAGTGATTTGGGAGGGGGGGTGCCTTTCCTGAGTCAGGGCATGAGGATCAATGCTCGCGGGTCTTACATTGTCAAACTCTATTATGTAAAAGCTTGAAATGACTGTAACAAGTTGAAGATTCCAGTATGTTTACATGAGAGACAAAATATCTACTTTTCAAGCCATTTATGAAATATTTGTGTGTAACTTCTTTTATTTTGAACAGAGACCTCTGTCCTCATATTTACTACCTAAAAGTTGTAATTCCATCTTTGAGAATTTGGGCTTTTCTTTTAAACTGATTTCAAATGCTTTTAGTGTACTATTTTTTTTTAATTCACTTTCATTCTAATAGTTTGGGTTCATCTTTTGAATTCACCCTGAGATTCTTTTCTTAAAAGCACTGATAGAGGTGTCTACCCTTGACTTTTCCATTTGATTAATGGAAATTAATCACTTTCTTGCTCTTTCTCATGTGGTTTGGTTAATTAACTGATTCAGGCAGCACAAGTAATTTCTACAGTAGTGTACTTATTGTTTTAAGAATTATGTGAAAATTAGTCTCTTACTACATGATTAGATTTTTAGATCTAGTAATGAACAAAAATAGTCTTTCTGTGCCATCTTTTAATGTGTTTTTAATCACCAGCTAAATAACAAAGAATCGTCTTTTAAAATAATTAAGACTACATATCGAGTCTCCATAGGATGTCAACAATAAAGGGGTTAATGAAGCATCCAATCATCATGGAAACAATCAGAAACTGTCTTGCTTTAAACAACCCAGAGCGATTTCCACAATCTAAATGCATCTGTGCTAGAATAATTTCCATAGCATCAGAACATTTTTCATCCTGCAGAGATTACAAGACAGAAAAGGGGGAGCTTAAAAATGATGGCAACTTCCTATTTAAGTGAAGCCAAATATTTAAATGAAAAATCTGTCAAAAAAGCCAAGTTCTTACAGTCTCACAAGCCATGCTAAACCTCATGGTATAACCTCAGTCATGGCACCATTTACAACCAAGAAAGAATGTTACAATGGGGGATTTCAATTTGCATATTGTACACACTATCTAGAATATCAATAAAGTTCCATTATGAGTTAAAACATACACCCCCCAATTTATAAGTCCCAGGCTAAATCCAACTACCATTGCATTGCCTATGTGATAGCCATTAAAGGAAATAGCATAAACCTTAGACCTAAACAAAGTAATGATAATCCCTAGACTGTTTAACATGTTTTATTTTAAATACAAATGTATCTTGTTCAGTGAAAAACTGTGCAAAATAGAGAAGTTATATATTTATATAACTGGCAACTAAGATACATTTAGAAATATGTGACGTTGTGAGATTGTATCATTAATGAATATCCAAGAGTGTATTCTAAAAGATGTGAGATGCACACAAAACTATGCTGCGAATACTTTTATAAACAGAAGGATAAAGTTACTCTAACATAATTCCTCAGAGTATAATTCATTAAATGCATAAATGAGTAGGATAGCATTTTAATATCAAATGTCATGCTTTGTGCATGTCCATGACTCGACTACATGACTGTTGGAGCAGTAAGCTGCAAGCTACAGTCTCACCACAAACCAGAATCATGGGTCCTGTTATATTAAACATCACTCACTGGGTAACAAGTATACTTCATCTCTACTATGGTTTCCATTACATAGAAAATCCATCATTGAAGCATCACTTTGCAGCTCATGACTATACATGGAAAGTAAGGTCAACTTTTTCCTAGCTCTAATACTATGCATATAATTTGATCTAATGCAATGTGGCATGAGATATAGAAATACCATAAATCATATTTATTTGTTCTTTTCCCTTTGCAATACCTTTAGGAACATAAATGTATATAATATTAAGATAACAAATGACTAAGTTAAAAAATTACCACCCCAGATCTTTTATTTTACCATCTCTTGAATGTAAAAAATAATATGTATGTTATTGTGAGATTCACAGAAATACATTTATGTCACAGAATATCTGAGCTCAAAATAAATGTCAACTTAATGGTAATTAATAATCTATTGAACTTTAATCAAGCCCTGAAGTGAAAGATATAATAAAACAATAAATCAAAAATTTTTGTGTTTATGACCATAGACAAATATTTACAGAGCAGAATTATCTTCAAATGCAAAATTATAGTTTTGCATCAACTTCCATTTAGATCAAGAAATAAGATCAAGTAGCATTCAATCAATGTCACAACATACTTGGAAGCACTAACTCAGAAAAAGGATTGTTTAACATTACCGTTTCAGAAGGTTCCAGTCTGTGTCAGAATGGCCTCATTATTTTCAACCTGTAGTTAGGAAGCACAATGTGGAAGCCACTCACCACAGGAAGAAGAGAAAGATAAGTTATAGTTTCAATTTCCCTTTGAGACTTGGCCCCAATGTCTTAAGTATGCCCCACAAGGCTCTATTTCTCTAAGGTTCACCACCTACTGAGAGTGCCATTTCATCAAGTCTTTAACACACATGTGTTGGGGACATTCAAGATCCTTATCAGATACTTATGCTCAAATACATGGTTTTTATTTCTTCTCCTGGGGGATGGGTATATTTTTGCACACTTCAGTCCCTTTAACGATTTCTAACAAGGCTTTGACATCACCTCCATGCAGCTGAAAATTCACTTTGACTCTAGACTCATTTATTTTCTTGGTCTTTGAATAATGGTTATCATAATTTCCACTTATTATCAAGAGAGGACTGCAGAACAATTAAACATGGTGACTGAAGCCATTCCTATTTTGTGTCGCTATAATCAACATGGAAAACCAATTTGCAGAACCAAATGATAGTTTTCCCTTGTAAGAGAGTAGTTTTGGCTGAGTATGCTGTGTGAATATTCTACTTCATAGACTTCGTGCCAGTCAGTTTGCATTTATACTGGGAATGGAATCCAGATTGCTCACAAAGGTTGTTTTCACAGAGCCAAGAGTGAAATGAAGAGGGGAGGTTTCCTGGTAAATTGTTAAAGAAACAGAGCAATTGTTAGAAAACTACCACTAACAATAAAGGAAAGGTGAAATGTACATAGCCTAGGCATGTAATTTCATTTTGAAATTAGTCCAAATTTAGTGCTTTCTATGCGGAATCATCTTACACTTTGAGAAGACAGTACTCATGGTATCACTGGCATTCTGTGGAATGAACTAAATTGAGAATTTACAAAGAAACAGTAGGAAACAAAAAATTTATACATTAATCTTTTTTCCAATCCCTCAAACACCAAACAAGCTCTGAATGGAATTTTGGGAAATGTAGTTTATCATCCTTTTTATGTTCATAGTTTCACATCTTTTAATCTTTCTAAAGTCAAGATATACCATGTTAGTTCCTTAAATAACCTATGTTAGGTGGTAAACCACTCATTCACAATGTTGTCCTTCATTATTTAATGTTTCCATTGTCAAATGAATTTCAAAATTATAAAATTGGAACTGCCGAGATGATCAATTAATACATTTGAGTGTACACATCATCCTGATGAGTCTGCCAACCTCCTGCACCATTGTTTTGCCTAAAAAATAAATGACCCTTTGTTCAGTACAATCACACACTTACATCACATACATCACAAGACTGCCAGTCAATTAACTGCTGTTTTAATTATCCAATAAATCAATGGGTTGTGCCATTAAATGTAAGTGTGAAAAATACACATGGAAACTTTATTCATAATAGCTAGAACCTGGAAACAATATAGATGTCCCTCAGCTGAAAAAAATCCAAAGAAAATACTTTACATTTACACAATGGAACATTACAGAGTTGTAAAACAAGCAATGATGTTGTGAAATTTGCAGGCAAAAAAAAATGAAGCTATTGTTACCATTCAGGCACCTGCACTGGTCTGCCCTTGGCAGGATATGAGCATTCATTTGACAGTACTCAGGCAGTAATCTACCCTGCTTTGGATCCTGACTAGTTAGTCTCTGTACAAATGAACTATTCCCCCCTTTAAGTGACAAACTCCATCCACCAGGCTACAGAGAAACCCTCTCTCTAAGAAAAAAACAAAACAATCTGTGTTTTGCTTGGTGGTGGTGGCACATGCCCTTAATCCCAGCAATAGGAGGCAGAGGCAGAGGCAGGAGGATCTTTTCAGCGAGTTCCAGGACAGCACAGGCTACACAGAGAAACCCTATCTGGAAAAGAAAAGAAAAAGAAAGAAGGAAGGAAGGAAGGAAGGAAGGAAGGAAGGAAGGAAGGAAGGAAAAAAGGAGGGAAGGAAGAGAAGGAAGGAAGAAAAGGAAGGAAAGAGAACATGTTCCACCCACAGCCATGCTCTTTCCGTCTGTTTCTCTGACCTCTCTGTCTCTCTCTTCCTCTTCCTCTCCTCCTCTGCTCACTGCTCCTGTCTCCAGAAGCCAGTCTCCCTTCCCTCCCCTCCCTCCCTTCCTATTCCTTTCCCCCAATAAAAACCCTTCAATGTGAGCCCTGTGATGGCATCTTTCTCCCTCCCTCTCTCCCTTCCTCAAGCCTTCCCTCTCTCCCTCCTGCAAATTTTAAAATTATTCTTATTTAAATTAAAAACAATCTTATTTTACATACCAATCCCTGTTCCAGTTCCCTCCCTCCCTTCCTCCTATTATCTCCCACCATGTCCCCATCCCATTCCCCCATCCACTCCTCAGAGAGGATGAGACCCCATGGGAGATCATCAAAGTCTGTCATATCATTTGGGACAGGACAGAGTCCCTCTGGTCTATAACTAGGCTGAGAGAATATCCCTCCGTAGGGAATCGTCTCCAAAAGCCAGTTCATGCATTAGGGATAAATACTGGTTCCACTGTCACCTCTCCAGCCCCATTTTTAAAATCATAACAACTATAAAATATCATCCTGAGTGAGGGACCCAGAGAGACAAACATGAAATGTACTCACTTATAAGTAGATATTAGCTGTAAAGTATAACCATGCTACCATCCACAGATCCAGAGAGGCTAGGTAACAAGGAGGACCCAAGTGGGGACACATAAATCTCCTTGGGAAGGGAAAACAAAGGAAATTTCTTAGGTAGACTGAAGATGGCTGAGGATGGGAGCCTGAGAGATTAGGTAGGGAAGGATGTAGAGTAAAAATACTGAAAGACATAACTAGAAAGGGGGGATGAGTTTCAGGGTAATCTGGTGCAAGAGAAACTCCCAGGAATTTACAAGGATGACACCCAACCAAGATTCCAAGCAACCAGAGATATCTAGATTGAATTGGCCATCCCCTGTGTACCAGGCAAGACTACGAGAAGAGGGATTGAGACACCAACACAACCACAATACTTTTGATATACAGCCTACCCTGCCTATGAGATGTGTTGTGATAAGGATAGTGCAGAGATAGTGGGAGTGGCCAACCAAAGACTGGTCCAGCCTCAGACTCAGGCCACAATAGTAAAGCCTCCTCTGACACTGCTGGAAACTCCAGGACCTAGAAGCTGGATGGCCCAGAAATCTAGGGTAAAACCAAACACAACTGCAAAAAAGATAAATGTCAGTGCAATGATGCCTAACAACATTCTGCTGTACTCATGTATCTATGAGAATATCTATGAGCCTAGCCCAAGAGTTATTACAAATGCTTCATCCAACAAGGTATGGAAACATGCAAGTACCCACAGCCAAACATTAGGCCAAGTTCAGGGAATCCTGGTAAAGAGTGGGAGCAAGGATTACCGGACCAATAAGATTCAAAAACATCACAAGAAAACCCACACTCAACTAACCTGGGCTCATAGTAGCTCACAGAGACTGACCCAACAACCAAGGAGACTGCATGAGACTGACCTAGGCACTCTGCATATATGTTACAGTCGTGTAGGTTGGCCTTCTTGTGGTACTCAGTGTGAGCAGGAGTTGTCTTTGACTATTTCCTGGCTTTTGGGACCCTACTACTCATATCAGGTTACCTTGCACAGCCACAATAAAAGGGGACATGCTTGATCTTACTGCAATTTGATCCATGGGAGGTCTGCCCTTTTATGAATAGACATGGAAGAGGAAAGGATGAAGGAGTTGGGTAAAGGATGAGGGGAGGAAGGACTTGGAGGAGACAATGGAGAGGAAACTGTGGTCAGGATATAAAATAAATTTTTTAAAATGTAAAATGTGGAATGCATATTGTGTACAACATTGAGTGATATGGCTTTCAGTAGTATCAAAGATCTATACAACTTGATAATATGACATCATAGAGTTGAATTCAAGAATTAACAATGATTGTATGGTTTTTACATTTTTTATGGTTGCACACATTCATAGACTTGCATTGATATTGTACTTGTTCACAGAGGGAAAGCCCAACCATGATATCTGCAGAATTTAATTATTTAGATCTCAGGTCATTATGATTACATACTTTCTTTTAATAGGTGAATCATTTTATTAAATATTTCTAAAGCTCACTATGAATGTAAAATGGAATTATTAATAATAAAGCAAGTCTAAAATAAAGCTTAAAATACAGCTTTAGACACTCATGTTTCATAAGGCTTAAGAAGAATTAAAATAATTATTGTGAATGGAACTTAGGATTAAAATATTACTTCTTTATGCCCAATTATTTTTTTTATTAAACCACTTTTCACATTTATAAATGCACTTAAGAATGAATTGTATTATGTTTTCAGAGCATTTGTGTTTTTCTTTTTTTTCATGGCTTATTTTATTTTATTGTTTTACATATCAAACCCAGTTCCCTCTCCCTCCCTCCCTCCCTCTTTCCCTCTGTCCCTTGCCCCTGACTACCCTCTCATCCCACCCCACCCACTCTACAGTGAAGGTGATGCCATTGAGAGGGGTCAACACAAGTTTTTCTATATGTCTATTCCCTGTATGTTTTCAGTGTGCTCCGTTAGACAGAAAACTAATTCAACTGTCAAGTCTTCTGTTTATTCAGTGATAATGTTTGAAGATAACTCACAGCACAGGAAAATGTCAGTGTTGCATAATAACTGACAGGATATTAACAGGTATTTTTATTAAAAACTATTTTTAAATGAATATGAAGGAATTGCAATATAATTAGTTCAGTCTCACATTGTACAGGGGTGTCTTGTTAATTGGCTATATTTGTAGCACCTAGGATATGAGCGGTGAAAGGATCGCAATTCAAGACCAGTCTGGGCTATATATTGAGACCCTGTCTCTAAAGTTTCTATTCAGGAAGAAAAAAGATTTAATCAATACTTGTTATATTCCTTAACTTGGAGACTGTTTGTTGTAACCTGTAGCTTTCTAATGTATCATTTTCTAAAATTATGTTTGTTCATGTTTTGTTATATATGTAAGCAGGTATACTGTGGTGGTTTAAATAGGTATGGCCTTCATGGAATCATATGTTTGAATGCTTGACCATAGAAACTGGCACTATTAAAACACGTGGCCTTGTTGGGGGAAGTATGTCATTGGGGAGGTGGTCTTTGAGGTCTCATGTATGCTCAAGGCACAGTTGCTTCTGCTTCTTTGGGATCAAGTTGTAGAACTCTTAACTCCTTCTCTAGAAACATATCTTCCTGCGTGCAATGTCTTTCCATGATAATGAACTAATCCCCTACCCTGTAAGGCACTCTCAATTAAATATTTCCCTTTATAAGAGTTGCCATAATCATGGTGTCTTTTCACAGAAATAGAAAACCTAAGACAAATATCATTACATTTTCCATAGTAAGACCTTTAAAGATATATTTTAATAAGACCCCACTCCTGGATGATCAGTTATCGGCAATTTGTGACCTTTGAGAGAGGGAGAACCAGCCTCCTTTATGGGAAAGCCCCCTCACACTTATCCAGTTAGTAGTAGTCAGTCATAAACACATACGTATAAACAGCACTAAATGAACTCAGCAGTGAACAGATATAGATGTAGATTTATAGATGTAGATGTGCACATGAACATATACATACATATAGATATGTGTGTAATAATAATAATAATTGAAGAAGAGATGAATTTGAGAGGAAGTGAAAGGGACACCAAACAAACTGGTGGGGGAAAGGAAGAGGTAGAAGTTATTTAAGTAGTGTACTCTTGTATGAAATTCTCAAAAATTTATAAATTATAACAAGAAATAGTCTCCCCAAAACAAAATAAATAAAATTTACATAATTTCAAAATATATTTTTACATATCTTTTTTACATACTTTCTTACAGTTTGTAAATCTGTTCAAAATAATTGTCCACTTATCGCATCTCAAGACTTAATACTGAACACTATGCATTTACTAAATTATTTCAAACATGACAACAGTCTTACGTTTGAGGGAAATTGTGTTTAGAATACTTCTGAAATTTTAAATTATCACCAGGAGGATATCTTGATATCCCTAAAACAAACACATATACTTGGAAAGAAAGACAAAGGGTCAAACAAAAGGCTGGGCCTCAGATGTTGGACTCCATCTCCTTCCTTTTTCTCTGTCCATGTGATCATGATAATAAAACATCCTTCTGGGATGATTCTCTGAACACTGAGTGTTATAACTGTGCTGAATACATAGTGAGTGCTTACCAAATGCAGTCATCATCTTTATTCTGATGGTCTGTTCCACCTCAACTAGACTCTTGCACTCTACTAACTCATCTTGGTCTATGCTGCTGCTGCTGATTCTGTTAACAGTAATTAATGCTGATGATTGAAAAATATTATGTGTTGTAGAATTCTGGTGTGTTATTATACACAGTTCTGATCATTGGCCATATCAATTCTATTATATTGGTAACACTAATTCTACTTTTCTTTTCTACTTTTTTTTTTTTGCTGTTTGAATAACACAAAGAAAATAAAACAAAGATCTATAGCTAACCAATAGGCTTCAATAAATTGATAGAATTAAAATCACCATAAAGTATTTCTGTTTCTCTGGACTAGATTTTTTATAATATATAAAATATGGTATCAGAAACTAGTGGGTTTTTTAATATTATAATAAATTCTCTCAAATACCTGTAGTCTTTTTTTTCTTGATATCCATACTTACTTTTTTAAAAATTTTATAAATGATAACGATATATTTATGTAAAAGGTTATTGGGATAAAAAATTTTAATATGCATACAATTTTGAGTAGTAGCTAGTTCTTTTGAACATAATACATATTCAAATAATCCTTGCTTTTGAGTACAGTAAGATAAAGTCTTGGGTGCAACTAGTCACCATATTTTCTAAGTCAGAAACCATCATCTTTTAACAATGTGGCTCATGAGTATTCTAAAGGCTTCAAATGTGGAGCCAAAACCATGTACTGAAGGATTGTCCTTTCATGCCTTTGATGTACAAAGCAAATCAGCCTGAAATCATCAGAGAATTGCCTTGACAGGAGTTAGACAAATCTCAGTGTGATCAAAGCATTACAGGCCAATGACATTTGAAAGGAAATTAAAGCTTGCCCCCCTGAGATTTAGCCATCTTCCAAACAGAATAAATGTAAGAACACTAAGATGGATGGGTTAAGTACTCTTTGCATCTCTACGATTGTAATGATAATGCCTCATTGGGGGAAGTATTCTTCACCATAACTATCTGCAAATTATGGGACTATCCTAGCCAAATAAAGAAATAAATACATTCTGGGGTATTTTTTTTTTGATCCACATAATTGGTTCAAAAATGAAGAATTACTCACAAAAACCATGATTTAACTTGTCTGTCATTACAAATGAGGAATCATCCTGTAATCAAAAAGCATGAATTATTAAGTATCTGATTATTTTTCCTCATGTAAAAAAGCAAATAATTAATATAAATCTCTCACTAGAGCTTTAATGAAAATTAAGGTCTCAACATGTTATAATGATACAAATGATGCTTCATGCTTATCTGGAACAAATATTGAAGGACTAAAAGACACCATAATCTCTTAACATAATCAAAGGTTAAAAGGACAGATTATAAATTCAAGGCTGATATTTGCTTTCACTAAATACCTCTTCTGTAATATTCTGAAATACCGTTCATTCAGAAAGAAACTAAACATTGAAATACTCTCAGCATCAAATTGCTTGTTATTGTATAAATGTTAACTGCTACAAGTAACATAATACAAATGGCCCTGGAATACTTGATTTTACAGTTCACAAAGGATTGTGGATTGAATAAACTTATTCTATTCTATTTTTCAGATGATCTTTTCTAAAGGCAAGTAGTTGCTACAACAAATAAATGAAGCTTCAGATTTTTTTGTACTTAGGTACTCTTTGATCTCTAGCAGGTTGGAATGTTCTTCTTTGCTGGTATTTGAGTGTTGAATATTTGATAAATATTGTTTCATATTTTCTATGAGGAATGTGGTAAGTATTCTAAAAATAAGCAGTACATATTGGAACCCCAAGAAACTGTATTCTAATAGTAAAAATGGACACAGAATATAAAAGTATCATTTTATGGAGCAAAGGCTCTATATTATTCTGGTCTTGTTACATATTTTCATTTCCCTTTATTTTTTTGAAAAGGGGTACTTGGCTGGGCTGGAAATCACTGAGTAGACCAGGACAGCCTTGAAGTAAGAAATAGTCTCTTCCTCTGCCTTCTGATTGATGGGACTAAGGTGTTTGCCACCACAGCCAGTTTTCACAATATATTTTTAATAAAATGAGAGTAAACAAGAGAAAAATAATAATCAGTACCAAAAATATGTAGAGGCCACCATATGGCCACCACTGCTGTCTTCAACAGGACAGCTTATAAAAACATGTGAATACACACACACACACACACACACACACACACACACACACATTCCCAAACAGGTACATACATAGTAATACACATTGTATATGATGCTGTAGTTAACGATTTTTACTCCAGAATCAAGGGCTTTGAATTGAAAAGTTGTCTGTTATTTTTTTGCATATAATGTGAAGATGAGGTTAACACCCCTTAACTCTTGGTGCGATTGTGAATTCGATGATGCGTGCAAGGCATAACTGGCATACATGTAGAATAAACAAGTCTTCAGTTGCACTCACAACAGAAAGGATGTAGGTAATAAGAATCTACCATGTAGTCCTCAGAGTCTGTGATGAAAATTATGGCCTCTTTTTTCATTACCAGTTGCTATGTACAAATTGTGTGTGTGTGTGTTATATGTAATTTATAAGTGAGTTTGTGTATATGTATATATGTGTGCGTATATAACGTATATACGCACACATATATACATGTATGTACACATACACACAAATATCCATATGACTGTCTCAAAATGAACTGAACAAAAGGACTTGTGTTCCAGTCTCACCACCCTCATCATGGTTCACTAATATTTGTAACTCTAGTTCCAGGAGATCTAACACCCTGTTCAGAAATCCAAAAATATTAGGCATATACATGATGCATATACGTATATGAAGGCAGTAATGATACTCAAAATATGAGATCCAAATATAAACCAAAAAGCTATCTTCTTTGTTTTTCACATGAAACATACATTTTTTTTAACATCTGATGAATGATCAGTTTCCTATAAAGGTATATATTAACATTTTATTATTTTTTTTGAAGTTTTTGAGTTTCATAATTTTTTTTGTTTTATTTTCTATTTGTGATAATAATATATTAATTAATTTAGTAATTGAGCTAAAGGGAAACTCCATAACATCCAGGTGGTATAGCACAAAAGTACTATAGTTAGTTACTTCCTCTAGTATTAAGCCTAATAATTACAGATATTAGTGAAAATGATGAAATCAAATTCAAAGCAAAAGAATGTTATTGCTTTGCTATTTTATATTTCAAGTGAACACTTAAATGTTTCCAAGGTAGTGCATGAAACATAACAAAGGACTTGTAAAAAGATATGTACATTATAGCCAGGCCTTGGTGGCTCGCACCTTTATTCCCAGCATTCAGGAAGCAGACACAGGCAGATCTCTGTGAGTTTGAGGCAAGCTTGGTCTACAGACCTAGTTCCTGGACAGGTTTTAAAGCAATACAAAGAAACTCTGTCTCGAAAAACCATAACACACATACATACACATACATACATACATACATACATACATATATATATATATATAATTTAATATGCTTATAAATTTACATCACCAATTTAGAAAATTTTTGTCACAAAGCTATAAATTAGTTTCATGTTGTAAACGCTGCTGTAATGCTTCTTTAATCATTCATCACAGGAGTTAATGATTTGAGTATGTTAACAAATGAAAATATCATAAATAATATAGAGAAAGCATTATTTATTGCTTGCAAAAAAAGTGTGAAGCTGGTGACTTTTATTTAATAGCACATTAGAGAAGAGATGATTTAATCCTTATAATCAGAGAGCATGCCTTCTTCCAAAGTCATTCCTAATTTATGAGTTTGATATTATCTAGACAATTAGGACTGTGTAGTAAACAGCAGAAAAAGTACATTTGACTAATTATTATAGATTCTAACTTAGCATTTATAACTATCAAAGAATGCATAGGATTATAATGATTGAGAAAAATTAAGTGCCTCTACATTAAATATGTGCATCATGTTATTCTCTAGTGCAAACATATTGCATATATTTCCAAGAAACAAGGTAAATTTCCTATAAATATCCATTAATTAGTTTATTGCTTATCCAATGGGAGATAGTAACATAATATTAATAAAGTTTTAATTATATTATTTCAAAAATAAATAATACAAATATATTGTTTTGTGCATAATATTTTTTCACAATGTATTTATTCTTTGTGTCTTTCACATCATGCATCTAGATCCCATTTATCTCCCCATCCCTTTTTATCTGCCCTCTGCCCTTGAAACCTCCCCCACAGTAAAATAAAATATAATTTAAGATACGAGAAACAATGAGGAAAACAGAAAAGAAAAATCTAGTAGTGGAAGCTGTCTTGTGACATAGTAAGTCATGTATCACACAGCATAACCTTTATCCCATATATCTTTACTTGCAAGTGTTCATTGGAAAGATTCATTGGTCTGGTTTGAGGTCTGTGGTTTCTGCTACACTATCCATACTGGGCCTTACTGAGACTCCTCTTGAATATCCTGTTGTTGCCCTATGTCCTGCAGCTTTGGATCCACTTGAATGCTCCCATGTGCTCCAGCAGATCATAGATTGGGTGGATGTTGGGGCGGGCTAACTCAGCCCTAGTCCTGGACCTGACTGATTGCAGGGTTGGTCAGCCTGCCAGCTCTCCCTCATGCTCACCACCAGACTAAGCTCTCCAGTACTACTCTGGCTAGTTCACTATATACAGCAAGGGAGGGGTCGGTTCTGCTTTCATAGCCTCAGGGTTGGCTCACACTTTCACCACTAGGGCCAGCTCTACTGTGTTGCACATGTGAAGTACAGGGGCAGCTCTCCTGCTCTCAGGACCTCAGGACCTCAGGACCAGCTCTCCCACCTGCCACAGGTTGTGGAACATCTTTCCTTCACCCATGCCACCATAGGGCAGATAATGGATGGAGATAGATCTCCCAAGCCCATGTTCCCAGGCAGGCCTGCTCACCCATGGTATTATGCCACTTAGGCGTAGCGCAGAGCCTGCTCTCCCAAGTTTTGCAACTGGTAAGAGATAGAAACCACTTTTCTTCTCTGGTCACCTTCAATGCCTGCTCTACTACCTGCCACAGGGAGTGAGTTTGGGTGCCATTATCTCTCTTGCCATTGCTACCCTATGGCAGACTTGGGGTGGAGCCATTTCCAACGCCCAGCTTGTCCACAACCCTGCTGATCATCTCTATTATGCTGCCTATAAAATCGATGACCACTAGTTCGCCTATTCCCGCAGGGTCTCAGAGCTGGCATTCATTCTCCACCTACATAAAGGACAGAAAGACATTCATTCTCCAGCCACATTGAGGAGAGGCAGAAGTCTGAGGCTTGGGGAGAGCTTGTGGAGACAGAATCAGCCCTTTCAGCCTAAGGTACAGGTAAAAACTAGTGGCTTGGCTGCTTTGCTTTTCTGAACTCCAACTTGAAGCTTGGACCCCACTATGACCAAAAAAAGAAGCACAGTTGAAAAGAAACAAATCTCAAACTCTACAAAAAAGACAATTGATGAAGCCAGTGAGTTTTACATACTATGTTGTCTACAACTTCTAATGTGCAGGAAAGAACCTAAGTTTATAAACAGCATTAAAAGATATACTGAAAGAACACTTATAGTTGTACCTAATTTAAAACTTCTAACTTTTTTTTTTGTTTGGTTTTTAAAGTCAGGGTTTTTCTGTGTAGCCACACCTGTCCCGGAACTCACTCTGTAGCTCGGGTTGGTCTCATATTTGCCTGTTTCTGTCTCAAAAGTGCTGGGATTAAGGCATTTACTATCACTGACTTGTTTGTTACCTACCTCTAATTTTAAACACAATATTTAACATTCTTTCTCTTATCTGTATTATATGAGTACATTTCACTAGCCTGGTTTCATGACTATAAATTTATCCTTTTCAAAATGTGCTTTATATAAGCCTTAGTAGTAATACATTTTGCATTTGTCAAATAAGCACTGTTGTGAAAGATATAAACCTTATTTAAATAACTATTTGATAAATAATTGTTGCTTACATCATTGCTCTGTTTGTGAAAGAGAGACAGACAGATAGACAGACAGACAGAGGGAGCACAAATAGGGAAGTCAAAATACAACATTAAGGAATAGATTGTCTCCTACCACCTAGTTTGAGGTAGTCTAGCTTACAGCTCTTGTCTCTGTGGTGCATACTTCAGACTAGTGGTAATAAAACAGAATGACCAAAGCCAATATGTGTATGTGTGGTATCGAAATACAGCTCCCTATAGGGGATCCAGGAATTGCACAGTTCATCAGGTTTGTGTGACAACACTCTTACCCACAGAGCCTTCCCTCAGCTCTGAATAACTCTTACTGTATGAAAAGTGGTAAACATAATGCTGTAGTTACAGTTGATTAACAGACTCATATGTGCGTGAGTGAAGGGTAAGATTATCTATAGTCCACATATTTGAGTCTCTGAAAACTTTTACAATATTATTATGGGATATATTTGTATTTTAATTATACATATATTTGTGTGCCTGTTTGTGTGTAGGTGAATGCATGTGCCATAGGTGTCCATAGGTGCCATAGGAGCAGGTGTTCTGCTCCTCCAAAACTGGAATTGCAGGTGACTTAAATGACCTAACATGGACTCTGGAAATTGAACTCATCTCCTCTACAGAAGCAGTGAAAACCACCAAGCCTTCTGTCAAGCCCTGAAGGTTTGATATATATATATATATATGAGTGTGTGTATGTGTGTGTGCATAACATTATATATAACCATATATATGCATATGTATATACATATAGCTAGTTAGTTAGAATTCTATTCTTCTGTTTGCTAGACTTATGACCTTTCAAGGTAATTCTATATGCTGTGATTGATCATGAACACAAATCTCATCTACTTATAGATTTTCATGAAATCCTGTGTATACAGAACCTTACTTCTTAAATAGATACAATTTCAGTCACCACAGTTGTCACACATAAATACATCCCAGGTAGAAGAAATTACTGAAAGCACTAGATTCTCATTTGAGAATCTGGGTAGATATTTGAAGTATATATTAAGTGTGGATTCCCTTCTATCCTCAGACTATGATTCTTCATAGAAAATGTCTCTCCAGATCTATTTCAACTATTTCACTCAATTTTGTGCTTCTTTTTCTATTAATTACAATTGCATATTCCATGAAGAGCATCTGAACTAATTTTAGTCATTGTCAAATAACTAGTTGCTTGGTGAGTGTGCACATTTCAACTGTTTACAAAGGGAAATATGGTGTTATTCTTCTCTCTCTCTCTCTCTCTCTCTCTCTCTCTCTCTCTCTCTCTCTCTCTCTGTCTCGTGTGTGTGTGTGTGTGTGTGTGTGTGTGTGTGTGTGCGTGTGCACGTGCAGACACGCACATGTGTGAATAATGCATTTATCACAGAAAGCACCTGTGGCACAGAACCACCAGCATTTCAATATTCACATCCAGAAACTGTCTCAGATGACTTAATATTAAAAAGAATCCATGGTTTCAATCATGCCCAATCACAAAAGAAATTTTTCTCCTGTTAGTTCCCTCTCTAGGAACTTAAGCATACATGTCTAGCTCAAGTCAGGTTACTGCAGTGAATATCTGGCCCATGCTAAATGGACCATGTTTCTTTCTCTGCAATGTTTTTGTTATGTTACTGGAGTTCAAGTAGATTGGTGGTACTAAAAATAACAAAACACTGCTCCGAAGGTTTCTAATTAACAGACAGCAAAAATCAAAAGTAACCAGAATGAAAGTTAGAGAAAATCCTTCTTTAGTAAATTGAGATTAGGCATAGAGTGAAAAACCCAGACACTTGGAGTATGCTAGTGATACTATAAACCACTCCTCTGGAATTCAATGTTAAATCTAAACTACATCTGTTGTGCTTAGCACAATGAAATATCCTTATGTAAAACAAATTAGTTTCTTAATATAAAGTCTATTCTCTGTACTATGTTCATCCTTTGTAATAATTCTCATCAATTGTATGATTATTTTCTTTATTAAAATGTATTTACACAACCAAAAATATATATTATCAAAGAAACAAATGGGTAGTTTTAAAGATTACCAATGGGTCCAAATCTAGAAGCTTCTTGAAAACTGTTTTAGTGATGAAAGTTGTCAGTGGGATTCTATTTCCAAACCAATTTTTAACTAAGGCATCTTTTAAATGATATCAACTAGAGGCATAGATCATTGCTATTACCAGAAATTGATGAGTTCCTGAATTTATATCTGCTAGGGAATCACAAAGTATAGGTTAAATTAGAAATGTTCAACCTTTAGACAATTGAGAAGTCTTGGATTGAATTTTTCTTCAATATACCAGCTGGCGATTGCTCATTTGAGGTGTATTTTTTAAAATATGAAAAACTATCTCATGTTATCACATCTTGCTTTATTTTTTTGAGATGAAACTTTTTCTGAAAATGAAATGAAGTTTGTTTTTTAATAATTTATTTACTTTTGTTTTGTGTGCATTGTTGTTTTGCCTGCATGTGAGTCTGTGTGAGAGTGTCAGATCTTGGAGCTACAGACAGTTGTTAACTGCCATGTGGGTGCTGGGATTTGAACCTGGGTCATTTGGGAAAACATCAGTGCCCTTAACCATTGAGTCACCTTTGTAGCCCCTGAGATTTGTTTTTATTTGTAGTTATTTAGCTATTTTCAGATGCCTCTGTCTGCCTCAAGTCATGTTACAGGTTCTTACTTGCTCCTTTCATATGCACTGAATGTGACTGCTCTTTGATTCTTCATTGAACATTAATAAAATCCTAATTTTGTTTAAGTTCTAGCTGTTGGGGAAAAATTAATGAATTCAGCACAATCTAGACAAAAATAAGGTTTATCAATATGTGGATAGTATATGTAATTTCATAGATAATGTGTTATCATTACTACATTTTGAAATGTCCTCACAGGAAAATCTATTTTGCAAATGAAGGTCATTTGAAATCAAAGAAGCAAGATTAGTTTGCCCTGTGAAACAGGGCCACAGATTTCTCTAATTTGAACGTGATACTTTTAAGAAAATAGTCATATTTTCCTAACTATCCTAATCCAATGTTCTTAATTTCATATTTTGTAAAATGCCTTCAGTCATTAGTGGTAGCCATTATAAATCTGAGTATCCACTTACCAAATCTTCTCTGCTTAAAACTGTTCTTCAAATACTAATATTCCCTCCCCCACTCATAAAGAATTATCATTTTCAACCACTTTTCATTTCCTATCTGCTTTTTGTTTATATATATATATATATATATATATATATATATATATATATATATGGAGGAGAAAAATGAAGTCATATAGCTATTATCTCTATTCCATTACAGAGAATACCAATCTTCAGCGAGGTTAACTGGAATCTGGGGGTCACACAAGGAACTATAGGGAGGCAGTATAATAACACTGTCCTCCAAATGATAGCCTTACCAATCCTATGAAGTTAGTGTAAATTGAACAGAGCATTCTTAACCTGACAGGCAACATTAGGGAAAACACATCGGTCTCCCTATTAGATACACCAAGCTATATCCAGACCATGGATCATCTCTCCTCCAAAGCATATCAAGTATGAATTGTTTCTAAATCCATTCCATCACCTTGATTCATGTTCTTAATATTCGGACAGTCTCAAACTTAGTATTCATCCTTTCATTCCTCTATTTCCAGAAAGAATTTTTATATCAATTGATATTCCTAGAATAGCATTTAATAAAAGTTAAGAAATGTTCCTGTGATGATACAGTGAAACTGGTCTACAACCTGGACACTAGCCATCTATTCTGCCTGTAAGATCCTGAAAGAATGCAAACTCCCTGACGACAGAGATTGCCATGTGTCACCACCATGTTCAGCAAAAGTACAATACACATAATAGACGCATCTGAAATATTGATGCAATTGAGGTTAACCCAGAGATGAGCATCTTAATTTAAATAATCAATACCTTGCCCCCAGATAAATTGAACTCCTTAAGAGCACAACAGATGTTAAACTAGCCAGCATGAAGTATAGGCCACATGTTAAATTAAGTTGGAATTGCATGCCTTCAACATTTTAAAAATATCTTACATTAAGTACAAGCCACATGAAATTATCAGAGTACAATTTTCAATATGCGGTCAGGGAAGGGCAGCATCTCAATACACATTCTGTTCATATTATTGCCTAGTGTGTTTAGGTGAAGCTCCCAGTGCACAGATGTTGGGGCCATAAAGAAGTAAAAGCAGCTTTTAGTTTTAACCTTAATTGGTGCTCTAAGGCCGAAGAAGCCCTTCAGCAGTAAGGGCCCTTAGCTAGATAAACCACTGTGTCACGTAAGGCCCCTGAACTGTACTCTTTCTGATCTTTCTTCAGACCAGCCAGCTGCTGCCTGGCAGCTCTCGAAGACAGTGCTTAAAAGGACTTGCAAGTTTGACAAAAAAAGTTGGAGAAATTGATTGGTATTTAGAGTTTAGTGGTCTCCTATGGGTATTCTGGGTTTCTGTGACTGATTTTGATGAAGTGCTTTTATTTGTCTCTCTACCCAGAGACTGCAGATGAATTTGCAATAGAGCAGCATGCCTCCTGTTTAGCTTTGTCAGGCACCACTTAGACATGTTATAATTTATTTTCCAGGAAAAATATTTCTCATGAGGGCTTCTGGCTAACACAGTTATAAAGCAGCTGGCTACCATTCAGCCTGTTGTCTGCTGGCAGCTGGGCTTCCTTGGATAAGCTGCAAAAAACAGAACAGGGGGGAAAGTTGTAGAAGATTGGAAGGGACCAAATCCATTTTGCAGACTAGACGTTCCTCTCTCTAGATGCTTCTGGTGCTTTACAAGTCCACAAACATCTCATTTGGTCTGTCAGGGAGTGCAGTTATTTCTTTAAGTGTCTATGGGTACACATCGGAAACATTCATAAACAGGCATTGACTTGTTAAAGTCATTGTCAAGGCTCAAAACTGCCCTTGAATATTCATCAAATCACACATCATTGGTGAGATTTGTTGTTATTGCCTGCAGATTCAGCCTCAGAATGACCACTTTGCTTCTTTTAAATGAAATTGTTTGAGAAACTCAGCCTCGATCTTGGGTGCTTCCCAGCAAAATGCTCTCATTAGTAAAAGCAAGGAGTAAAGATTATCTGATATTAACATGTCGTACTATGCCATCTCTTGGAGGCACATGCTTCCTAGTTTGAGTTGAGGAAAATTCTGCCATATAATTGGCATATGTGTTTTTCTATCACACTGGCTATCACCTCCCAGAACACATTTCTATATACCACAAATAATAAAAATTTCTGACAAGAAAGTCATTCATTGTATCACATCAAAACTTACTTGGTATCTAAATAAACCCTGATCAGTGTGTGTGTGAGAGAGGGGGGCTGGAGTTTTAAATAATTGTTAAGGAATTCTTAAAGAATTTTTTCTTTTGTCTAGTTATCCTGTATCATTCAACCCAGAGTCACTGACACCTGGGTTTTTCTACAGTGAGCCTTTTACTAATATAGAATATTTCATTAAATAGGTGTGGCAATATCGAACACAACCATGTTTTTCCAAATGTTTTGATGATCACTAGACAAAGATTGGTGTTTCTCTTGCCTTATATTTTTTCTGAATGTGTCAATAGAAAACGCTCAGACAAGAACTAGGTTCCATAGCCTAGTTCTTGTATAATTTGTATAATCTTCAAAGAGTTTAATAGACTAATATATCAACAGTTGTAGTCTGAACTTATCTAGTCATTTCCTCCAGGAACAGCAAGCCAGTTTTTTATATGCACAGGGACTCGGAGAATAAAAGATTTATCTGGATTTTCATCAAGTTAAAATGAGGAGGGGGGGATCTTTCATTATCAAACAAAACAACAACAAAAACAGAACAGTGAACAGTGAGAAGGTTAAACATGCATATGTTGAGTCCAGCAGCCACATACTATGTAACATATGTAGAAGGACAAGGGAAAGATAGAGCAACTACAACCTTGAGGTGAAAACCTGTCACCAGAACAAGCCAGAAATCTAAAAATATATAAAAGTTAAAATACCAGAAAGTCCATGGGGAAACAGTCTCTCGTAGAAATATCTACATAAACATGACCTCACAGTGGTAGAGTCAGTAGACAGAAAAACACAGAAGAGAGGAATTTCCACAGCACCTTTCCTCTCCAGATAAGTGAGGAAGAGATCTCCCAGAGATGAATCTCTTAAATAGTTGTCTGACACAAAGTGGTCAACACTGAAACTGTATACACACATACATACATACATACATATACATATATATGTATGTATATATATATGTATATGTATGTATGTATGTGTGTATACAGTTTCAGTATATACAATATATATATATATATATATATATATATATATATATAATCAGAAATAAACTTTAATCTAGACGACACAACTTCTCAGGAATTAGAGTCTTTCCAGTTGTCAGCCAAGGAGTGTAATAGTCAGTTAGGGAAGTGTTGATTTGGAAATCTATTGCAGGTGGTTATGTCATGGTAGGCATTGTAACTTTTACTGGATATCAGCAGTATCTAGATTCACCAAGGACCACCTTTACTTGTACCTCAAATCTTATGTTGACCAAGAATAGTATAAGCTTCCTTTCCCTGAGTACCCTAGGAGTATTTTATAATGTTAGCCTATTTTATATAAATAGAGAATACATACACGTCTATGTATGTATTGTCTAAGATACAACCACTGGTCCCAGACAATTGGCTTCCACAGCTCTCAGAAAATATAAATATGTTCTTTAACTCTGTCTCTGGCATTCTGTTACAGCAGCCCAACTTAAGACAGTAAGCATTGTTATAGAGTTATTTAACAGTGGCTCATATATTTCTTCTGTGTGCATCTATGTAAAGACAGTATAGACTGATAGCTGGGAATCCAGTGTGGGATTGACTCAGACCCCCTGAATATGGGTCCCAGCTAGAAGGATTGAACAATCTAAGGGACCCCAGACAGTGGAACCAGGATGTATTCCTGGTGCACAAAAGGACCTTGCAGACACATCCCCCATGGAGGGATACTCCCTTAACCTAGAGATAAGAGAGAAATCCTAGTCCCTACTTCAAATGACTTGACAGATTTACATGACCCCACCTGGATAGCATAGCCGTACATGTGGAATGGGGGTGGGGGAATGGGAGGGGTGGGTGGTCAGGGTGCATGTGATGGGGAGGGAGTGATGAAGAGGAAACTGGGATTGTCATGTAAAAAATAATAAAGAAAAAAAAAGACAGTATAAATTTCATGATAAAATTCATTAAGTATTAAAATGTAATGTTTAATCTTGAATGTCATTTGGCAGGATTTATAATCACAGAGTCCACCTTTAGACATGTCTGTGAAGATGGATTCTGGGAGATTAAACTGAGAAGGAGAACCAGGATTCATCTGGCTCTACATTCATTGTAAGGAACAAGTTGGCAAACCACCCCTTACTGCTGCCATGATTTCCCCACCACAATGAATTGCATCCTCTAAAACTTAGCTAATCTAAACTCTTCATTAAGTTGCTTTTGTCAGGATTTTACCATAGCAATAAGAACACTGACTACTAAATCAAAATCTGTGCCACTGTATTATAGACTATTTCTTAAAACTTTAAGGTAATAAAAACAGTCACCCCATATATAAAAAGTACTAATATTGTGTTAAGCATTAATAAAATTTTAAATGGATTTAAAACACATTATTTCTTAATTCTTAAACATATTAAGTTGTTAGTTATTATTTTAGCTAGAGAGTCTATATACTTTATTTTATTGGTTTTTAACATATTAGACTATTAAATGTAACCAAAAATTTTCAGATTAAGAACAAAATAAGTAGTTTTGAGGTACATAACTCTGAATGACATGTTAAGGGAAAATACATCAAATACATCAAACTAGTAACAAGTCATATATTAAGAGTCTATGAAGGGAACATGGGAAATCTATCAAAGGGATTGTAGAGAGGATTTCATTAAGGATGTAAATATGGAGAGAATTATGTCTTCATTGTCTTCTCTTAGAATCTTGCCAGTGTTTTTTCCAAGAACCATACAAAGAAATGAATAGATATCACATCCACATATCAGTCACAGAACCTTGGGTTTAAAACAGAAGTCAACTCAGAAGCACACACACATCCCAGAACTGAGAAGGCTTAGGAAGAAGAAGGAAGACTGGAAGGTCAATCTACATCATGAGATGCCCCCATGTGGAGAAGGAGGAAAAAGGAGGGAGGAAAGGATCAGGAAAAGAGAAGGAAATTCAAGAGGAAGGGAATGGGAGGGGAAGGATAGATAGAGCAGGAGGGAGGGAGTATTAAAAGTTCCTAACCAACAACTGTAGTTGGTATCATAATAAAAATTATTTCTTAGTAACAAGCTACATTCCTAACATAATAAACCACATGCCCTTCAAGCCTGTGCTGGGTAACCTGAAAACACAATTATCCAACTATTGATCATATACATGAAGACTATTGGACAGGAATGGTGGATACTCATAGAACTTACATGGACTCCAATAATCCACTCACAGTGACCCTATGGAACTCTGAGGGAGCTGAAACCACACTTTACTCATAACACTGATTCAATTGCACATCTATGACCAACTTCCTGCCCCTCCTTCCTGTTGCTCTTCAAAGTACTCCAAGACACAGAGACAGCATAGTAAGCACAAGGGAGAAAATATTATGTAAAGAACACAGGAAGTACCACTGGACTCACCCCTGTCTCTTCTCATTATCATAGGAACCCTTTATAAACCACTGGAACTAAGCTGGGCCAAAGAGCACATAGATAACTTTTTTAAAGGATAAAATATCAACACTAGAAATCAAGGGATCTGGACTGAACATTTTAAATGGGAATATATGTGTGAAAAACATGGAAATGCTGTGAAAATTTCAAGACAAGACTGAAATTTGTGGTCAGAACAAGTAATACAAGTAATAATT
Source organism: Cricetiscus sungorus (assembly GCA_030556225.1). Taxonomy (NCBI): domain Eukaryota; kingdom Metazoa; phylum Chordata; class Mammalia; order Rodentia; family Cricetidae; genus Cricetiscus; species Cricetiscus sungorus. The sequence continues at coordinate 21,240,779 of JANBXA010000069.1, forward strand.
GAAAAGGCAAGTTTTTTGGTTTTTTTTAAGTCTTTTTAAAACTACCAAAAATGTTTAGGCTTGTTATATTTTATTTTGCTTCAATAATATTTACATGAAATCCAGGAAAGGTTTGGCTAGTGTCAAAATTCTTGTGTGAAAACTCTTGTTTGAAAGAGTACATCAATAAATTCATTTACTTAGTTATTTAAAATAGTTTTGTTGGGGTGGCATCAGGTAGCAGAACAATGGCACATATCAATATTCTTAGCATACAAAAAGCAGACGCAGGTAAATCTCAAAATAGAGGACAGTCTAGCCTACATAGAGATTGCCTTAATATGAAGCTCAGGGAATTTGAAGTCTTATAGAAAGGGTGTGGCAACATTGAAGAGACAAAGGACCATGAAATTTACTGGGAGACTGTTTTCTAATCATATCAGAAACTACATCATAAAGTCGCTAATATGACTGCTCAAACATGAATGACACCAATAAATATTCCAAAGTTAACATGATAAAAACCTACACAAAGTCCATGATACCAAACCTACACAAATAACTACAAGTTTCCTCATCCCTCATGTTCTCCTCTCCCCACTTTTCCCCTCCTCTACTTCTAACTCCTTTCCCCCTCCCTCCATGTTTCCAATTTACTCAGGAGATCTTGTCACTTTTCCCTTCTCTGGGGTACCATGTATGTCTCTCTGTGGGCCTTCCTTGTGTCCCAGATTCTCTGGGGTTGTAGATTGTAGGCTGGTTATACTTTGCTTTATGAGTGCATACCATTTTTGTCTTTCTGTGTCTTGGTTATCTCACTCAGGATGTTTACAACTGGTTCTACCCATTTGCCTGTGAAAAGGACAAATTGGAGGAAGGACAGAGAACATCAAAGAAATACCTTGATAGAGGGAGCCATCGTGGGTTTAATGGGAAACCTGACAATAGAAAAATTCCCAGGAATCAACAAGAATGACCCCAACTAAGAACCTAATGAATAGTAGAGAGGCTACCTTAAATGCCCTTCTCCTATAATGAGATTGATGAGTACATTAAATGCCATCATGGACATTTAAAGCAGCTGATAGAAGCAGAAGCAGAGATTCACTGTTAAACACTGAGCTGAACTGGAATCCAGTTGTGGAGAGAGAGGAGTGATGAGCAAAGAGGTCAAAATCATGCTGAGGAAACCCACAGAAACAACTGACCTGAACAAGTGGAAGCTCATGAACTTCAGTCTCACTGCTGGGGAACCTGAATAAGACCAAACCAGGTACCCTCAACATGGGTGTTAGTTGGAGGGCTTGAGCAGTCTATGAGGCCTCTGGCAGTGGAACCAGTGTTTTTTCCTAGTGCACAAATGGATTTTAAGAGCCCATTACCTATGGAGGGATACTCTCTCAGCCTAGTTACAAGGGGAAGGGCCTGGGTCCTACTCCAAATGATGAGTGAGTGTACCAGGCTCTAATGAGTAACTACAAACGTGGTCATGCAGGGTCTTGGTTAAAGTTAATGTGTCACAAAACAAGACAAAGCAGCATGCACTGAAGAAAAGAGATTTTATGAGGGAGATTGGCAGGGATGGAAGAGACCAGAGTAAATTGGGCAGTGAGTTGTTTAATCAGAATGCATCATATATGATTATGAAATTGTCAGTGCACAAATTTAATTTTTAATTGACCTGGAAGATATTTCTGTCTTAGCATCATAAAAAAAAAAACAGCCAATCTGTTAGGTAAAGTACTTATGCCTTTTCTCTTTGCTCTTCACACTAACTGATAAATTGGAAATTGTCAATCTCCACCCAATTCTGCATTTTATATCAATTAATGCCTTAGCATTTCCCCTCTCTCCTTGTAGGCAACCCAAACTTCCACAAATAAGACTGTATTCAGAGTCATGAATGTAATTCCTAAATAAAAAGTATGTTTCCTCTTTTAGTCACTACTCATGGTACCCTTGGGAGAAAGATGCCATTCTCTTCTAGCACCATACACACCCAGAACATTAAGTGAAAGGGAGATGTTGATTATTCAGGAACCAATGTGAGTCAGGACTTCCAGACAAATTTCTTTACTAGGATAGTATATGCACTGGTTGGAAGATAAAAGCAGTAGCCATGATGTGCAAATAAGTTCTCCATTGTTTAATTCTTGCCAGTCCAACACCAGCAGCATCTCTTACCATTGCTTCAATTTACTCTCAAATGAGAATTATTCTACTCTGTTGCCTGCATGAATACTACTTCCTCTTAAAGATTAAGCTCAGGTGCCTTTTCCTCTGAAAAACCCCATTTCTTCAGATTGGGTTGAATGCCTCTCCCAAGAACTGTTGTGAGTTCAAGGAGATATATCTAAGAAATCCATCAATTTGTTTGCTTTTAAAGTAGAAGTAGTGAGAATATATACATTTTAAAATTGGGAGCTTTCAATAACCTGTAATGTATATAAATTGACTTACTGACTACTTTGATCAAATCATGACATAAAATGCCTGCTGTGTATATATTATTGATATTACACATTTCTGTGATAAAATGATATTACATGACTTTGCAAGATCATGAATACTAGGCCTTGCAGATGGTTTCATCTTTCTCCTCACTTCAGTTTTATTGTAGAACATTGAAAAAATAATAACTAGAAATGTTTTTTTAAAAAAGAACATTTCAAAAGAAATCCTTACATCCTTTTCATAATTCTCACATGAACAATCTATGGATTGATCACCATATATTACACTAAAGAATGTATCTGTTTTCTAATCACAGTGAAACAAATGCTGATTTAATAAACAAAATAACTGTTGAGCTACACCATGAAGTGATACAGTGGGTGAACAAGCTCCATTCCAAGCCTGATGACCAAAGTAAAATCCCTGGAAGCCACAAAGTAGGAGGAGAAGACTGACTCCTCCTGCAATTCATGCTCTAACTTAAACATGTAGGTACACACAAACATACATAGATAAATAAATAGGTAAATAAGTCAATATTACAATACTAAACTAAATGTCCACAAGTTTTGTGACAATTCCCACACTGCTATGAGGTATATTTTTCCTTCCCCTGCATCTTCGAGCTTCTGTCTGCCTTCAACTTCATGATAGACTATCAGCAGCACATTGTACCTTCAAAGAGTAGACAAGCAAAGTCCATATATTTTGAGAGAGCATCCAATGGTGTTGTTAATAAGAAGTTGGCTACCTCAAGGCTGCCCAAGGTATGTAAAAGACCACATGAAAATAGTCAATAGTCTATCTATGCCCATCGCTCCAGTCTCTTGCCACAAGATCTTCAATTGGCCTTTCAAACACCTTCCTTTATTACAGCCCCCAAAATTCGGGTCTCCTTGTTGAGGCCCAATCCCATTTGAGAAATGTCATTATTTCTGTAGGTTTTCCACACTTCTGCCATACATAATCTGCGACTGTAGAAACATGATTTAAAAAAAAAAATAAATAAGGCCTCAGCACAGCTGATGCTTCCCTCCAGCAGAGACAGCTGGAATTTACAAATGTATACTCCCTATATGAATTTGATAACCAAGCTCACATCTATCTCAGATTCTCATTGATTTCTGTCACACTGAAATATATGGTCCAGTTCCTCAAAGCTAATTTGCATTTATTGCCCAGCTTAAATTTCTTGGAGACAGAACCTTCTCAATGTGTTATAATTTCTCAGAAGTCATGCTTCAGTACTTCTTTATCAAATGAGGAAAAAGTTGAGAAAAACTAATTCAATTAATTACTCAAGATATACCTATACTTCAACCTCAGCCTTCTTTTCCAAATTTCTCCCTCATTATTTTCCAAATGAGCTCATTTCTCTCTAAACCTTTGTTCACTGTTTGCTAAGACAACATATATTATACCATATCTGGCTTTTTTGCCTTTCTCTACTTACCTCTAAAATACAACACACATATTCATACCTTGTTCCCACATAAAAGCATAGAACATTCTGTCTTTCTTCAGAAATAGCCTTATGGTAATTTCTTATTCCCCTCATCATCTTTAAGAAGAAGCCTTACTTATTTTTTATTTAATAAATATTTTACATATAGATCCCAGTTCTCTCTCCCTCTCATCTTCCCATGCCTGCCACCAACCCCCAGATTCCTTTCCCCTTTCACTCCTCAGGGAGTGTGAGGCCTTTAGGAGGGATCATCAAAATCTGTAAAGTCATTTGGGGTAAGGCCTAGGACCTCCCGCTTGTCTTAAGAGGGATAAGGGAGTATTCCCTCCATGGAGAATGGGCTCCTGAATTCCATTCATGCACTAGGGATACATCATGTTCATGAACTAGGGATACTTCCTGATTACAGTGTCAGAGGTCCTATGGACTGCCGAGGTCTCCTAACTGAGAGCCACCCAAGTTAAGGAGGTCTGGGTCAGTCTTATACTGGTTTCCCAGCTATCAGTCTGGGGTCTATGAGTTCCTTGTTCAGATCAACTGTTTCTGTGGGTTTCTCCTGCATGTTCATGACCCCTTTGGAGCCCTACTTCTTTAACCATTCTTTAACTCAAATAACCTGAGCATGTAACTAGCTGCCAAATGGATAAACAAACAAAAAACAAACAAAAAAAACAAACAAACAAAAAATAACCACTCCCTACTCTTTACTCTTTAGGCTCAAAATGGCAGTTTACTTCATTAAAAGGGTTTTTTTTTTTTTTTTCTTACACTGATAGATTTCATTATTTGCTTCCTTTGACAAGGAAGCAAAACCAGAAAGACATTTCCAGTTAATTGATGGAGTAAGAATCGGCCAGACCCATGCAGGTTGCATAATCTGTGTTGCTAAATATACTTAAGTTCAGGAGATGTTTGAAAAAAAAAAAAAGATGAAAGTATTTGGTGGGGATTATCAGTTCCAATAATATAACACATATTAAATATGTTAAATTTCATAGTGAATCACTGTTTCCCTTGTTTACTCATTCCCATTTAATATTAGCAATAGTCTTCATTTTACAAGTGAGAACACTGGAGGTCTCTTCAAAAATTAACAAAAAGAAATGGTTAAAAGCCAGCGCTAGAATGTGAGTGAGGGTCTCTTGTTTTCAATGAAATCGTAAAGAATAACAAATAGTTTATTCTTTACATGGCCATTTCAGGTCTGCGTTCTAGCAAGACTCTTCATGCTTAACCGTGGATGTCAATTAACATCATATTAGTGAGGAAAAAAGTTACAAGGCTGGGATAGAGCCAATAAATGAGGATGAAAACTCTCTCACCATCTTTTTGTTAATGATTCTTTATTCTTGGGAATTACACATTTGTATAAAATAAAATGTGATAATTCCTAACCCCTTTTTCTCTCCTACAACTTTTTTCCACCTCTCCAACCAGTCTCTCCCTCCCAATTTCATATTATATTTTATTATTTCTTTTATTTTTTGAAAATATAATATAATTACTCCTTTGTGCCTTCCCTTTCCTCCTTCTAAACCCTTCAAAACATTATTCATTACTTTCTTTTAAATTTATGGCAACTTTTCTCATTAATTGTGGTTACATACAATTGTTTATGTGTGTACATATTCATAAATATATAAATGCAATCTATATCTTATTAAGTATAATTAGTACCAGTCATATGTGCATGAATATAGACCACCCATTGGAGCATTAAGTACCTACTAGTGACCACACCATCAAATAAGAATGACTCTCCATCCCACAGCAGCTATCAATAACCAATAGATTCTTAGCCAGGGTTGAGGCCTGGAGATCATCGCCTCCATCTATAAAGGAATATTGGCTGGCTTGATCTTCTGTAGGCAATATCCTGGTAAGCATAGTTGATATTGGCTCATGAGAAAAATAGCCATGGCATAATCAAAAGACAGGAGCTCACAACCCTCCTCCCCATAATGAAGAAGAGAGTAGACTACTAGGGGTTAAAGGCTTCACCTCTTCACAAAGGGACTGCAAGTCCCTAAGAGACATTTGCACTGGGATAAATTCTATTTTTATAATCCATTACTTAGGCACTGTTGGTGTCAAAGCTCACTGCTTTCCTATCTCAAGACAGCATTAAAACTTTCATACTTGAAAACCTTCAATAGCATACCATAGCATAATATAGTTGTCCTCTTTGATTTATACATCAGAACATAGTGCACAATTGCATGTATGTACAGACTTAATGCATATTGAAACAACTCAAGGGAATCTTCTGAATTGAGGAAAAACATTTACATTGGAACAAATTACATTTTACTGAAAACCTAATTGTTACACTGAGAGCTGTACACTGTTGTAATTGCATACTCCTAATTACGCACGCTGCATTATTTAAAAAAGAATGGCATTGTTTATTTGTGATATTCTCTGCTTATTTACACTTGCATATTTGAGCAAGGAACAAGGAGTTATTTCTACCATGTGGGAGGGATTGTTATCTGTTCACAAACACAAAATTAATTCAGGAGAGGGAAACTGGCTCTCAGACAGGAAGAGAGAAATTTCTCCCGAGGCAAGACATTCTACAATGGCTTCTAAATTTCTGTATAATTAACAAAGCACTTACCATCTGCAATGATTGACCTGTCAGAGCTGTTCCTCTGAGATAATTTTGGTGACATTAAAAAAATTGAATATCCAAAAGCCACATTTGACTTAAATGAATTAGCCCATTCTTGTAAATAGAAGTAATACTCAAGATAGAATGTTCTAGGAAACACCGATTAACATGGGTCACCTTCACTGTAGTAAGTCCCCTCTGGCATTTGTGTGAGCCTCTCAGTGCCTGCTGCAATGGTAACCCTGTTCTTTCTGTCTCCTGATTTTGATTTCCTAAATGCCACTTGAACCTCAGAGCTGCTCAGAGCTGGTGGCCCAGACAAGCCTCTTACTTAAGCATATAGTGAAGAGACTAATTCTAGCCGAATTATAATCACCTTCCCTGATTGATGTGTAGGGGGAGAAGAGGGGAGGAGAGGAGAAAGGAAGAGAGGGGTTCAGAAATTCATTTTAAAAATTCAAATGGAAAAGTTTCATTCTCTTTCTCCCATTTCTCTTTCTTTGTTGGCAATGAATATGCATAAGGTACAAATGAGTGTATCACAAAAGAAGGCGTTTTAATTTTTTTTTTTAACTTTTCTATCACAGAATCAGAGCAGTGTCTAATGAGTACTTTGAATGCCCTAAGTATATTCTTTCTATCTTAAAAATTAGTAGCCCTATTGCTCGTTGATGTGGCTTTCAGAAAGAAAAAGAACAAAAAATACAAGAAACCAGATTAAGGTTTGTTTTCTTTAGCCAGGGCTGGTCCATTTAAACATGCATAGTTCATTGGAATGATGTAAAGACAGTTTCTCTTTCGTTTTCTTTGTTTTGTTTGTACAGAAAATGAATGCATTTGACTTTTAAGAAAGTAGATCACGGTTATGGCACTACTTCGATTTCAATGACCTGTGTGGAAGAGTCACTAACTACATAGTTCACTGAAATTGTTCCTTTACTTTAATAGATGAAAGAAAGAAGACTCTAATATTTCATTCTATTTCAGAAACGATTTCCCCCACAGACCAGTAATAAAGTATCCCTACAAGTCCTGTCTCTGCTCCTACCAGAGAAGCTTCTAAGTATGTAAGCTTATGACTGATCTTTTCTGTTTGATGTGTTTGAAGTTCATTACTCAAGTAATAAGAACTAAAACATGTAAGAGTTAGGCTCATATATGTCTAAAAAGTCTTACAGTGACTTTGTATGTGCATTCCTAGGATTAAAGTAAAATGTCAACACACCTTTTGATAAATGAAAAAGGATCTTTTTCAATCAGGTAGCCTCAGGGTTATAAATCTCCACCATTAACAGATCTTTCTTACTTTTCATTGGCTTGGGTTTCATTTTCTGAAACCGTGGAGCTGGGAGTCATTTTTATTTCTTACAGATTAAAAAGGAATCCATCAAAGATCTTGTACTTACCGAAGGTTAAAAACTCATCTAGCAAGATGATCATGCTTGCTTTCTGCAGAATAAATGGATGTCTTGGCTTTTGCATGATATGATGAATTTTCCTATAAGTTAGTGTCATTAACCAAAGAGTCATTGTCCAATTTAGCAAAATAATAATCTATACTATCACTCCATATTTCTGAGGCTGATTGAACACTGCTACTCTAACACATCTTTAGCCAACAGTGTGTTGAAATGTTCCTCAGCCAGAGGATTCACTTTGGCAAAGAAGGTAGACATGGTGTAAAAACACATGTAGACATCAGCACGATGCTTTCTTATGTTTATCAGAATTATTGTATTGCTAAGTTTTATGGGTCACCTAAAAGAGGAAGTATCTAACTACATTATGCATTTTGAAAAAAGTTTTTTTTGGAAGGATTGAGCAAGGAAATAAGCTCCATAGCCTTTTATGGCTTTCTGTTCAAAACACAAGGCCTGCAACTACTTCTTTTGTTGTATATTTCAATTCATAATGTGAGCAAAGTCTCTATTTCTCTGGTTTGGAGTAATTTTTTTATTTTCTTACTGTCCATCTCTCATTTCATTTTTAATTGATTCTTTATGGATTTTACATCATGCACCCCAATTCTCCTCATCCCCCAGTCTTTCTGTATCTGCCCCTCATCCTTGTAGTACCAAAGGAAGCTAAAATGAAGAAGATAGAAATAAAAAATGATAGAATAGACAAAAAGAAAAAGAGCAACTTTGTTCCTCCATCTACCCCACTTCTCTGTCGCCTCTTCATTCTTCTTAGTGGCCCTTGGTACTGCTGTCTATCTTGCAGTATATACTTTTGTCCAAATAGATTTAAATGCAAATGTTCTTAAGGGACATGAATATGTACTTTTAATGTTCAGGAAGTTCCAAAATCTTCTCATTGTTCTTTCTGGACCTACTCATTTCCTCCCAGGGCTCAAAATCATGATAAAAACAAAACAAAGAAACAACAGCAACCTAGGAAAATTGATCAGGGGAGGAACAGATGAGAGAAGAGAGAGGAGAGAGACAGAGGAGGGGGGAGAGATACCATAAAAGAGGGAGCCATTATAGGTTTGAAATGAAAACTGACTCTAGAGAAATGTCCAGAGACCTACAAGACTGACCCCAGCTAACAATCTGAGCAGCAGTTGAAAGGCTACCATAAATGTCCTTCCCTGATAATGAGATTGATGACTACTTATCCACCATCATAGAGCCCTCATCTAGTAGCTGATGGAAACAGAAGCAGACACCCACAACTAAACACTGAGCTAAACTGGAATCTAAATGCAGAGAGAGAGGACAAGAACAAGCTGCAGAAACCCACAGAGTCAGGTGACTTGAACGAGGAGGAGCTAATGAGCCCCCAGACTGATAGCTGGGAATCCAGCATTGGACTGACTCAGATCCTTTGAATATGAGTCTCAGAAGGCCTGGGCAGGGGAACCAGGATATATGCTGGTGCACAAAAGGACTTTGGGAGCATATTCCCCATGGAGGGAATCTCCCTTAACCTAGAGTCAAGAGGGAGGGCCTAGTTCCTACTCCAAATGACAGATTTAAATTACCTCTCCTGGAAGGCATCATTCTACATGTGAAGTGATTGGGAGGGGAGGGTGGTCAGAGGGAATGAGTGGGTGGGAGAGAGGGAGGGAAGGAGGTAGAGAAGAAGGGAAAGAGGGAGAAGGAACTGAGATCAATTGTAAAATAAGAAAAATAAAAAAATAACTATTTTTCTCTGAAAAAAATAAATAATTTTAAAAAAATAAAAAGAAAGAAGAAACAACAGCAACAGAAAAACAACCAGTATCTCATTAATTTGATGCAATAAGGGAAAGAAGGTTATTTTTTTCATCATGTTCATTTAATAAATATAAAACTATGCTGTGGCTTTAGTGGATAACAGTGACTACTATAATTCAAAATCAACTTTGTCTCCATTACTCTCATAGTTAATTCAAGAAACTATTCTGTCTACAAATTAATAGCTTAATATATATTCATTAGAAAGCAGAGAGCACAAAACAAACGTAGCAGAATTTTAAAAATTGTACATTTTGTTTCACTTCAGTTTTTATCATGATGAAAAATTAACTTCTGCTTTCTACATAAATGCAAAAAGAGAAGGTAAATAAAATAAAGAAATGTCACCTGGCTGAGATATTAATGTATCACTTAAGCATCTTTCATTTAGTTAATTTCTTTCTATCTATTAATTTGTGACTTTTTTATTTGAATGGACACCATGATGATTCTAGAGAATGTTGAAGAGTTTCATCAGAACTGAGGAAGGGGAATTAGGAAAATTTAAGTTCCAAATTAAACTGTAAGGGAATTGAAGGCATACGTGTTAGCTCCTGAGTTTTTCTTGTGACATCCATTTAAGATAAGAAAGCCAGCTCGGAACACACCCTCATCCTACATGCACACTTATACATTTGTCAAAAGCTAGAAGAAGAAAGGGAAAAATTAAGGGTTTGCCTGATCTGCCCTCTGAGCTCTTGGACTACTCCTGAGAAAGTTTGTATGCCCAGTCAAGACCCTGTGCCATCCTTTACATCGTGAATGCTGCTTACCAGCTCTCATTTCTACAAGTAGAGCGGTGTCTCTGAAAGGTGAAGGGTGTATCAGAATGAAAATGAAGACCTTTGGTGAAAGTTGTTTGAAAACAGATATAGAAATCCAAATGAAATGCCCTGGAAGAGGATGCAATTTGCTTCTGAAACTTATCCTGGGATGTTATAAAAGAATTCCTTAGAACACTCATAGACAAGCTGGAAGGGAGAACAATACCAAATAAAAACAAGACTGTCATGACCTCACTGCCTATCAGGGTGGCACACACTGACTTATCTTACATGGAGACTGCCAATTCTCCAGTTAATGTTATTAATTTAAGTTGCGTGCTAACAGTCATGATTAAAAATATATAGAATTATACATTGTCCCTGCTCATTAATTCTACTTCCTAGTGGCTTGCTCTCTGCCCATCTTTCATGCTCACAGCTTGCCAGGTGAACAAGGACAGAGTTAAAAACATTTCAAAGGTGGATCATTATCGTTATTTCCAATTAATACTTTAAGGGCATATGGGGTGAACAGTGGCATGCCGAATCCCATAAGAAGCATGGTAGAAATTAATTAAGGTCTTTAAAGAGATGCTAGCTATAAAGGGAAAGTAACTACTCAAGGAAGGAATTACAGAGTAAACAAATAAGTTTAAAGGCTTTGTTTCTATGTGTGGGTTTTCATGGTTTCATTGGGGAGAATTGAAAGGAAACAGTATAAGAACTTAAAAGAGAAAACAAACAAGCAAAATGGCATGGAAATAATGATCTGGGAATCACTAATCACACAAGAAACACAGGAGTAGAGAGATGTCAGTTAAGATCATTTATATGCTAAAGTTACAGCAATATAACTGAAAGGAACGTACAGAAAACTAAAGGGGAGCTCTCTGGCTGATGTAAACATGGCAGTTAATAATCTCAGCTACAGTTTGAGTAAGGTTGTCAGCGGTGCTGTTGGTTTGTATTCTACTTTCTTTCCTTGTTACTGTCTCTTCAGCTGCTCTCATTCCAGGGCAGCAGAATTCCAACAAATGTCTAGCCTCTTACTTTTTGGGGTCTCATCTTAGTGAGAGAAACAAGGCTGATTGCACGTGATGCCTTTATTTTCCAGAATGCAACCACCTGATTATAAATTCTTGCACTGTGTGACTACTACAGTGGCTGCTGTCACTTCTGCATTGTAATTCTCTAATTGCTCATCTCCAAAGAGAATACCAAGTCTTGTAGACAGGTAGAATTTCCGTTATCCAAATCATATCAGTTAGGGGTGAGGTAACAGTGGTTGGTTCCCTTCAAGGAAAACTCTGTGTGTGTGTGTGTGTGTGTGTGTGTGTGTGTGTGTGTGTGTGTGTGTGTAGATATGAATAATAAAAATTTGTAAGGAAGCAAAACCTCACATAGGTGAACCAGCTCTTATGTATTCTTTATATTGTAGGGTAGCAATAGCTAACACTAGTAATATTATAATAGGTCTTTCAGAAAAACGACTAGTAAGGAGAATAGTGAATATTGTGTGGTCAAGCTGGCAGCCGAGAATAAACATCATACCTTTCAAGGGCATCGTCACCAACTTCTATATTTTACCTAATATTGTGAAAATCTCTCTGGAATGTTCTAACAGACAATCAGCTGCTACAAACTGAGGGACTAAGAATACTACCAGAGAACATCTGAGACTGATTGAGATTTCAAATTTTTATGTGATGTGATGTGTCTGCCTGATGCTTCCACCAGCTTTGAAAAGTGCACAGATATGTTGCTTTCCCTTATTCTGTAACAGTACAAATTTCATGGAAGTATTAATCCTGTTCAAATACAGCATTTGGGGTGATTAGAACCTGTGATCACAGCAGAAGCTCACTCATACATGGCCCCGAAATAACTTATTTCTAGTTCCCTTTGGAACAAAAGTAACATATTCTTGTTGGTGGGGTTGATGTATGTAAGAACAAGTTCAACAATAAAAAATAAAAAATAACTAAAAGGACAAAATGAGCATTTTTATATTGGATTTTACTTTAGATTTCATAACTGATGGATTACAAGTCAGAAGCATCACCATCGCTCTTGCTAAGGCCCTGTGTTGAATTATGAGTGAATCACATTTGCCTCACCCATGCTTCGAGGTACATCGACACCACACTATGACTCAGTCATTAGAGTGCCTTTGCAGTATATAGATCAAGATCTCTCATTTGCTTTTGACCTTACTTGCCATCAGTGCTCAGGGATCCCCAACCTGCCCTGCAGGATAATAGGTTTACTCAGACACAGAAATAAAAGAGCTTGATAAAGACCTGAAGAAGGATTAGGAAACTACTGCCCTTAGGATATAAAGAGGTCTGCTTGCTGCAGTAAAAGTGGGAAAGTAACTTTCACTGAAAATGTGTAGATTACCTATCTCATCTCATTTAATCTGCACAGTGATCCTATGAAGTTAAGAAAATCAATTTTTTGTTTTATAACGACAACAACAAAAAGACTGAGTGCTATTAAACTCTTTCAAAGGTCTTCTTGTCAATAGAATGGAGACTAGGATCTAAACTCTGGCCCATGTCTTTGTAAGATCTAATTCAAAGACAACATCCTACCCCTCACTACAACTACTCTGTGTGTGCAACTGAGAGATTCTAACTCCCCTGCCCTGCCCCTACACTGTACACCAGCAAGGATGACATGAGGTGTTTTGGGAGCAAAGAAACTCTGGGTAGTAGATGGAGAATATAAGTTTAAAAAGGAATTTAGGAGATTTATCTAATGGGTGATTCGATCTAACTTGCATTTTACAGTAAAATATTTATGTCAATATATTGTGGGATTGGATCTAGATAAGCTTGTTTGCAAGTGTGGCTTCCAATGAATATGAGAAAAAGAGGAAATCTGGTGGGAAGGGAAGCTTATGTTCAACAGTTTAAAACAGTAGATGGTTAGTATATGGTTCTTAAAAAAAGACCCTCAGAAATTCTATTCAGTATAATTTATTTTAAATATTGAATTATGAATATCTGTTGTGTACACTGCTGCTACCTAAATAAATATCATTGATAAATAAGAAAGACAATTTAGAACTAGGGATGTTGGTTCATGCCTTTAATCCCAGCACTCCAGAGGCCAAAGCAAGAGGAATTCAGTAAATTCAAGCCCGGCCTGGACAAGTGAGGTTCAGACAAGCCATAGCTACACTGTGAAACCCTGTCTAAGAAGAAGAAAAGACAAAAAGGAAAGGAGAGAAAAATTTGAATAAAACATATATGTTATAATAATTGTTCAGCTCCTACTGAAAATAAAAAATAAAAAGAAGACACATTTTTAGTCCACAAGAAACTATTCTATAGTTCTTATTTCCAAAATACTCTATGGGATACAAAAACATCAAAAACATAACTGATGTTATTCCTGTCCTTTATAAGATTAAATCACCACACATGTTCTCTTTTACCCAAAAGGATATTTTGTTGAAATAATCCTAGACCTATAAATATATAGTTAATAACAAAAGCTGGAAGCAGTTGCCATGGGTGAGGGAAGTCAGTGCTGCAATGTTAAGTGTATAGTAAGTGTTCAAAGAAAGAACCTACTTGCTACCAGTGCAAGGAGCTTGTGCCCTAATAACAGGCAAAAACCATTTGAAAACTGTACGTACAAATGTTTAGAGCTAGCTAAAATCAGATTCAATGCAGATTTTTTATCTTCTGTGCATTCCATTTCATTTTTTCTGATATCACCATTTCTCCTTAACTCTGAATGGCTTATCTTATTTCATTACAGTTTTATGGTGTTTTCCTCTCATTTTATGTTTTTTTAAAACATATATACATACATATGTGTATATACATATATATTAAAAGCTGTGAAACAAACATAATTAAATAAGTACTTAAATTCAACTACACATAAAAAATAAAATAAGTACTATTCTATAAATACTTTGTACAGCATAATGCCAGGTCTCAGATAATTAAACCCACAGAGAGAATGTGTTTTTGTCTCCTGTTCAAATGAATGATGAACCATGCACAGTTCCAATATTACACAAATAATAAATTATGGCCCAATAGACTTTAAATGTCTTACATAAATCATGTTAATTTTAAAGGCTTTGGATAAAGGTGAGACTTGACTTGTCTGCTTTTCATATATTTCAGTCATTTTTTGTTTTAAAGCATGATACATCACTTGAATGGTTGAAGTACAGTGAAATCCTTGCTTGTCTAATTTTTATAAAATTAAGCCCATTACACATCAACTTCTGGCTACACTTATGTCAGCTACTCAAAGAGTGTCCAGGGTGTCAGTCTCCTGAATAAGTGATCCTCCAGTACCTAAGATAAAGTGTGGAATTCTTGGTAAAATATGTGCTAGCACTCTTAAATGGAGTTTTTAATTCATTCGAAGATGCCAAGCCCTGATTTCAGTGCTGAGTAGCAATCTGTCTTGTGGTAACACCTCCCAATCTTTCCTTTGGGGACACAATTCACACCTAGCTTTAATCCTTATGGCTGAGGTTACTCAGTTTCCACACTGATTTAAAGTAGAAGTGGGTCCATGTGTGATCAATTCTAGGGTTAAGTCTCGGAAAACCGGGGAAGTAGAGCTTTGCTCCTCCTTGTGTTGGGAGGAGTATGCTCCCTCCTAGGAAATGGGACATCAGCTGCTGTCTTAGAGCCAGTCTCACTTTTTAAAATAGTCAAACACATAGTAAAACACATAGGTTTCTTTTAGTTATTAAATGAAGAAAAGGTTAAAACTATGAAAATAATACTATTGCATGAGAAATCTCCTTTAATGCCACACAAACATTACATTGCTTAATAAATATATGTCTCTGTTAGCTTGGCACTACTATATATATAAAAGAGCAAAGTATAATAAAGTAGATACCGTTTGTTTCTTTTTTTAATATTTATTTTTATGTAATCCAGGTTGGCCCTGGAACTCATGATATAGTTGAAGATGACTTGACATTCTAATCCTCTATACTTTACAGCTCTGTGAAATTATAGGTAGTTGACAGCACACATTGGTTTTATGTGGTATCAAGCGACCCAATCTTGGACTTCATGTATGATCTTAAAAACCCTAGTAACAGAACATAATTCCAATCAGAGAACTGTCTTAATTTTTTAATTTGTTTATTATCAAATTAATAGAACATTTTTTAAGTTTTATGCACTTTCATCAGTTTAAAGTTTGAACAAATGGTGTTTCATGATTCAAAAATTACATTTATATTTTTAATATAGTCATTAATTTATCCCTTGGCCTTAAGAGTTTTAAACTAGATAAATTGTTCAATTCTTAATGTATTAAAAATAAATAAATCAAATTTATTTCACTAACTTCAATGACAATATACACTTTAAGTAGGTTGGCTACCACATGAGTGTTGTTCTCTTTTTTAAGAGTAGCTAGAAAACTCTAAAAATACCTTTCCTCAACAAGAATTGCTTAAAGGATAAGTTATTAGATAGAAATGGCCCAAAATATGTGTTCAGTATCTGACACTGAATATATAGAGAAACCATGCAAGTTTATTAACGTGTGTGAAGAGACTATATTGAACTGACCAAACCCGTGTTAGGATGTGCTTTTATTACACATCCTAACAAAGAGAACAAAGTATAGTGAGAGATATTTCTGAAAGAAAATACAAGTACCCCTCATTTTGAAGTTATATAGTTATACAAAAGGAATTTTGATTTTCAAAAGGTAGTTATGACTTGGTGCCAGAGGTATCATGTGTTAAAGCTACCAGATTACCTTGGTTTTGGTTCTACAAATTGATTTTTAAGAAAAAATATGCAGGTATTCTGTAGATGTTTAATAGCAAATAGTCCCTAAAGGGAGAGGAATTTTAGGAGGTGTGGCCTTCTTGAAGTAAGTGTGACATCATTGGAAGAAGTGTATCCTTGTTGGGCTTTTAGGTCTTCTTTGTTCAAGTTGTCCCCAGTGTCACAGTTTACTTCTCCTGTTGCCTAGGGATCAAGATATAGAGCTCTCAGCTCTTTTCCCAACTTCCTGTCTGCCTGCACACTGCCATGTTCCACCATGATGATAATGGACTAAACCTCTGAAACTGTAAGGCACCCAATTAAATGTTTTCCTATATAAGAATTACCATGGTTATGGTTTCTCTTCAGAGCAATAGAAACCCTAACCAATATGTGTTATAATATGCTAAATTTAAAAAATAAAAATGAAAAAGTGTAAGTTACCAAATGATCACATTTTTAGACTACAGAAGTGGCTGAATCGACTTTGTCTTCTTAATGTGCCGCATAAGCAGATTTAAGAGCTGAAACAGTGTTTTCCAAGTGGAATCCTAACAATCACATGACCTAGAAGATGTTACTCAAAGTCACCTCCTTTGAAGAGACAAACACATGAATGATCAGCCAGTGTCATGTCTGCTCTCAAAACTCCTAAACTTGTTGATAACTATATTTTACTTATCTGTCTCATATTTCTATGTTCACAAAGCACCCTTTTTCACCTAGTTCCACCATTAATAGCCTGAAGTAAATTATTTCAAGGAAAACCAATAGAAAAAAACATTGACATTGGTATAATGGGAACATGTTCTTCCATAAATAGACTCTAGGCAATTTTATACAGCAGGTAAGGGTTCCATAGTTAGTGTCAAAGTGGGAACCAAAATGTTGGCAATGATAATCTGGTGGGTTTCTGAATCTGACATGATTTTTAAAAATGTCAATTCTAAACCAAATAGAATTATGGTGCATATACTACTTTCTTACACACAGCCCAGGCTGTAAAATATCCTATAGAAAGCATTTGTCCCACTTTATTTACTGCATAGGACTTGATGACTCCTCATTGTGTTCTTCATACCTAGTGCTGGTGTCTTTACCACATGATAAGAATTCACTCAAACATTCGGATTTTAAAATTAATATTTAAAATTTCAATGTATTTTTAAAATTATACATATATGTTGAGGTCACTCAATGGTACTATCATGAGAAAGATGCTTAAAAGGCCATTAGATTTTTGGTAATACCACAGGTAATGATAAGCCAACCTCAAGAACTCAGAGCAGAGTTGGGGTAAGAAGAGGAGGGTCCATTCTCTACCTTTGTATAGTCCAGATGCCTCAGAAAAATATGAACATCAAAGCAGTTATTCAAGTAAGTTGTGGAAAATACATCATCTCCCAGATCTTAGACTCATCAATTAAGCCTAAGAAAGAAGGAGGCCATCAAAATTGAGCGATTGCCACCAGCTGTAGTGGTTTGAATGGGAGATATCTCCATAGGCCTGTCTCTGAGTTGGTGGCAGTATTTGGAGATGTTATGGGAGTTATGTTAAGGGTGTAGCTTGAGAGGATGGGGCTACTGTAAGAGTTAAAACCCCCACTAAACTTCCAGTTCACTCTGTTTTGTGTTTCCAATGAAGATGTGAGCTCCCAGCTTTCTGCTCTTCCTATCATACTTGTTGTTGGCCACCCCCATCCCCACCATGATGGATGTATCTCCAAATCAATTTTTTCATTAATAACTTACCTTAGGTCCTGGTGTTTTATCACAGCAACAGAAAGGTAACTAATACATCAGCTGAAAATGAATCTCTGTCAAGATGAGCCATGGGAAGATTAGCAGGAAACACTCACTGCCTCCAATAAAGACTTCCATGAGCAGTAACAGGAAAGGCCACTGGCCTCAGAACTCTGTAACAGCTCCAGAAGTCTGACTGCTAGGAGGTTCATCTGAGGAAACAACAAATTTTATTCATGGACTGATGCTCCATGGTAATAAAAATTAAA
The DNA here is from genome assembly GCA_030556225.1 of Cricetiscus sungorus. NCBI lineage: Eukaryota > Metazoa > Chordata > Mammalia > Rodentia > Cricetidae > Cricetiscus > Cricetiscus sungorus. The sequence continues at coordinate 21,259,062 of JANBXA010000069.1, forward strand.
TAAATCTTTAAAGAAGGAAAAGGTTCATGTATGGGCATGTATACATGCACAAGCACAGTAGAGAACTATTCTGCAAAAACTGGATATGCTGGCTTATAAAATAATTTTTCCATTGTCTGAGATGAGCGCAGTTGCTCCATCCTGGGATAGTGGATGAGCACAGAAGTATAGAGAATATAAAATTGTGATGTATAACTGGTTTCTGTTGTCCTCCAATTCAGAGAGAACAAAGTAGCAGGATTCATATTCTCCATGTTGAATGAGTGAAGGTGCATAGAACATCTGTCAGAGGATCTTCATAATGCTAAGCTTCACCCCTGGCCCCATGCACCTTCAGGTGCTCTGCCTAGGGACTACTGCTTCATATTCGTATCCTTGAGATAGCACCCAAGTGTCATGATTTGTCAGTGTGCTTTGCAGTACCTTCTACTCATCATTGGGCTCTGTAATTCTTTAACTTCAACTTCCAATGCTAGGGTAACAAAAGGGTTTAGCCTGCCTCTGCGTCTTCATAAGAGGGAAGTTTTCACATTTAGCAATAAGTGTAAGTGCCTGTCATGTATTATACTGTCCTGTTGTGGGTGACAAGATATCCCAGAAATGTTGGTTTACAAGTATTTGGCTAGCTCTAGCCCTGGGTGTTTCTATTTTATTCATTTAGGTCCATGGTTTCTAAATGTGCTGTCAATGGAGTGCTTAAAAGAGACAAGCCAAACAGACTGTTTGATAAATGCTTACTGATGAATTTTATAGCTTTGATACTGTTATTTTGGTTTGTAGAGATTAGCTGGGTGCCCAAAAATGACCTCTCCACTCTCCAAAGAGCCCAGCTTTGAAAGGTAAGTGTTATAGCTATGATTTCCTTCATAGCATCATTCTGACATCAGATCACAGTATGTACAGTTTTGTTGAATATAGAAATGTTTATTTGATCCCTGCCACAAGAGCTTGATTGAATATTCACATAAGGACTATTGTTGGAAAATCTAAAGGAAACAAAATGAGTATGAAGTAGGGCGTTGACAGACAAAATAGTATTATCCAGAGACTTTATATTGTGATGACAGGCCTTGTTCACTGGCAAGGTTCTACAATCCTCAAACTATATCAGATGGAAGGCTTGCTGCTTGTACAGATCATCAAGCACAAAAAGAACATTTCTTCTGTCTTCTTCACAGAGCTCCTTGTCCAGGGTACATGGAAGTAGAAGATTACAAATATCATACCACAGCTTCCTAACGCCTTAAAACTGGTTAGTCCGCCTCCATCTGTTCCTGCCAAGGCTCAGACATGTGATTAAGCCCCTCTGCTAACTTACGTTCTGGTGTAAATGCCATAGAATACAGATCTTGTCTCACCTGGATTTTAGAGTCTACCTTTTTACAGCCACCTTCCAGAATGCCAGTCAAGTCATACGTTAAATTTATGTTCAAGATTTTTCTGAAGTTCGGCACAGCTCAAGAAAACAGTTTGAGAAGATACAAAACAAAAGAAGGTATGTAGGAGCCAGCTTTGCCCCAGCTTCGCCTGAAGTTCATTAAGAAAATCCTTTATTGGGTAGTGAGTTGTCTCAGTTGGCAAAAGCTCTCATTTGCCACCACACAGGACCACCTGTTTGATCCTGAGGACCTACAGGGAAGAAAGAGTGAACCATCTCACACAAGCTGTCCTATAGGTTCCCTTAACTTGCCATGGTGTGCACATACCCACATAGACACACACACTAAATAAAACCGTGCTAATTTTTTTTTTAAATACTTGATAAAAAGCATGAAAACGATCAGTTTGTGGTGTGGAATGTTGATGTTTATGGCATGCTCATTTGGCGAAACCAAAGAACTGTCAAGTGTCCCGACAGCTCTGGGGTTGTCTTTAGAACCCCAATACATTTGCTTCTCTGTGCTTTCCTTTTTTTTTTTTCCGGTTTACTTCAACTACTGTACATGTGCGAGGTTACTGTGAGGGGTCCGTGAAGGTGGAAGCTGCGTTTTCAAAGGAAGATGAAGATGCTTTGGGAAGCTCGCAGAGTGGTTGAGAGAATTCCAAAGAAAGGCACAATCATTCGAGAACTGCCTGCCTGCGTGGGAAAGATGTGATTAACAAGAGAATCATAAAAATTCAATTTCCAAATTGCCACTGGGTTGCTAAATAGCAGAGAGGCAAGATGGAGAATTAAGCAAAGGAAAAGGGGTATCAGAAGGAAGTCTGATCTGGGCTGAACAGAAAGAAAAAACAGAAAATGATTTTGCCAGAGGCGACTGACATGCTGCATGTGAACAGCAGGGGGCGCTAAGGTACTGCAGTTGTCAAGTCTCAGTGTCTGCGGACAAGACAGACTTGGAGATTTATGGTTCTAGCAAAGAGGACATGTTACTGATTCTTACTTTTGCAATAAACAACCTAGCTACAGACACTGCGATGAGATTTAATGATCTGTATCTTCTGCTGAAGCCAGGCCTGCGACCGGAACATCTTCACTTTGGCTGGATGTGGACTGTCACACAGCGCTGTGAAAGAATTTACCTTCTGGCTAGATAGTGGTTTTCCTCGTTAATGTACATGTTTGGATTTTGAAAGAAATCATTCCTGGTGTTGATTAAGATAGGTGATTTGTGTGCAAAATATTGAGTAGGAAGCAAAGGAGTTCTCTAAACAAGAGATAGAAGGTTTTAGTTACATACAGAAAGTGTTTTTGTTTTGTAAAAAACTGCTTGTCTGGGAAAGAAGTGAATGGCAAGTGGCAGAACATGAATATATGAACACACAAGTTCTGTCTTTCTGCCCCCACAAAAAGTTAGTTTTGAGCTCCTGCACTGACTTATGTACCTACTTAAAATACACACCCAGGTTTAGGCACAGTAAACCAAAGTATTCTCTCCTATGCCCATCAACCGGACTTAGAAGTCCCTTGACACCAAGAAACCATCTATCTTCTTTTAAAGTTCTTAAGACACTGTCCCTGAGGCATCCCTTGAAAAGATCACAGAGCTGGGAGCCTGAGAGTCATCATCTCTACAAAGCCTGTCTCCAGGGAATTCTCTGCAAGCTAAAATGAATAATTTAATTAAGGACACTGAATTAATATGTTGATGTTATCATGCTGGGGCAAGTGGCTTAAAACAATGAGGAATTATTTTCTCCCAGATCTGAAGGCTAGACTTTCAAAATCAAGTTGAAACTGTAGTAGGGTCTTTGAGAGTTTGGGGGAGGAATCCCTTCCTTGGGGCTCACAGGGAGTGGCAATGCTTGTTTCTCTTCCATCCTACTCACTCCTCAAATGGTACTGATTCTCCTTGCCCTGATCTCTCACTTTCATAACAACAGCAACAACACTCACAGGATTTAGGGAGTCCTGATCTTACTTACAGTCCCTTCTCAGTCCCTAACCAATTGCATCTGCAGAAGGCCCATTTTCAATAAGGACACAATCTGAAGTTATAGGTGGACTTGAATTTAGGGCTTGATTTAACTCACAACAAGCATCCATCAATTATAAATAATTTTATTGGTTTTGTGTGTGTGTTTGTTTGTTTTTGTTTTTAAGGAGTGGCAAATTAGTGGAATTGTAATTACCTTGAAGAGATAGTGAGTGTTTAGAAAAGCAAACATTGCTCCCAGCAAGGGTTGATTTACTCTTCACTGGTACAGTTACACTGATCTAAAGATAGTTTCTGGCCCACAAACTAACTAAAGGAATTGACAGCCCATGTTCTGAATAATTGCATTATTAACTACAAAATGCAAATTCCATCTGAGAATGATATTTTTGAAAAGTCATATGTAAAATATTTGAATTCTGTTTCAAATAGCCTGAGGTATTTAAGATCATCAGGTATGCAGAGACACAGGGCAGAACAGGGATTCCAGAAATGCTGACTTGTTCTCTTTTGAACAACTCTTGTAACAGAAACTAATACCCACTTGAAGACTACAACATCTACTGGATTGTTATTTTATAAAACAATCCTAATGGGTGCTGGCACAATTCTAGTCCATCTAATGCAACCAGGGATGTTGGGAACCACTCAAAATCCTTATTCCCAAACCTGCTGCTCCCAACCCCCCACCTTTTTAGTAACAATAAGAGGTGGGAATGTTGGGAACCAGCAGTCTGCTGACCCCGCCCCCAAACGCTCATGGCCATGTCATCCCTACTTCAGGATTTACCTGGCTGCTCAAGCTTTACCTGGCTGTACAGGCGACTCAGTTACTCATGCACAAGCCTTCCTTTTAAAGCAAGCATGGCAAATGCTTCTCTTTCTCTCTCTCTTTCTCCTTTGCTCTCTTTCCCCTTCTCTCTCTTTGGCTCCTTCTCTCCCTCTTGCTCTTCCTCTCTCTCTCTTTTCTTTCTCCCCTGCTTTTGAAGGGAAAGCTTGGTTGTTATTTTCCCTGTTATCAAACACTGAGTTTCCTGAGTCCTCAGCATATACTATGACAGGACAGCCCAGGGCTGAGGTTCCTCCATCTTGTATTCTTGCTGAGGCCATTTTGTAACTACAACCTGCTCCTGTTGATGGAGAATCCAATAGAAATTACCAAACTCTTTTCTAGGATCCACAAGTCTAGATGTCCCAGCTTCTTTGTCACAGCTTCTGCATGTGCAACTAACAGCTTATCTTATCTTCAATGAGACTGCTTGCTTTTGTGACATCATCCCCTGCAGCTGCTAAGGGGCATGACAGGACATGTTTTTTTGTTTTTTTTTTTTTTGCATTCAAAACCCCTGTGCTCTGGGTTTGGTCTCTAAATACCTGAGTGTAGTCCCAGCTGATTAGAATAAAGACTTTCAGTAGGCTATAAACTGTGTTCCAGTAGTCATCTATGGTAGGCTCCCCATAACACTTTGATTGTGATTTTCTTCAACAAACACAGACTGGACCAAATTGGGCACTAAGTGTCCACACTCTGTGAGATGTTGGCACTGCTCTCATGTAGCCCAATGAGACCAAGGGACCAGATTCTGTTGAAATCAGGGCCTGGAGAGACAGCTTAGCAGATGATAAAGTGGTTTGTGTCATAAGTATAAGGGCTGAAGCCCAGATCCCCAGAAAACCTGAAAAAGTTGTACAGGCATGGCAGTGGCCATTTGTCATCCTAGCACTTTGGAGTCAGACACAGGGGAATCCCTGGGACAAGCTACTTGGACTAGCAGGCATTAGTAAGCTTTATCGGTTCAAGGAGAGCTATCAAAAATATTGCCTGATATCAGCCTTGGACTTTCATATGCATGAACTTAAACACAGAGAGAGGAGAGAGAGAGAGAGAGAGAGAGAGAGAGAGAGAGAGAGAGAGAGAGAGAGAGAGAGAGAGAGAGAGAGAGAGAGAGAAGGAGAGAGGGAGAGATGTTCTAATCAATGCTTCTGCACACAAATACAGGTACATACACACAAACAAGCAAATGCATGTACCTGCACAGGTTACACAGGGTGAATAGCCTTTGTCACATGTGAAATGCCACAGGCCCAGACCCAGAGTAACTGAAACCAAGAACTGAGAACAGAAGCCTGTGAAACCTGTAAACTAAAGAAAAAGTTTGATTAAAATTTTCTCATAGATTTTGCTCACAGCCACCTCTAAGTAAGGACTTTTAAACCCATGGATGAAGCAGGAGTAGGTGAGAGTATGACATTACATATTTTCTGGAGTGAGAACTGTGGATGGAGGACTCTTCATCATGAAGGTGATGAGTTAGTTGGATTTTTAACCTGAAAGTGATGGAATGACATCCAGACATTCATGCAATTAAGATGCTCCAGTGTGGTAACAGGAAGTTTGAAGCAGGGAAGTAGTGGCTGGGAGTGAGTAGGTTCAGGAGGCTAGTGGAGGTAGAGGGTGAAGTGTGGAGCTTGGAGCAGAAGATGTGTAAGTAGACAGGAAGATCCAGAATTGAGTAGGAGAAAGCTGAACCAAGAGGCTTTAAGACCTGTGCTTAATCAGAATGGATGAATGAAACTGGTATTTACCTGGGAGGTAGTCAGCTGATAAGCTGTATCAAGCTGTTGATGAGGTACTTGGAGACCTGCTAGAGGGGATACCACACAAGCATCAGAAAAAAGTTATTCGAGGTGAGCGATGTTTAGATTGAAGTATTCCTGTTACTAAGATTTCAGCATCTCTTGGGGGGATGGGGAAGGAATGGGAAAAGATTCAGGCCTTAAAATACATACCAATAATGACAGCACATGTATGTATTTTAATATAATTTTTCACAAATACGTGAGCTATTTTACCTTCTAAAATATTAAACCTTTAAGGAAATCAAAACCCTTTTTAAATTAATCCAAAAGTGACCAAAACTGCACCTTATGTTTGACTTTTCTAAGTGAAAGAATCATGAATTCAGCTCCAGTCAATATATTCTGCTCAGATGTATCTAGCATTCCTTTTGCCAGGCACAGTTCTGGACAACTACTGGGCAATGGTGAATGAGTTAGGTTCACAACAGTTTCCAGCAAATTTAAATCTACAGGTAGAAGTCTAGCCAAGGTGAAAGAAGTCTCATATGATCTATATGAATGACCCATTGTTCTATACAGAATAGATGAAGCAACATGAATTTAATCTATCAGAAGGAATAGTGTAGATATATAGAGCAGAAAACATGAGTCCTAAAATCTTAATAGTTAGAGCGCATCCATGCGGAGGCAGAAGGGACATGGAGAGTATATCAAAGGCCCAGAATTCTGACCATGGTGCCCTCTGGAAATAAAACTCAGAAATGACCAGAGTATGAAGAAAATCCTACTTTAGGAACTGTGCAGATGCTGAATTATATGCATTTAAAGGCAGTCTTGCTTCACCCCTGTGGAGCAAGGGAATTTCTGGAAACTCTCTAATTGGAGGATACACATAAAATGAAAATGAAAACAACTTTAAAATGACTCAGTGTTCTTGGATGGTTTTGTGCCTTGGCATGGAGAAGAAAATGTATTTCACTGAATGAAGATTTGTTTTAAACATTGACATCACATCTAAATGGTGTTGTATCTGTTTGTTGCTGAATCAAAGCTCTCCTGTTTCTCACTGTGACAGTGTTTTGTTTTCTTTTTTGCATTCTTTTAGGAAGCAACTCTGTTACTCTGTTAATTCACCCTTTTCAGTGTTGTGATTTATTCTCAACACAGGCTTGAAGTCTTAGTGGTGATGAGGAACAGCTCACGAAAGAACATTTTAATATGCTCCTAATGGGTATTTCACTTGATATGAGTAATAAAAGATACAGATAACCTAAGTGATTTGTTCACTTTTGTCAGCATTTGGTATCCATGTACCACACCAGACTGTTGCTCTGAGGAGGAATTTGATGGGTGATGAGGGCTTGGCCTACAAGATATCTAGTTATCAATACCATTTGCAAACCACTGTTTGGAAATTAGTTCTTTCTTGTATTTTGATCAATATAACTGAAGCCAGATTTCCCAGCCTATAACACTCTTGTTTTCCAAAGCAGAGATCAGGCATTTCAACTTGTTAGGTGTACCTAAGGCCATTAGCATTGATAATTAAATAACTGTGATATTTGTGAGAAACGACAAGACAAACACACTTAACGAAAATGAACAGTTGCAAGAAGAAATATATGTATGGATAAACTGGCGAGTTCCACTGCTGATTTCCCCTTTCCTTAAAATTAAATGAATTCTTCATTCGCTATTATAAACTAAATATTTCCTTTGAGTCCAATTAGCATTGCTGAAAGAAAAAGCAAATCAAGGCTCTGTTCAGCATGCATCAATGTAATGGAAAATCAGGTCCTTTATTCTTGCTTTAATAACTGCAGCTTGATTAGCGGCAAAGAAAAGACTATGAAGGGAGAAGGGGGAAAGGAGAAGGACTGCCAAATTAGTTCTAGGAGAATTCTCAACCTGTCTGCTCTCCGGCTCACTATTCAAATGCTAATTGAGCCTTTTGGTAAACAGAATGGGTAATCATGAAAGACAAAAACAGACACAGAAAACAAATGAAATATCACACCTTATCCAAAACAGCATGGCATTTTTCTGATAAGACTGAAGCCTAAAAAGTTTAAGTCCTTGGCTCTTTTTTTTCCCCCCTCAACCGATTATAATTAATATAATAAAATAAATATTACATAATCAAATAAAAAATGACAAAGAACTGCTTTGTTTCAACAATGAAACCAGTCATGTTATAATTAGATAAGAGGATTTATATTCACAGCTATAAACATGAAAGTAGACCATGAGGCTGGATAAAGGCAAGTTTTTAATTCTTAAAAATTAATTACATGGCATTATTCTTATCGGTACACAGAATGCATTAATTATACAATTAATAAAACGATGAAAGGGATTTTTTTTTTTTTTGGCAATTGTAATGCACATGGGGACATTTGGTTTTATACCCAGGATTGTCCTTCAGGCACTTCCATAATCTTCTTACTAGGCGATGTCAAGACCCTAAACCAGTTAGTAGGAATACTAAATTGAGTGGATCTTTATGTCGGTGCTTAGACTCATTTCGGAAAGGTTGTGGATTTCCGTGTAATTGGGATCTAAGGTGTAATAGGTTTAATCTGGGGTCCTCTTTAAAAGAGCAGCAGGAAAAGGCATTGTGGGCGCTGTGAAGCAGCTGGGAGAAGTGGGAATCATTCCTCACAATGGGCTTGCCTAAAGATGGAAATGAAACGTGGGGATCCTAATTAATGATTTATCTGAACACTTCCATCATAGGTGCTGGATGGGACAAGGCATGGGCATGCAACCGCTTTCTCCTCAAAAAAAAAAAAAAAAAAAAAAACAAAACAAAACAAAACAGTGCAAAGCTATAAACCTTCAGGAAGGAAAAGATGTGATGGGGAAAAGAAAGTTTGCTGTCAGGAATAGAACCCCACGCCAAATCCATTTGCAAGTACCAAGGGACTGCCCAGAGCCTCTTGCTGGTCTGCAGTTGTGTTTAGCAACTGGCACAGGGAGTAAATGAATTACTGGCAAAGGATAAGAAATCTGAGGTATGACAGAACACAAAACTGCAATGGTGTAGCTCACTGGCTAAAAACAAAGTCTCAATTCTGTCACCTGGGAAGACACTGTGGATGGAGAGAGAATGCAGACATGGTCTCTGAACGAATTCGTCCCAGATGCTGACAACTGTAGAACAAATAGGAGCCACATCTAGACTTTAATCGTGATGCCTATTGGCATCACAAAAAAAAAACCGACAAAAAAAAAAAAAAAAAAAAAAAACACAAATAGAAACTGTGAGCTCACCACCAGCCTTGGCACCTAAGCAGAGGCAGAGTGGGGTAGCTCTGCTTGGCTCACCTGTCCAGTCTTTACCTTTCCTTTGGATGACTAGAATAAAGTGAGATGAAGCTGTAACTATAGGATCCTGTATGTTCAAATTCAATTGCATGTGTTAAGATTCCTACATATATACTGAAAATGGGGAGTGTGCCATTCTCTGTCTCTGTCCTCTGGCTCCCCACAACTGTGAGAATGGACACACACACATGTACATGTGAGTGTGAGCACCACACACACACACACACACACACACACACACACACACACACACACATGCCTCCTCACTGGAATATTCTATGCCTTTTCTCTCTCTAGCCTGTCATCCTGTTGTTTTTTCTGTGTTCTGTCCCTGGGCATATCAACATTCCAAGGTTAATGATGAGGCACCTCAGAAAGTGGTGTTTGTTTAGCTTAGGGTAATGTTTTAAATGCCTTTCTGTGTGTGGCAATCTCATTGCTTCTAAAACAAAACCCATCTGCCATCTGAACCTGCATTCCATATTAACACCTCAGACACATTTCTGTAGGTTTTTTTTGTCATCCTGTCCTGGTTGAAAAATTATATGTGAAACAGGAGCTGGCAAACACTGGAATCAGTCTGATAGGTTCAAGCTTTGAAAATCACATTTCTCCAGCCTTATTATCAAATTGATGTACTGTGGCACCCTGTCTTTTCTGAGTTCCCCGAATCCCTGGCAGGCACAGGGGAGAGACTGGGTGTTTAATGGCATCTTTATGATTTTTGGGGGGTTTGCAAATTGGGATTTTATACGTACTTATTCATGACAAAATTGTCAATTACTACCAGAGAAGTTAACAAACTTTTCCCTAAATAGTGACACCCCTAAGTAGTAGGAATGCATTTGCTCACAAAACCATCATTTACTTTCCAATTATCTGTCTTGTGGTTAATAGAAAGGTGGATTGCCACTAGGGCACAAAACAGATTTTTAGTCTCCAATTTAAAGGCAAAGTGAATGTAAATGACCTGTGATTTGCTGTAGGTAGAGAGTTGGAGTAATATTTGTGTTGCTTTTTTGCAGAAGCATGGAATTCTGGTGGTTAATTCACCATAGTCTTTTCTTTAACCCAAAAGAAGCAGGGTGGGAGGGAAGAGGGTGATGGTGAGAAAGAAGGGAGGGAGGGAAGATGAAAGGGACTAAGGGAGGGAGAAAGAGATGAATCTCATTCAAATTAGATACACTACCACTACAAGTGACTGGGTAACTATGTGTAGTAAAATCAACATCAGCCCTTATCAGAAATGAGAAAAAAATATATTGAACTACTGTAATTTAAAGACCGGTTCTATATCAGAACATACTGACAAACACCCCACAGATATCAAACTATATTTATAAAAATCTCATGATCTCAAAACTCTTCTAACAATACTTTTAAATACTGTATAAAACAGCTTAGATCTTCATGCATGCAAGGTCGGTTAGAAAAAGGCAAGATTTCACTAGTACCAAGAAGTGTACTATCAGTTTTTACCTAAATTATCACACTTACTGTTCAGAGAAAGGGAAAAAAGGATGGAATCACAGTTTTCCAATGCCTGATGCTCTAAATTTGTGTGTTTCGTATTTAGTTTAAAATATTTATTTGATCAAAGCAATATGATATTTTAAGAACAAAAGAAACATCCATTCTCATTGTATTTAGCCACTAAATACCATCATTTTTGACATTCTGATCCATTTCTATTTAGTTGTTTGTATTATAAAGGACAATTGGAAACAAGAAGAATCACCTTCAAGTCTCAGTGATAGGATAAAATAATTGTTATAACAAATATGCTTATTTAATATCATTATGAAAAATGATGCCCCTTCTTTCAGACAATATGTTTTGAGAAAAAAATATGTCTATCTTATTTGTACACATTGAGGTAGTACTGCATAAAGATCAAGTGTTTATTTCTTTTGAAAATTGTGGATGCTATGTCTGATCATCACAACCTTTAACTATGAAAATAGTCTTTTGCCTGGTATATCTTGACTCTGACTTGGTATATTATTATACATATATGAATATGCATATATGTTTGTTTGTATAAAATGTACAAATGTTTTACACTGCTTCCAGAAGCATTTTTAGAAAATATAAATTTCTAAACAATGAAATTAGAAAGAAAATACTCTTCAAGTCATTGAAAAACTTTGGTTTTGCTCTAATGTTGATATATCTCATTAATAAAAATAATTGCAGAGAATCACTCATATCTCTCTTATAAATACATATACACAAGTAGATTAATAGTAGAATATTGTCAGGATTGATTTCTGCTATTCCCTTCTTGGAAAAAGAGACCTTCTTTGTAACTTAGAAGAAATAAGGGAAGTATATTATCATGAGATGGAAGGTTGATATAGAAGAACTTTAATGTAAACTTTTTCACCAGATTGCTAATACAATCTCAGTGAAGCTTAGTCTTTTTTTCTATTCAAGCCATAGAAAACTTGAGATTTATATGAGGTCCGTTTAAACTTTTCTTTTTCTTTGGATAAAGGGTTTATAAATGTCTGTTGAATCCATTTCTTCAGTTTATACATTTCCTGCAAAACTACTTCTATTTGTTATGTTTTGCCAGTGTATGATGAAAAGCTTTGGCCATATGACAAGGAGACTGAAAAAGACCTAAGAAAAAAATGAAGGAAAGCACAGAGAATGCTCATGATAGTGAATTTCCCTATGTGATACTAAAATTACACACACATGTGCATACACACACACACACACACACACACACACACACACACGCACCACAACCACCACCACCACAACCAGGGGACAGAAATTTCCATCTTCAATCATTATGATGTCCACTGGATAGAATCTTCATCTAGGACAAATCTTATGTAAACTGTAGAAACCAAGTGATTATAATGTGTCACTGTAGATTCATGAATGATAACATATGGACATATGGACCAGCCTGGTGGACATATTGACACTGACAGAGGCTAAGAACGAGGGGAATAAGAGATATGTAGAAAGAATAGAAAGGTACCTTTTGTTTTAAATTGTTGTACATCTTAAAGGTATCTAAAAATAATCCTTTAAATTATATATGTATATATGTATGTGTAAGATATACAGATTTAATATATATATATAAATACACACACATATAGATAGATAGATAGATAGATAGATAGATAGATAGATAGATAGATAGAAAGAGAGAATGTATAAATATGCAATTATATGTCTTTTCATCCTGTTCCCTTCTCTCCAAATTCTAGCCATGCAACTTTGAAATATTCTGAATATGCTACTTTTTTTATATGCAGCTCCTTCTCTTCTACCTAAAATGTAGGTCCTTCTCTTTATTCATACTTACTGATTATTCACCTTATGATGTCAAGAGCTCTGTGAAGCATCAACCACCATATTTTCTGAAGGTACTTCTTATTCTTCCTTTATATGAGACAAGAATACATCTTGTATTTCTCTATGCTTGTCCTATTCTTTTATAAACATTTCTCCCACATACCCCCACACCTTAGAAGGATCATGTTTTATTGGGTCGTAAATCTCCATTAAAAAAAATAGTTTGTTGAATGAAGAGTGGATGAGTGAATGCAAGCCAGTATGTTGATATGCTGGTATATCTGATACTATCAATTTGAGTTCAATGCTTGATTGTTACTATCTTGAGAATCTTAATCTTATCTTTGAAAATACACTGCAAAGAGCTTGGAAGGGAAAAAGGGGCACACACCTGGAAGCATAGATCTTCAGTTCACACCACACATGTGTGAATATTTGGTGTACATTTTTGGTGATCCTGAATTTTAGAATTCTGCTTCTGCTCTATCTCCATACTGAAATCATCCTGTAATTAAAAACCTTTGTTCATATTGACAACCTGTGTACACAGATGAGATACCCATGTTCTAAAACTGGCCTTTGCTCCATAGGAGACTTAGGTACAGATATAATGATTAAAACCTTCAATTTCTTTACTCATCAACAGTGACCAAACTTCTGTCATCTCTCTTAAGCCAAACAACAAAAGTTCAGACTTCTTCAAGCTCTACTCTCCTCACTCAGGCTACTCTCTTTACTTGCCCATCTTCCACTGAACAACTTCCGTCCCCAACTGTCTTGTCTTAATTCTATTTATCTGTTCTTCATTTAAACTCACAACTAATTGATTTCCTCTACCTTCATTCTTAATTACATATACATCCATTAGCAAATCCTTAGTCACCACTTGTTGGCACTCTTTGCCAGATTTCCTGTCTAGCCCTCCACCTACCTACTTGGTCCTGACAGCACTGGAAAATAGACCTTGCTGGTAGGTATATTTTCCAGGTAAGCTTGCCTATTGGTACATTTTATAAGTGTTTATCTCATAAGCTGCCTCTGGGTGTTTTCTTAAGTCAACAACTTACCCCTGTTTACTTGATATTCCAGGTCAGCTCAGTGTTTAGCTGTGGGTGTCTGCTTCTGTTTCCATCAGCTACTAGGTGAGGGCTCTATGATGTCAGATAAGTTAGTAATCAATCTCATTATCAGGGAAGGGTATCATGGCATCCTTTCTACTGTTGCTCAGATTGTTAGTTGGGGTCAGTCGTGTATGTCTTTGGACATTTTTCTAGAATTGGTTTTCTCTTCAAACCTATAATGGCTCCCTCTTTTATGATATCTCTTTTTTTATTTTTATTATTATTATTTTTGCCCTCGTCTATTCTGTCCCTGACTCAATCTTCCTAGTCCCACATGCTCTCCTCTCCTCCCCTTCTCTTTCTCTCTCTCAGCTCCCTCTCTACTCACTGTCCCTCCATTCCCAATATGCTCAGGAGATCTTGTTCTAGGGACCAGTTTTCATCCTACAACTTGGGTTGTTTCTCCTTTTGTCAGAATATATTCACAAGCCAAACATGTGTATTTCTTTCAGTATATGTCCTTTTAATAAACAATGTCCTAGGACTGCTGGCTTAAATGAATTTTAAGTTTGCATATAGGTTGACTTTATTTCATTCATTATTGACATATTCACATCACTTACAGATTTAATTGCTTTTTTCTCTTTCTCCACTCATTGTTGTGGTTTCCATACTAATATTGATTCTGAGTTTCTTTTTATCTGTATATTTTATGGTTAAGTAATGAAATTTTAAAGTAATAATTAAGATTTTAGAAATCTATGCACCCTTGTCTAACACCTAAAATTCTGGGTCTGCCATCTAATAAACACCAAATGACTTTAAATATTATTTTAGATATTTAAGATTTAAGCTAGAATATAATTTAGGATAGGGCATATGTAAACCATTAGTAAAGCTTATTGCTTTAATAGGACTAATTTGTAAATTATGTCTTAGAAAAGGACACATTACAGAGTAAAACTACATTTTGTTTATTTGTTTCAATTTTATACATTATAACCGGTAATGATTCTATCACATGATTTAATCTCAGAATAGACTGCTATACCCTTAGGGCAAGTTAGCTATTACTAAAAGCTGAATCTTTATTTGACAAGTATAAAAATCTACCAAATCCAGAGGGAAATGCATTTCAATGCATTGGAAGTACTGTATGAACTATTAATGTTGTTATGTTAGGTAGCCTGTGCTACAACTATGAACAGATGGGCCATGAACAAAACTATAAACAAACAACCTTTGTCTTCATTATCTCCCTATTTTCTTCTTTATCTTCTCATACACCCTAGGTCATCTTGTTGATCCTAAAAATTACCCAGTTTCTATTGCTTTTCTAACTCACATAGGTCTTACCTGAGTCTCCAGAAGACACAGAACAAATATAAAAAAATAGTAGCTTTATAGCATTTTTTCAATCATAAATAATAGTTATTTAGTCTTTTATAACTAATTTTTCTACCTTGGTAAATTAGTTTGTAATACTTTTTAATCTCTAGAGTACAAACAATTATAATATCTACTGGACAGGAAAATTGGGTGAGATAATTAAGTACCAGCAGCCACCGAGAGCATATAGTAAGTGTTCCAATGTGAGTACTATTGTGTCTACTATGTGATTGTGTGTCACTGGTCATCTATGAAATGGCATCAGGACTTGCCATTCAAATCACTTCCCTGGTATTTAGCAAAATGGCCATCTTTACATATCCACCATGGTTATTTGAATAAAATTTATCTTATGGAAATGTATTTCTTCCATTTTCCAAAATGTTATCCATCATACAATTCAGGTCTTGTAATTAATCAGGCAAGTTAATTAAGTGACAGTGTTTCTTTTCTATGTTTGAAGTTATGGAGGAAGAAAAGGATTAAAGTAGAATAGTTTTTGCATCAGAATGATTGTTAGCTAAGGAAAAAGCACAAATCACATGAGAAAATATTGAGGACTGAGCACAAGACTGGACTAACTCCAGTCTTTAGAACTTGACAAAATCAGCAATAGCCAGTGCAGGAGAGGTAGAAGAAACTGGAAGTGAGATGTGGAGCATGTGGTGCCTTGGAAAGTAAAAGAAAGTATGAGATAAAGGAGAGATCAGTCATCTGTTCCATCATGAGTGCCCATCATGCTAGCCCATCAAAATGTGGAGATCCCTTTACTTTCTAGAATCAGGACCATTTCCTCTATCAGTGATGATTACTTTGCATCCATGGTACTATGGTGAAGCCGATGCCCTTCATCCAGGTGTCAAGTACACTCTCTATAGTAAAAGTCATACAAGGCATGATTTTTAACACTTTTAAATTGGACTTTCTGTCCACCTGCCTTTTCCTCTTGATCCTAATTTCTGGCATTTCCTTCTCAATAAGATAACATGAAATTGTTCCATTTCAGCCAATTACAGCTTGTTGGGAAAGCAGCTTTTTTTAGACTTGTCCTTCGTCCCATCATTCACAGCATTGAAAGTTTTACACCAAAATTGTCAGTTTGGATAAACACTCAAAAACAGCCTATCTTCTGGGGCTGCTTAAAAATGGAAACCTTGTCAACCTGTAGGAAAGCATTTCATTTTAAAGTTGGAGAAATTGATAAACACCTCCAAACTTGAGGGCTGATCTAAGTTTCGGGTTGTTAGGTACAAAATGGTTTAATACAATGATGCTGTTAACACAGTTCTTCACTTAGCTCTCAGTGGGTACAGGCTACGAGAAGACAGATAGATGAAACTTTCTTAGTAGTTGCCCAAGGATTTCTAATGTAAATGGCAGATAACCACAGACAAGTCAGACATTTCCAGTAACTTATCCATATAAACGTGAGAAATTAAACCTTAAGAAAGTATTTTTTCATATTCTATGTCTGTGGTCTATTTTCTTCAATTGATTTTGAAGCTTTCCTAAAGCATATAAAAATTTTGAATGTTATGAGCTAGTTTAACTTACTATGTGTAAACTATTCATAAAATGAGATGCTAACAGGAACCTTCAGGCTCATTGGTAGAATATTTCTCTAATGTGTATAAAGCCCTGTAATGTGGGATGTCCTTCTGTAGGCTGCTTTTATTCATTGATGAAAAAAAATCTGCTTTAGCCAACAGCCAAGGAAAATATAGCTGAGTAGGAAATCCAAACAAGGATGTAAAGAGAAGGAAGGTGCTAGGGAGATGTCAGGGAGATGCCAGGTAGCCACCTGGGAAGCAAGATGTGAGGTAACAAGCCACAAGCCTCATGGTAAAATATAGAATATTAGAAACGAGTTAATTTGAACATAGAGCTAGCCAATAAGAAGCCTGAGCCATTGGCCAAGCAATTATAATTTAATATTAGCTTTGGTGTGATTATAAGAGTCTATGGGAGAAAAATTAGTCCAGTGAGAATGGGCAAAACAGAGAAAAACTTCAATTACAGCCCTAGATTCAGTTCTCAGCACCATAAATAATAACACAAACAAAAGACACTGTCTGTTTTTTTTTTTATCTTAGCTGTTTCTTACTAATATATCTTTAAATATCTCTCCATCAGCTAGATTTCTTCTCTGATTATAGACCATCAAACCATTCACTTGTACTCGCTTATTTAATGTTCTGCCTGTTAACATGATTATATTTGTTTGTGAGCAGATAGATATAATTTCTATGAGGATTTCTTTTTTTTTTTTTCAAAATTTTAGTTACTTTAGTAATCAAGAATTAGGGTATGTTTTAAAATGCCAAAATTTTATTATTGCACAGCTGTCATGCTTTTAAAACTCTTTCTTGAAATATAAAAAATGACAACCTATTAAACCAATATTTATGTTTAAAATGGGGAAGGGAAGCAGAGACTGGGCTAAATGCATACACTCTGAGGGTAGGAGTTTTAATTTGAATTCCTTAAGACCTGTGGCATCCAGATGAGACACTAAACATCTCTGTGTCTTTACTGTTGTTTACATAAAAAGGGGAATTAATAATAGTGTCACTGACAACATGTTTTAGGCAGGCAAATTTGGTAAATTCCTGCATTAGTTTTCTTTTCCCTATGACCAGAAACCTGACAAAACAAAAATTAATGAAAGAAGGTTTTATTATTTTTTTTTTGTCATGTTCTGTGTAATACACATCTGTCATGGTGGGAAAGCCGAGGCTGTGGAAATGGGAAGTGGCTGGTTTTGTGGCATCTACAGTCAGGGAGCAGAGTGGAAAAATTCAAAGTTCATCGTGTTTTTTGCTTTTCATATTTTATGAAGTCAATCTGGACTTCCAGATACCTGCGCAATGGGTCTTTTATCTACCCTTAAACCTCTCAGCAAATGTCCTTACCTCATAGTTAAGCAGTGTTTGTCTTCTGGTGACACTAAGTCCAGCCAACTTGATGATGAACATTAAACACTATGATTACAATCAAGATTTTGAAAAGAACACAACATAGAAAAAGCACTACAGAAGTGTTTGAAAGTCAATGGACTTCAGCTAATTTAATACAAAAAATACCACACTATATATGTTGACAACCCTTCCATTTTGAGTCTCAAGAGCCAGGGAAAAGCCGTGTAGCATTGCTTATTCTGTTTATAGGTGTGATAGTGAGACATGATATTTTTCCATCAAATTCTGCCAGCCTCATGACTCTGCATGTGTCTCTCTGATTGACAGCACAGACTATTGAGCTGAAAGAGGTTCTGCAATGTGTTTAAAATAAAAGAAAGATCAAGAAACATGTCAAATATTGATTTCTTCAAAAGAATAACTCAGAAACTCATTAAAAGTTAATTCTAAATCATCTAGACCACTTAAGAAGTACAGAAGATTGCAGTTTGAATAATGAATTGCTAGAATAAATGGAACCCCTTAAAGTAATGCAAATTATATAAATAAGCATTAGTTTATTAAACAGAATGAAATTTAAACACTGTCAGGAACATAGCAATATGTTTATGTACACATTTTGCACACATACACCCACCCATACATATATATGCATAGATTGTCATTTAAAGAAAATTTTAAGATGCCTATTTCTAGTATCTACTTAAGATATATTGAAAGAATCATACTTGCTCATCACACCTTTGGTTAATTATAAGAATATCCCAAGAATGACTATTCTTGCTGATATAGTACTGCTGTGTCCCCTAAAACATTGTTCTATTTATCATTAAAACATTGCTTCCTATGTTAAATAGTATTGCTGCAATCAGATTTTCAGAAGATGTTTTATGGAAACGTTTCCAAAGAAACATATCATCCAGTATTTACTGTGGAATATATGTTGTATGCCTGGTTCAATGATAGGATTTCTTTTTGTTTTTTTTTCTTATTTTTTTTCTCATTTTACATAGCAATCCCAGTTCCCTCTCCCTCCCTCCCTCCAATGCCCCCAGACCACCCTCTCATCCCATCCCACCCACCCTGCTCACTCCACAGGGAGGGTGATGCCTTCTAGGAGGGATCAACAAAATCTGTCAAGTTATTTAGAGTAGGGACTAGGCCCTCCCTCCTGCCTCTAGGTTAGAGTAGTATCCCTCCATAGGGAATGTGCTCCCAAAGTCATTTCATGCACCAGAGATACATCCTGGTTCCACTGCCAGAGGTTCCTTAGACTGCGTAGGCCTTATAACTGAGACCCACGTTCAGGGGGTCTGAGTCAGTCCAACACTGGTTTCCCAGCTATCAGTCTGGGCGTCCATTAGCTCCTCCTTGTTCAGGTCAGCTATCTCTGTGGGTTTCTTAGCCTGGTCTTGTACAATTTTCTTATCATTTCTTCTTCTCTGCATTTGGATTCCAGGAGTTTGGCTCAGTGTTTAGCTGTGGGTGTTTGCTTTTGTTTCCACCAGCTACTAGATGAGGGTTCTATGGTGGTAGATAAATTAGTCATCTATGATAGGAATTTAAAAGTAAACAGAATTGGCAAAATCCCATCTCTCGAATACCATCCTGCACTACTCATCTGTGTGTGTGTGTGTGTGTGTGTGTGTTTAGTTCAAAAAATAACTTTGAGGTATCAACCTGGGATCTCCTGGGCATTCCCCCTTCTCTGTCTCCAATAATCCCATAAAAGCACATTGGGATTATTTATTTTTACAATATTTTTACCAGTCTATGTGGTTTCTGGAGCTCCAAATTTAAGCAGTCAAGCTTGCATAGTAAGTGCTTCAACCCACTGAGCTGTCTCCCCAGCCAACTTCTCAACCTTAATCATATGGACAATTTTGTAATTCAGTTGTCCTCATATTGGGCTTAAACTCCATTCACTTGAAGTACTTGCTAAATTAGATATGATCTGGCTCTATGGCTGGAGTATTAATGGTTTGATAGATTTGGAGACTACATATCACAAGCTGCCCAGTGATAGTAGAACTATTGGTCGAGGAAGAAACTTTTTGATAAGGACTTGCTAAAAGGTCATTTGTTAAACTACTTTCATTGATTGGAACAAAAGTGGCATCCAGTCTTTGACTCTTCTAGAAGGGCAATAGACTTCCCATATTGAATACCACTACATTACTGGCTTCCTTTGTATATTTGATCCTGATAGTTGATATTTAATCAAAAACTGTATGTTTAAGTTCTAAAGTATTAAAATGTTGTTTGGAGTAGTCATATGTTTAAGTATGAAGAGAAAGATAGTTGGACAAAGAGCAAGACCTAACATTTTTGAACACTTGCAACAAGCAATTAAACTGTGTACTTTCTTTCATTGGGAATTTCTTCAGCTCTTCCTAATTATGAGAATAGTTTAGGTATAATGAGCTAATAAAGTTATACTCCTGTATCCAAGGATAACAACACTAAAAATCCCCTCCACAATCCCATAGATGATATCAAACCCAAGATGCTTTTTCTGTATACACAAGCACACAAGTTTAACATAAAATTTGGTGCATTAAGAGATTAATAATACATAATCAAATGAAATAAGTATAACTACATGTCATAGGAAAAATAAAAGGTGTAATTGATTCAATTCTAGAATGTTCCATTTATGTGTTCAGACCATAAAGGACTGCTGTTAACTGAAATCTTGAAAAACAAAACTAAGAACAAAATGACTTTAGAGTTGAAGCAATAGAAAAAAGTTGTTTGCTTAGTAAACCCCACAGCTTGTGTTTGTTGCTATGATAAAATTTTTGACAAAATGCAAGTTAAAAAAGAAATTGTTTCTGTTAACTTAAAGTTCAAGAAAAGTAGAGTCATTGCAGATGGACAGCATATGGGGAAAGAACAGTGGCAGGAGCATGAAGCTGTCCAATCACATACTCATCTACACTCAGGAAACAGAAAGTGAACAGGAAATTAGGCCTAGCTACAAAATATCAAGCTCTGCCCCTTGTGACATATTTTCTCCAGTAAGTCTCCACCTCCTAAAAGTTACATACCTTCCCAAACAATACCACCAATTGGACAAAGGTGATCAAATATATGCACCTGTCAAGTACACTTTTCTTTCAAACCATAGCAGCTTGCCTTAGTGTGCCAGGAAAAAAAACATAGAATTTCCTTCCTTAGCCAACCCATACAATAATTGACTCTAATTGTAGAATACATCAAATGTGTCTTCTACTCTTTCTAATATCTGTATGTATTATCCATCCATCCATCCATGCATCCATCCATCCATCCATCCATGTCCATCCATCCATCCATCCATCCATGCATCCATCCATCCATCCATCCATCCATCCATCCATCCATCCATCCATCCATCCATCCATGCATTCACCTATCTACTTAACTGACTTGGTGTATACCACCTATTAAAGGTAGTGAGGTGAATTGCTAACTGTTTACACCTACCAGCCTCCATGCTGTGGAGAGAAAGTCAGATATATGCCTTCCATGCATCTCAAGATACCTGAAGAATATGTGCCATGTGTTTGTCATCTTTTCAGAAAAGCATGTCTGAAGAGGCCTTTAATGAGCTTCCTAGAGAAAATCAGAAGAAATCGTAATGCAACTAATCATTTCCTAACTTCCCACTGAACCTCTTATTAATTAACATGTTAATGCTGTGTTTGATTTCTTAAATTTAGTTTGAGAGACAGTAAAACAGCTATTTTCAAATTAAATTAAATTGAGTTGTGAGATTTTCAACCAATATAGTGCTTTTTGTACTTTAATTCCAGTACTCATTAAGGTAAAAAAAAATCAATGAACTTGAAATGAAAGTGTTGATATTGTTGTAGGCTAAATCTACTTTCGAATAACTTATTCCCTCCATAACAATGTTTTACCATGTATGTGACATTACAAAATGCAAATTTCAGTGCTTAAAGAGAGACAAAATTTTCTTCAGTTACCATAAATGTCGCTTGAGTACCTGTTTGGGGAATTAACATAGTCATAAACTGTAAAAATTAAGGATTTTTTCGTAGTACAGTAGACAGCCTTACTGTTAAAAGGCTGCAATAATCCTTGTGTTTTCAATGGTATATTGCTCTCAGTTCATTGTGCAGATTTCAGGTATAATTAATTATACTTTATCTTCCTTTAAGGCTTTTCTATTTAGCAAAAAAGAGATTTGTTTAGCTTCTGTGCTCATGAAATCTATTGTAAAATGTTCTCTGTGAGGGTCCTTACCAATCAGAGCTGCTTTGGTGGATGAAACAGATAGTTACTGTTTACTCTTCTTCAATAAAGAGCTAATTACAAAGTTTCTTTTTTAAAAATATCTATTTGGTTTTCTAAGTCTTTTTGTTGGATCATTTAATGATAAACAGTCAGAACATCTTCTCTTGCCAGTCAGTCATTATACTTATGCTAGAAGAATATTAGTAATAGTATGGGCTGACACCAAAACTCCAAAGACTTAGGGAATATATACAGGCCTACCAAAGATTGTTCTAGACTTTATTTTGCTCTTTGATAATGTAGTGTCCCTATACTTCTGAAGCCAGCATGCAGAAGCAGGTGCTAACCTGTGGGACAGGCCAACCTGTAGTTTCTGAGGAGGATGGTCTCTGAGACTTTGCATTCTAATAGGATCCCACCAGATACTGATAGTACTTTGTTTGAAAATTCACCAATAAGCCAAATATGTGACATGTTGTCTTTAATAATTATAAGACTTGTAAATTCTCTTAAAACCAGACTTTTTTATTTGTGAAGAGTCCCTCTCAAAGAAATTTAATAGATCTAGTCTCTTTTTATTTTCCTAAGGTACTAGAGATGGCTATGATGAGCGATATTCATTGCTTTTCCTTCTACGTATAATTGTGAATTTTAAGATACTTACAATTTTTGTTTGAAATAAGCATTAGGGGGAGGTGCATATTTCATGGTGTTGTGATGATTTCTCATCTGTTATTTAGACTACGCATCTTCAAATATTCCTACCTTTGAGAATCTCATAAAAATTAAGATCTACAGATTGACTCCAGGGAGGAAAGATCAACAAACCTGATTTATCATTCAAACCAATGATATTCTGTGACTTTCTGGAAGACATGAAAGGGGTATTAGATACCACATTTTCTCTCCAACTAGTTATTATTTCCTCATAGAATATATTATGACTGAATTCCTTGTTAATTCTAAGTTTTTAAACATTTATTACACACACACACACACACACACACACTTTGTACTCAGAAAGGAACTTATTCAGTAACTCTTTGCTTCCCAGAAACTATCATATATTTCAGGGGTTCACTGCTATTCTGAAGTGGTCCATACACACTAGAATACACAATAATCTTGGGAAGAGTGTGCTGAATTGCAGTTTGCTAGGTTTCCACCTGGAAAACTTCTAATCCAGTGTGTTTGGAAGAAAGAATTTGTGTTTCAGTTTCCCAGAGAACACTGATACTGATCAGGGTCTACAATGAATGAACTCTTAAGTAAGAAATCTATGTTGTGTGTTTGTTAACTAATCAAGATATTTTAAGGATATTGTGTTAACACAGGAAAAAGTATTAAAACTTTAGATGTGGGGCCCTGGGGATTCACAACAACTAACATACCTTCAAATGTGTTAGATTTCCAAAGTCTCAGTTAAAGAACAAAATCCTTCCTTCTGTAGCTTTGAGATCATGTGCCCAGATAAGTATTCTTAAAGCCTGATGATATCAAGACAAATCCCCTTGCCATCTCATAACATCCTGTAATTAACCTTCATGGCAATACTTATTACAATGGTTTGTAGAAATTTTTCTTACTGATGGATTCCCCATGTCACTGTATCATGTGCCATTTCTACATTTCTTGGCTACTTCTATATAATCAGTATCTTGTTGAGAGTTCAGCACATAGATGACACTAATTTTCTGACAAACAAAATAGGGAGGTGTTCTCACATTTACATAAACATGATGGGCTTTGAAGGTGTTAAATCAGAAATGAGGTTCTCCTGCTTCCATGGCTGTCTGTTTGAAAATTAGTTATGACATTCGTGCTTGCAGCACTCAGATAGGCCCAGGAATTATTTTCAGTGCACATAGCCTCTGCCAGTTGTCACAGATGGTGTATGAGATAAAATCTAATTGCCATTCCTACAATGAACTCCATTCACTTTGGCCTTCGCTTTGTTCACTCGATATTCTCTAAGATTTTGCTTCTACCTTTGTTCACACTGTTTCATTTATCTGAAATAGCTACTCTCCTCCAAACACACTCCATTTTTTGAAAACCTATTAATTCCTTAAGTCCTATCTGGAGCACCATCTTTTCTGTGAAGCCTTTTGAAATCCCCTTAATTAGATGAAATCTCTGATGACTCTAACCTTACTCCACCTTACAACATAGTAATTCATATGCTTGCTTTTAACTTCTCACTAAAGTGCACCTTCTGAAAGACAGGAAAATCTTATCCAACTTCATACCACAACTTTAGCTACTAACAGAATATATATTGATTTCCTATCCTGGGCCAACTCCTAAGCTAAGTAGGGAGTATAAAGATAATGAAAGTGTAGTGTCTTCTGAGGGTGCACTCTCTTCTGGATATAAACAACCAGTTAAACAAATGTTATAAGATAGAATTCTAGGATAATATAGAAGATGCTACATGAGAAGCATTTTCAAATGCAGGGAATGTATGAGAGAAATAATCATCTCTGAATGGTGTGGTGTGGTCAGTAAATATACTGAAGTGATCAGATAAACAGGAAATTTGAGGCATCTTATTTCCAATAGGAAGTTTGATAATAATAATGCCCAAGAAATAGAGATCTGGACTTTACTTACATATATTTTTTCTATAATTTCATGTAATTGCACAGACTATGAAAATTTCTCAAGAATATAAACTAGGCTGTTTACAAAAATATGGAGTGCTAAATACAGAGAGATCAGTTCAGAGAGGTTCACCTAAGGACTCCAGGCCAACTCTTCCAGCAAACAAACAAACAATTACCATTAAAACAGATTCCTAAAATAATTGATGGTACACAGAACCTAAGAACTCAGCTTGACAACCTTGACATTCCAGAATACACATTCTGATAGTGATCAGAGAAACATACATGCCAGCCAATGAAAAGGATACTAGAACATCTTTAAAGAGCATGAGGCAGCTTCTATTAACTGAAAACATTCCGTAGATTAATCATAGATATCGATTCCCATGAAATCGTGAGGTGGCTATAATATCTTTTAGCTGAAAGAAACATATATTTCAAGGTTCGCCAGTCTTACCCAAGTATTTTGCTAAAACAGTAATAAAACCAAGTCATTGGGCTTTTCTTTCACTCCTAGAGCTGTGGGATGTGTTTCAGAAAGCTTGTATTTGACTCCAGGACCTTGATTTTGATCCTGAACCCTACAGACCATACTTTCACCAGTGTGAACTGTGCCTCAATTTGTGAGTGTAGTGTTGAAAGGCAACTCTACACTGTCTACCCACAACAGCTGTTAGACAACTAAGTGTGAATTGACATATTAAAATGAAAGCTTTTTTTTATACTGTTGATCTGTGGCCTGTCCAAACCTCTTTTCTATGCTACCTTCAAATACCCCCCTCACCTTTTCATATTTTTTTTAATAAAGAAGGGAAGATAAGTGATTTTCTTTCCTCTGGGTATGTAATGCAGAAGCATTGGTCTTCCCATTGATTTTCTTTACTTAGAGGAGAGAGTCTACTGCTCCTTTTTCCAAAATATGTCTGAAGTTTTCTAACATTTTCTATGATGTAGGCACAAAGACATCTTCACATGCCCCTTCTCCTGCAAAATAACCAGGATGAAGGTGAAACTGTCCTCTTTTTTACAAGTGAGATGGGAAGCATTCCAAGGTCAAACTATAAGAGGAAGACGTCCAGAACTTCTTTGTTGGTGCTATATTTCTTTAGAGAGCTAAATTCTTACAGCAAGTGCTGTGTCTGTTCGTACAACCATTTATTATACAAGTGGAATGATGTCCTTTCCTGGGAGTCCTTCATTCTCCTTCCCATCTGCAGGTGGGTGGGATCTGCAATCACATTCTCCCTAGGCTTCTAGCTTCTATGGTTTTCTTTTTTGAGGGCTATTTTTCTCTCTTCACTTAAGATTTGTATTACTTATCTTAGATCAAGTACCTTCTCTTTATTCTCTAGGGTGTTTCTTCCCAGTAGTCTCCCTGATTCAGTATTTGAGATTTTGGACTTTCTTTTCTTTTCTTTTGAGTTGTATGCTTTAGGCTTTTCTCTCATTCTTCATCTGCAGTGGCCATGGTCATGCTGTTTCTTTCATTTCACTTTCTTTTTTCATTTCCAATCATATTTTTTTCTGTTCCCTGTTATTCTAGATTTCATCACATTAGTCTGTAGGAACTAAAGCAAGAAATTTTCCTCTCTAGTATTTCTAGCATATGAAATACTCTTTACTGATTTTATTCATTGCATAAGTACTTTGACAGGGCTTTGCACAATACCTTACTTCCTCACAGTGTAGTATGTGTGTGATTGAACTAAAAATGAATGGTCAAATTTCAATGCAATAGCATCAAAGACCGAATTTCACTACAAAGTGAATTTCCAACATGAGACAGGAAAATATACTCACTTGGAATTGCAGAAACATCAACACCATTAGCATTTTCTCAGTAACATTGTTTATTAAAGGGGGCTAATTCCTAGATATTTCCAATCTATAGATTTTTTACCCATAAAGAAAGCTCCTAAACCTTACTACATATATCTTTCAATATCAAACTCTTCTCTCCCTGATTCACAATACATCTCAAGAACAGATAAACTGTGCAGATGATTCACTTCTCACTATCAGATAACCTGTATAAAACCTGGAAAACACACTCATGATTTTTACAGCATGGGTCATATCCCTTTATGTTGCAATGAATTTAATGTTGTCTTTCCCCTGCCCCTGTTTGATGAAGGATCTGAGAGCAAAGGAGTTTACAAAGCAGAAGGCACATAAGTATAAGGAGAAATGGCAATGTAATGCATCAAAGCAACACAAGATGTCACCTTTACATAGGCCAGCATCTCTAGAGTCAGGCAAGGCTATACAGCATAGAACAAAACACACAGGAAAAAGCAACAGAGAGATTACAAATGTTGCTGAGGAACCAACAGGAGCCAAGGATTTGGTTGGTTGCTTTATCTTAGACAATTTCCTCACTGAAGCTGAAATAAGTTTTCTATACTTCTTTACTTTTGTGCTTTTACATGAGGCTTTGTCCTCACAACATATTGCAAGCCTCTACCAATCTTTTCACACCTCTAACAAGGTTTGGGTGACACAGAGCCCCACTAACAGCTTCCATCTCACCTGCAATATTCTTCCTCCCTGATTGTTCATTTCTGATTCCTTAGGTGATTTCTGGTATTTAACTCAAGGCTTGATCTCTTAAAAATTTGAGTTTGTGTGTCCCTCCTGTCTTTGGTTCTTTCCCCAACCAACATTTTTCACATTGCCAAGCTGATTCATTTGAGCTCATTTTGATGTTAGTGTTCAACTGTTCTCTAAGACCAACTTTACCAAGGAGTATAAGTTTCTTCTCACTGCTATAACAAGCAACCAAGGCTGTTTAAAACAACATCTTTATTTTCTGCAGTGTTGTTCTCACAGAGCTAAATTTAAGATTCAGGTAGGGGGGGATGGGTTACTTTCTGGCAGCTCTAGGAAGAACTCATTGCCAGTTCTTCCTACTAAAAGCCATCTACATTCTTCGGTCAAGGGGTTTTCCTCTGTTGTTATAGCCAGCAAGAACAAGTCCTCTCATGGTACCATCTCCCTGGGTTTCTTATACTTATCTCCCACTATTCTAAGGACTCTTAGAGTTATATTGGATTTATTGATCTAATTCAAATAGTCTCCTTGCCTTGAGGTCAGCTGATGAAAATATCAATTTCATCTGCAATCTTAATTATCCTGGGATCAACATATGTGCACTGGTGAGAAATGTAAAATTATTCTGATCATACATAGTGTCCAAATGTATTCCAAATGTGTGACAAACAAAATCCTGTTATAAGAAAGAATCCAATGGGTTTTGGCAGAAATCTAAAATCTCTGTGACACTAATAGTCTGGGTACTTCATGATTATAATCGTCACCCTTCTGATGGAAGATAATCTTCCTTCCCAGCAACCCTTGAACATGTATCTCTGGATTATTCAGTAGTACTTCAGCTGTCCTTTGGTTGTACAATGAAACATCACACGATAATGCTATTCTTAGCAATGCCATTGCATTAAATATATATACATCAATTCTTAGATACACTCATACTTTAGAATGTGACAATGTGAGAATCTAAGAAGTCTACATAAGGCTAACTATGTGACATATGCAAGTAAAGCTTAAAAACTGTAAATGTATATCAATTATATATGAAAATCTAGGTCAATTTTTCAAAGCCATTAAATATATTCATATATATATGCATATATATATATATTTAAATGTTGTATGTGAATTTTCTTTCAAATTCCACCAGTTGTTCCCTATATAAACTAAAGTGATAGATATGACAGGAAACAGTGATTTTTTTTAATGCTTTAAGACATTTTCTTTATTCTCACAGTATTATTACCAATAGGTGGAATACTCTAGAGATTTTTTTTTCAAGTTTTAGACAGAACAATTGTAATACCTTCAAATGTGACTTCTCAGTGGTTGACTTGAATAGGGACCCCCCCCTTCTCCACCATTTATTAACATTTTCACTTCAAGCAAGTAATAAATGAGCCACCCACTGGGAACCACAACTTTTTGATCTATAAAACTATAATTTTGGAAAGATCACCAACCAGTGCATGAGTTATATGGGATAACTACTCACTGGATGGGTGGTTCAGGTCCTTGATGATGGAGACAATTTTACTCCTCAACAACAGACAACATTTTCATAGTCAATGGCTTACAGAAATGGATGAGCCAGACTCACCATTCTAAGGTGAACTTCATTGTGCCACTGAATTAAACTAAACACGACACAGATTTTTTCTTTTGCTACAGGATAAGATAAAAAATATGTATATGAGACTACAAAAATTAATGTAATGCAGAAACTGGCTTCACTGTGTTCTGTTTTGTAGAGGACTTGAGGTCCATTCTGAAAGGAGGTAGACACTGAGTGTCTTCAGACAACAATCAAGGCAGAGAAAGTGTGCCATCTGAGCCATGGTTTGGTTTGGTTTGGAGAGCAGCGGTAGTGTTTACCTAATCTGGGATTATTATGAAAAAATAAGAGTGGGCAAAAAAAAAATTCTATATAATGAGTTTTCATGGGCACACTTTAATATTTATTTAGATTTATTTAGGGTAATATCTGAGATTTAGAGTAGATCTATATTAGATGTGCATTCAGTAGAAACCACCAACTTCCCAACTCAGTTTTATCATTTCATAATCCTGATAAACTCAGTCCACTGATTGGTGTATTGGTCTCAACCTTAATAGCTCAGAATTTTCTTTCTTAGAAGGGAAAAAAAGGAGTTGTTGGATGATATGACCATATTGCTTCCAACTGATTAAAAATAACTGGAATAGAATATCTACTAACTGTTAGATGGTGATGATACCATTAGATGTTCCTACCACACCTCTTAAGCTTACTCATTTAGGAGAAATAGATGCCCAGGCCTATATGTGACTTTGTATCCTTTAATAACAATTTACTGAAGTTTGGCCACTGTGAATGTTTGTATTTGCATGAGAACCACAGCTTCCAGATGTAGCATGGATGCTTGTGAATGCTTTGCCATTCATGCTGGTTTGGGTTAAAATAATTTTAAAAACACTTCTGCTTTTGACCATCTCTACTTTCTTATCAATCCAGATAGTGGTGACATCCTTAGCTGCAGAGCTGTTGTTAGGAAACAATGTTCTAATGGCAGTGATGGAGAACACAAGGAATGATGGGACAGTCTCAGCATATGCCACCAGCTTATTTACTTGATTTAAACCCAATGATATGAGACACTGCTGTGCCGCCAAAGTTTCTTATCTCTTTCAAGGTGCTTCAAGTCCCTGAGGACAAAACCAAGCAGATGGAACTTTTCAGGCTGCAAGCTCAGGAGAGCTAAGCTGGAAGGATGCTCTTTGTCCTTGACATGCAAAATCTGTCACTTTTAATTCTCCAACTTGTTTACTTTTCTACTACAAAAGAACTGGGGCTTGTTTGTAGCAGCATTGATTAAGTTGTCATTGATTTTTAAGATAGAAAATAGAACTTTCAAATTTCCCACATGAATTAAAATAAGTCAGATATTAACATCAGGATGAAGCCTTCACCGTCACAATATCTGAAAAGGCTCAAAAAGAGCATGTAAAATCTAGATGTCAATACATGCACTCAGGTATTAATTTTATAATTTAATTTAAGTACACATATTGACACACTTATAGCACAAAGACTGGCTAGTTTATTTATACTTACAATTATTATGTGCATTCAAATCTTATGCTTTACTCCTCAGCAGAATTCAGTAGTATATTTTTAAAACATGTTTTATTTTATATATATGAATGTTTAACGTGCATCTATATCTTATACAACACATGCGAAACAATTTTAACAAAATCCTTCAGAAAATAGTGCCTGTATCTCTCTCAGCACAAACTCAATGTTATAATTCCTTGGGGAAAAGACTACCCTATAAATGTAATATGAGTATCAGTGATCTGGCTTCTACCCCAGTGGTTCCTCTCTTTCTCCTACACTAAATCTGTACTCACCTAATCTAGGACACACAGATAGCAAGATGGACATTTTGAGCAGAGGTAGTCTATATTTGTCCTATATGATAATGCTTCCATGTTATTTCCTAAGCCCCCAGATCCTGGTTACACATGAGGACTTTTAGCTTTCTATAAGAGAACTATACCAAGACCAAAAGTTACACCACAGTTACAGTAGGTTGTAATCTTTATCCTTAATTAGCAGGTTATCAGATGATTTGCAAATGAGGTTAGACATTA
Organism: Cricetiscus sungorus; assembly: GCA_030556225.1. Classification (NCBI taxonomy): domain Eukaryota; kingdom Metazoa; phylum Chordata; class Mammalia; order Rodentia; family Cricetidae; genus Cricetiscus; species Cricetiscus sungorus. The sequence continues at coordinate 21,290,069 of JANBXA010000069.1, forward strand.
TCTGTATTAAGATGAATATAAAGGTTGTGTGTGTGTTTGAATAAAGAACTGTGGCCAATAGGAAAAGCAAGATAGGCGGGGATAGGAGACAAGGAGGAAAGAGGAAGTAGTAAGGAGGAGTCAGCATGTAGAGCATGGAGAAAGCAAGAGACTGGCCTGCCGCACTCGGATAAGATGACCACGTGGAAATACTTAGATAAGTAGAAATGGATTGATAATTAAGACAGAGCTAGCTGATATACAATGATAGTCACTGGCCCACAGGATTGTATCAAATACAGTGTCTCTGAGTGTTATTGGGGGCTGGCGTAGCAGCGGGCAGTGGGACCAGGCCAGCTGATGGAAAACCTACATGTAACATGTGTTTGTGTATGTGTGTTGTATTGTGTTAAAATATTTATGTTGTGTGCTATGTTGTCTGTGTGTCAGTCCTTCCATTCTAAGTTTCATTTCAGGCATTAAATTAATGTCATCAGGCTTTCAAAGCAAAATGTTTTACCTACTGAGAACAAGGCCACTTTGGAATCATCAATAGTTTTTAAATGTTACCTTGCAAACACTCTGACCATTTAAAGTCTTGGCATCATTGTATATAGCATAGGCATGTAAAAATAAAACCTATAATCAGTGGAATATTCTACTTTAACAAAGATTTTAAACATGTAGTACAAGGGTTGTCATGTGTGCCACACTACCTGTTGAATACAGGTTTTGAGACATGAAACTGTTCCTTTGTTTATGTGTTATCCACAACTATTTTAAAGTTATGATAACAAAGCTAATAGGCAGGATGGAAATCATTGCAATCACAATAGGAAGATTTATTCTTTCATCTAGTACAAAAAATGTTTGCTATTCTTTGACACCACATTTCAAGATGGTCAGACTTTTTTTTAGATGTGTCATGGAAAGTATTCAATTTGTCAGCATTTATATTCTATGTTGTACCTTCAATGTATAATCACTCTAGTTTAGGGGATGGTGTCCACATACATGCAGATCATTCTCCCATTAAGTGTCTAAAATAAATAATAAATGATTCCACGAGTTCTGAAAACTCATTCCATTATAGTGAATTTGCCTATGGTTTTACAAGATTCATGCACATTAGCTATAGCACTGTGAGGTCACTAGTCATACCCCACTATTCGTGATATCTCTGAGGCTTACAGAGACTACATAACTTTCTGAAAGGTTACACAGACTTGCAGATTATTTATGTTTGATGTCAAGTTCTAGCCCTTTACCTGAGTGCTACATAATATATATTTACATGTTTTGAAAACCTAAGCAGATAGAATGTTCATCCAAATATATCCACATTTTTGCTCTTCTGATAAAGTAAGAGATCTCATGTCTGCAAAAATGAAAATCAGATGAATTCATTGAATTCATAATTTGTCAAATAAATCCTGAGGTTTCACCTGCCAAAAGACACTATAGTGAGTGTTAAGGGTAAAGGAGGGCTGAAAAGCAGGATGTGCTGTTACAAGCAGGTATTCCCCCCACCGCCAGTCTGGTACTGCTACCCCACCAGCCCCCAATAACATGCTGAGACTCTGTATTTGATACAATGCCATTGGCCAGTTACTATCATTGTTTATCGGCTAGCTCTGTCTTAATTATTAACCCATTTCTACTATTCTAAGTATTTCCACGTTGCTCATCTTACCGGCCAGAGCGGCTGGCATGCTACCTCTCAGAGCTCTCCATGTTGACTCCTCCTTACTACTTCCTCTTTCATCCTTGTCTCCTAGTCCCTCCTATCTCCCTTTCCTATTGGCCAACAGTGCTTTACTCACTAACCAATACAAGACACATATTTACAGAATGATATCACCCATCAATGTGCACCTTCACCAACTTCTTATAGGAAGCAAAGGAAAGAAAGAAAATAATGACAACTCAAAGTGAGGCCATAATTTCATTTGGAGAAAGGTCCAGGTCTATGGGTACAGACACTTGTAGCAATGTAAAAAGGTTGCTCTGCAATTACTCAATCTACATGCTTTTGTTCCAGTCAGGGAATACCGGACAGAACATGTAAAATATCTGCTAACACTACATGACACTGTATAAGTAAGTGCTAAATTGTGTGGAACAGCATAAAAGTGTAACAGACACCAAGAATAAAAGGAAATGAACAGAATGTGGTGAAGTCATGGAAGAGATGGCAAGGAAGTTGAAAGGCCAAGAAAAAGCTACACTTGCTGAGGAGGCAGGAGACACTAAACCTTCTTATTTTCTGTGAATTTCTGGGGCAGGATCCAAAAGTTCAACATCTCTAAAAAAAAAGTTAATTTAATAAAAACAGTGCTAAGTATAATAGACAAGAAAGTCCAACTGGATTCCGGGAGCAAAGACATTGATAGGTTTTCTAAGTGTGGTGATATGTATTATCTCAGAAGTACGGAGGTCAAGGCAGGAAAAACTGAGTTCCCTCTCAGTCTGAGCTACATACGCAGATCATACCTCAAAGGAACACACATAACACACACACACACACACACACACACACACACACACACACAAAAGCACATACACACAGAGCAAATAGACATATAGACAGTATGCACATAGATAGTTTTGGAAAAGATTGGAAAAAATAAGAGCAGAGTGGAAAAAGTTGGCAGTGGTCTGTGGAGAGCACAGTCACACAATCTCAATTATGCTATCAACAACTAAAAATTTTCAGGGTTGGCCCTATAGGATCATGATAGTTCTGAAAAACCTCAATTGAAACCATGTTGATAACCTGTAGCCTGATGCATTAAATGCTTGTGATGAAGCTGCTATGAATAAATCTACTATAAATCTATAGCATAGAATTGTAACAAATTTATTGCATTTGATAGTAATAGCACCTATCCTTCCAATTTAGGTATTTTCTGTGTGTGTATCATTATTTTAAAATGTATTCCTGTTTATGAAAATAGTTTCCTATTAAAGAGCATAACAAATAAAGTAGACATTAACTTCCAGTAACTCCTGCCTTTCTAAAGCCACATACATTGATGAACCTTAATGCTTGTTGGCTTAAGTTTGCTCTTAAATATTTGCAAAGGGATTAATGACACAAATTTCAGAGTGAATTCTCTTCATTAAATAGTGCATTACTATATGACAGAGCCTAAGGTTTGAAAAAAAGTTAAGAATAGGCCACATCTACTTTAATAAATGACTCATTATTCTAACATAATTGGAAACTTTCATGAAACTTACATCATATTGAAATTAAGAGCCCGGAGTATTATAAAAATGAGTTCATATATTAAGGTAAATTACTCCAATTTGTTATTTAATAAAAAACAGACATTCTTGCCATAGATCTGACATAGAGAAAATAAAAACACCTATGGTTCATCAATACTTCCATCACTCCCAATCTAATGATAACAATAACATGTACATGAAATTACCATATAAATAACTGCATCTTTAATGGGTTGTTAAGAACTCCAAATCACAATCATGGATTCAAGAGAGACTATCATAAAGAAGGCTGTGACATGCTTGAAGGAGATTAAGAAATGTTCATCTCTTGCAATAATGTTTGAAAGGAAGGTTAAAAAGTGACATGAAGAAGAATGTGGTTAGAACAAAAGGTGGGTGGAGAACAGAATATTTACGACTTGAATATGAACTTTATTACAGTGTGTAGATATGCATGAAATAGTTAGAAATCTGTTTTGTAATCCTGAAGTAAAATTTTAAATTTAACAACAAAAAACAAAATATTTTTTCTTGTTATTCCACTGAAAAATCAGAACACTTGAAATAAATAGGAGACATAATTTGTGAATGTTAGCCCACATTTTAATGGATGTTTGCTTGACTGAAAACATGAAATTTTTTCTTAGTACTTGAAGAAAAAGAAGAAAGTTAGCATAGAGTCTGTGTCATAGTGTACAGTGGAATTGATATAAAACTGAACACTGTTTAGTTGTCCTAAATTCTAGCCACTGGGAAAGAAAAGTAATGAATAGTATTATCCTGTGATAAATCTTGAATACTTTAATGCAAATGTACTATACAAGATGTGCACAATGATGCAGTAGTAGCATATAAGTTGTGGGGCTGACTTCAGATTTCAATTAGCAACCTGCTTCACAGACATGTCCTGTAACCCTAGACAGAAGCCCCAAATTCAGGAGGTCACAGACCCTAAGCAGTCACCTATTATTATTGCATTTCCATAGACACATGTTGCCAAACTGCTTTGTATATGTGTATACAGATACCCACATATTAGTGCTGCTGTTTGGTTTAAGCAGAGATGTATCCATCTTCTGTAGGTAGCAGTTAATGCAGGAACTCATAGCTAGTTATGTGCTGAGACTAAAGGGCTGCTGAGCATGCAAACCTAAATGGAACATATGTAACAATCCTCCAAAGCTAAGAAAATATCTTGGACAAGGAGGTGAAAGAATGTAAGATCTGGAATGTGGCATGTAGGAGTACTGTTAAATGTTATCTTCATGTATTCCATGGCTATTGCACTTATGAGATCACGACAGCTATGGTTATCTGTGCAAGTCATGAAGCATATAAAGTCCATAAAGTCAGTTAATATTTCACTGAGCAGCACTAACTGAACTCAGTAGATTATAAGAAAAACAAAACAAAACAAAACAAAAACACAAAGAGATTATGAAAGTAGATAGTGTTGTGTGTGTGTGTGTGTGTGTGTGTGTGTGTGTGTGTGAGCATCTAGAGTTGAGCAGAATGTGCATGATGAAGACACATTTTACATATTATAAAAATCAAAGATGTATTAAAGATGTGCTAAAAATCAAAATAAATAAAATACCCACTTCAATATGGATTAATGTAGAACTTACATTAAAATCTTCTCATTCCTTCTTTCTTTTAAAAATTTCATCTTTATAGACTTGGTTATTTTTGCCAGTGTTTTAAATACCAAATTTTATGATCACAACAGTAGTTGAAATTACTTTCATTCAAAATTTGTGTTTTGGTTTCTTCTTTTATACTTACAGGTCAAGATTTTAACATCTATCTAGAATTTAAACATCTTCATCTATCAACTTTTAAAGCAAATATTTACTGGTACAAATTTTGCTCAGGCAACATCCCAGCATTTATATGATTCATAGTCAGGAAAATGATAACACAGTCTTTGTAGATAGCCTATGAAAATCCACATCATATTCTAAATAAAAATTAGTTGAGAAAAGAGCTTAAGAAAGACTGTGGTATAGGATGTTTGGTATGAATGGTTTTATAACTAAAAGTACCACTTCAGTTTGATGTGGAATTGAAATTAACAAAGACAATATACCTGTTATATGAGTTGCCATTACTTGAGGCCAGATTTTGCAGCTCACATTTCTTCATAGTGTGCTGTATATTCTCTCTGTCTTATCTTAGCATTATGATCAGATTCACCAAAATAAATGTGTATAAAGAGTATGCGAGCATTAGTTTGCCATGGCTTTTACTTTAAATATGAACTAGTAATGAGGGATTGAAAACCAGAGCATCACCAAAGAGGGTTAAATTCATGTCAGGGGGCCCCCAGAAACAGCTGACCTGAGCTCATGGGAGCTTATGGACTCTTTACCAATAGCTAGGGAGTCTGCATGGACCTAACCTAGACCCTCTACATGTGTATGAAAGTTGTGTATTTGATCTGTTCATGGAGTTCCTAGCAGTGGGATCAGGACATGTCCTTGGTACTTGAGCTGACTATTAGGAACCTATTCCTGATGCTTGGTTGCCTCCCCAACCCTTGATACAGAGGGAGAAGCTTGATCCTGCCTCAAATTGATGAGCCATTCTTTGTTAATACCCATATGAGGTCTAACCTTTTCCGAATGGAGGAAGAATGGATGGGGAGAGAGAATGGATGGGGAGAGGGGTAGATGGGATGTGGCAGGAGGGAATTGGAGGAGAAAAGGAAGGCAAAATTTGTTAGTTTGTAAAAATAAATAAAAATATTAACTAATTAAAAAAAAAAGAATACCAGATCATCAGTGAGAGATTTGGGAGCTACATTAATACATATTCTGTGGTGTCTTGTTGTGTTCAGTCTTCTGTTTCTTATTTTCAGTACAGTGTTTCTATTAGGGAACTTTAGTATTTAACTCCAGTCACCAAACCTTGTTTGCTTGCTTTTATGTGAAGTTTAAGGTGCAAAATAAGTTACAATCATAAGCATGGCTATTGGCGCAAAAATGACATAAATGGCATGGGAGTAAACAACTACTTTCTGGTTAGATGTGAAGCTTGCTCTACAATATGAAACAAATATTGTAGTGATACAAGAACCTATGGCTATCAATGTCATAGATCTGCAGAGAGAACCTACTAGTATTACTCTGCTGAATGGACATAGCTCTAAACCTACTCATAATAATAATTCATTATTAAACCCATAGGTTAAGGAATCTTTCAACCCTCATTAGAGAAGCTTCTATTTGCAGTAGATGATAATCAATATACAGACCCACACTGACAAAGTCACAGAGAACAAGAGGCTGGAGATACCCAGCCCTAAACAGTGTATTTATGCTTCTCTCTTCTCCAAAGCCTCAGGGATCATTTTGCAAGAAGGGTCAGGAAAAGTGGAAAGCCAAGAAGTGATAGATGACAGCAAGGAAATGGTGTCTTTTTGTTATATAAAGAAAGACAGCTGCATATATCAAATCAGAGGTTGTGACACCATGAATAAGATCTATGCAAGCCTAAACTAAACCAAATCTCAGCAGGGACAGGAAATTACACCTTAGCTGAAAAGCTATTGGTAATTCTTAGCTTCTAGGAAAAGTCAGTTTTCTCTACAAGTATCACCCTCAGTAAGTCACTTAGTTATGCTTCAGTAGAAGGCCACACATCCAAGAACATTGGGCCACATGAGCAGGCCTTTTGAAGGTAAAGAAAAAGACACAAAGATGGGAAGAAAGGGAGGGGCATGGATCTGAGAAGAGTTAGAGAAGAGAGGGTAAATATGATTAAAACATGTACAAAATGCTCAACAAACTAATAAAAAATAATAGAAAGGCACTTGTGTACTTGTACTTGATTTAGTCTGAATTATAGCCAATATTAATTCCCATAAAATAATGGTGATTTCAAACCTTTTGTATTGTATACAAATATTGTGTAGAAGTGTGAAGGTATTCTTTTTTTTCCAAATTTGTCACCTTCTTATAAAGAGAATTAGTTACATGCAATCTAGTTTCCTGGAGAGTGCAATTAAGAGATAGTGAGAGCTAGGTTGATTTAGGAAAGTAAATTAAGGCCATTATAAGTGTGCTTAATTGATAAGCTAAGGCATAGGGGAATGAAAGAGCACTGAATAAGGAATGAAGAATTTGTGAATTTGTGTGTGTTCACCTTAAACTTGACTTGGCTTAAAATTTGTAAAAGGACACTGGATATCAATATTTTAGTACACAATGTATGAAGGATACCAATAGAAAATATAATATTATACAAAAGTTCTTTCTTTGGTGTTATGGGAGTGTCTTATTATATACAGTTTTACTATGAAGACCTGGTTGGCCATAACATGCTATGTAGACTAGACTGGCATCAATATGTCTGCCTCTTCCTCCCAATTTCTAGGATTACAGGTGTGATTTTTGACCTCCAAAACATTTAAATAGTATATTCAAAAAGTTAGGTTACTTTCTTCTTTGTGGTACATTATATATAGGCCTGTTGTGCAGGCAGCACCACTGAAGATTACTCCCTGACCAGCAATCGTTTACTGATTATATAAAATGAGAAGGGGACTCCTGAGTCCTGTAAATTTTTGAACTTCCTGAGTCTTGTGAGTTTCCTGAGCCTTATAAATTTCATTTGTTTCCTATGTATCTCCCACTTCTCTCCAGGAGAGAACAACACTCCTACAAAGTAACTCACATGAAACCACTGAAACCACTGATTCAGAAGATTAGATTGGTCTCTCATCACTGTTTTATTTGGTATAACTGTCATTGTATTCATATCTCCCCAAGAAAAGTCACGCAACAGGGACATTGGATAACAATTTTTGTACTGATAATGAATATCGCCCTTCTTTACTTGCAAGGTTCTAAGATGAGTTCAGACATTTAATATGAAGGAAGAGAAGAAGAAAGCCTAAATGAATAAAAAGTCAAACATCAGTTACCACTTTAGCACTGTACAGATCACCATAAAGAAAAAAACTATGAGGATCATCACATTTTAATTGTTCACACCAACAAATGATACTTATAATTTTACATTTTGATCTGTTCCTCCAAGCATAATGTTACTAGGACTTGGATTTCTTATATGATATTTAATATGGTGATTGTTTTAAATTCAAACTTCATGCAAGTTAGAACAAACTCTTCATGATAGAACAGTTGGAATTTAAGAGATACTTTTATTTTTTTTCTTCTCTTTTACCTGGGTCTCAATTAATTTCTTCCTGAAATTGACTGTTATCATCTACAAACTTATCTGATGATAATTTTTAAAACTATGAAATAACAAAACCTGAACAAATATTCATTAGACATGAATTACTATGTTAAATGAAATCATTTTCTTTAATCTTCTCTACAGCTTTATATCATCTTTAATATAACCAGCATGATCAGAATATGATAAGTAAGAAATGTAAACCTTAGAGAACATAGAATGTTTTAAGTGAGACAGGTATTTATTGAAGTAAAATTTGAGCCAATATCACCCTGATTACAAATCTAAAATAAACCGAGTTAAACTGTCATTCACAGGAAGGACCCAATTGCTATAGAAATCCAGTAATTTTATTACAGAACATCAGAGAAGTTTCAATATGGAGTTTGCTCATTCATTTTTATCTGAAATGCATGCTATTCATCTTTAATAGGATACTCATGTTAGTACCAACAACCTCTTAGAGCCGAGATAATAATTCAGCAAACAATACATGGAAATAGTTTAATAATACAATTTCAATTATATATATGGCCCTGAGTAAATGTGCATTAAAAAGTGATTTTAAAAGCTACATAATGTGGTTTATTAGTAGAGTGCTTGTTGTGCATAAAACTCCCATGCATCCCCAGCACAGTAGGAAAAAGTTATCATCAATATCCTTTTTAAAAATTTTATGATTATTGAAGAAAGGGGCAAGTTAGCTATGTGCCCCAGAATGTATTTATGGAGGTTGAAGAAAAAATCATGGAGTCACTGACTCTCCCTTTTTCCTTCCTTCTCTACTTATAGTCCTGGAATTATATTTAAGTCATTGGGTTTGTCTGTGACAAATACATTACCAAATGAAACATCTAGCCAGTCATCACTGCTTTTCTTATATTCAAGTATATTCATGTAAAAGACTGGGAATCTTTGATTGACATAAAATTTTTATATTGCATTGTATTTATAATGTATTTATGCATGTTATTGAACATTTGATTTATTTCAAAACTGAATAAGGTGGACTTAACATTCACTATTTTAAGTATATGGTTAGCATATATTTCAGGTGTGGCATGCCTTTGGAAAAAGAAATAAACCAGAGAGAGTATGTTGTTTTTCTTGTTTAAGTCTGGTTCTGAAGAGAGAGATACCATAAAAGGAGTCATTATAGGTTTGAAGAGAAAACTGACTCTAGAGAAATGTCAAGAGACCTACAAGACTGACTCCAACTAACTATTTAAGCAACAGTGGAAAGGCTGCTGTAAATGCTCTTCCCTGATAATGAGTCTGATGACTAACTTATCCACCATTATGGAGTTCTCATACATTTAGTAGTTGATGGAGACAGAAGCAGACATCCACAGCTAAACAGTGAGCAGAACTGGAATCAGATGCAGAGAGGGAGGAAAAAACCAGGCTACAGAAAGCCACAGAGACAGCTTTCCTGAACAAGGAGGAGCCAATGACCACCCCCCCAAGACTGATAGCTGAGAAACCAGCATTGGACAGACTCAGAACCCCTGAACATGGGTCTCAGTTAGAAGGCCTGGGCAGTCTAAGGGACCTCTGACAGTGAAAACAGAATGTATTCTTAGTGCACAAAAGGACTTTGAGAACCCATTCCCCATGAAGGAATACTCCCTTAACCTAGAGGCAGGAGGGAGGACCTAGTCCCTACTCCAAATGTCTTGACAGAGTTTATTGACCTCTCCAGGAAGGCACCACTATCCCTGTGGAGTGTGTGTGGGGGGTAATGGGATGGGAAGGTGGTTGTGGGCAAGGGAGGGAGAGAAAGAGGGAAGGAGGAAGAGGGAGGAAGGGAGAGAGAACTGGAATCAATATGTAAAATAAGAAAATAAATAAATAAATATTTAAAAAAGTTTCAATTCTAACAATTTGCTATATTACAGCATTTTGTCAACAGGCTTTATTCATGTGATTCTGTAGAAGTAGCAAATTATCTGTTTTTATATTTATAGAAATATGTATTTGTCATAAAACTGTGAACACTTTTTCTTTTGCTGTTGAGAGTTTGTTACAGTTGTAGTAAGTGTGTTACCTCATACTGTCTACTTATCTACTTCTTCTTTATCTCATCTACAGAAGCTCTCTGTGTCACTCAAAGTGAAAAACAAGACTTGAGGATTTGTGGAGGTCAGGTGTTGTGAATGTCTTCTCAATGTCTGGATTAGTAAGTACATGGCCCATAGTGAGTTCCCAGTGAGATTTTCTTAAGTTACTAAAGAGAATGTAGTGTATTTCTAAGCTTCAGGGAAAACCAGAATGAAACATCATGTCGTCCTTGTTAGGCTCTTATTGATTTAAATAATTTACTAAAATTGCCGTCTGTTTACTTATTACAGTGATTCTTAACCTTGTAATGTTGCAACCCATTAATATAGTTTTTCATGTTGTGGTGACTCCAACCATAGAAATTACTTTGTTGTACCTTTATAAGTGTAATTTTGCTATGATCATGAATATCAATGTAAATTTATGATATTCAGGACATCTGATATGCACCCCCAAAGGGGCCACAGCCCATTCTTGGAGAGCCACTGATTTAGAGCACTGCACATGCCATCCATACATGTAACATAAAGGAGACAACTTGTGGATGCCAATTAGTTATTTCTTTCTACTAGATACTTCAGTCTTCCTATAATAGCATTTTATAAATGATTTCTGAGTAAATCTAAGGGAATTTAGGAAAATTCAAAGAAATACAGAATAACGTGCATAGAAACATTTTTCTATTTTATTTGTTTTTAAAAATCTATTACTCCATGAATTTTTCACATCATGCCAATTCAAGTTCTTTGCTTCCTAATTCATATTATATCACTCAATATACAACATTGAACTGCATGCTATATTATATATGTTTATATACATACATATGTATATTTATAAAATTTTACATCACACTTTAATTTCAGTCAATTTCACATGGAGCTCAGCCATGTTAATACACATTGGTACAGTTCACAATAATTTTCATATGGTAGTGTATGATTTGAATGCATCACCTTTATTTTTTACTCTCCTGTTAATAGAAATAAAGCACTGAAAAAATAATTGGATTATATAGACTTGTACATAACTTCAAGGTATATTTCAAGAGTAAAGGGTATTTTTATTTTGACTATTTTTATGTCAGAAACTCCTTTTGCCTATGAGTAATACATCAGAAACCTGAAAAGTGATGTACACATGACATCTGGAATAGACCTTTGCTCACCATCTTCTAGATGTCACTGAGATCTAGGTTTCCTTTCTTTCCAGTATTACAGCAACCACATAATTGCTCTGCTGAAGGCATTCTTTCTCCTCTAGACTGTTTACAAAGCAGGTCTGGTGACTTAGATCTTCCAAGTTTCTGCCTTAAATCATACAAGGGCCCCACATTTGGACCACGTAAGAGGCAAGATTCTTAACTTACAATGTGTTCCAGTTATCATAATTCTTTTTTGTTCTGTCTTTCCCTTTCACCCTTCCCTCCAATTCTTATTCTCTTTCTCGTGTGTGCGTGCGTGTGTGTGTGTGTGTGTGTGTGTGTGTGTGTGTGTGTGTGTGTTTCTTTTCTAACATGGTCACATGTAATCCTTGATCTTGCTATGTAGTTGAGTCTGATATTTCACTCCTGATTTTCCTGACTCACACTCAGAAGAATTACATTACAGATTGCCACCAGCAAGCCCAGCAGTTTTACTTGCTTTATTTCAGTTTTCATCACTGTAGACAACAACTTCTCCTTTCCTACTCCTGAATTATTCACTTCAGGAGTGCTCAGGATCATCATATCTTATAGTGCGTTTTAATACAGATTTGGTTTCCCATGGGAAACTTAGCCCCAGAAGGCAGACATCCACTGTTTTCCCTATGTCTTCCCATCAGAACAACTAAACTACAAGCTTGGTTTCTTTAGATTAGCAGATGCCTCATGAGAAAAGTCATTACACGTTCCTGTGATCTGCTTCCTCTTTGGGGTCCCCAGCCTCTTTTATTTTATAGTCTTACTGCAACCAGTCTTGTCAGCTGGGCCTCTTAAAGTTTTATTTATTTATTTTTGTGTGTGCTTGTGTTTTATTCTTCTAAAAATTATTATTTTTAAGCTCATGGGTCTTTGTGTCCTTAGTAACCTAACATGCTTTTAGGCAGGGACAACTGCATAAGCCCATCTGTTATCATTAAAGCAATGAAGTGTAGTTACAACATTTTAAAAAACCTATGTCGAGAAAATAAAGGCTCTTATTTTTGTCAGGGTATTGGGGGAAGGTTCTACTTTAACTGAACACAATTACTGGATCAGGTGTCCTGTTTGTTAAATTATTATCATTTTAGTTATGATTTTGATAATATCTAAGGTCTTAGGAGTTTAAGTACTATGAAAATACTGCATGGCTTTACCATTATCTGTACCTGGTCGGAATAAATATGCACTCAGTGGGGAAAATTCTTCTTCAGAAGTACTTAGGCTAACTGAATAGGTTTGATTATCATGGTATCAGCTTGTACTTCTGAAAACTCTGGAAATGGGGCAAGGAACAACAGGATGACTGTAAATATGCGTCATCAACTTTGTTAGGTTTTCTTCTAGATTTTATTTCCTTTGACTAAAAGCATGAAGCATTCACTCTCAGTCTGCTCTTGCTTGTGGACCTAACTAGCTGCTTCAAGTTCCTGCTGCCTTTGCTCCCTGGCCGTGATGGATGGTGACATGGAATTGTGAGATAAAATCAACCCTTTCCTCCCTAAGCTGTTTTTGTCAGGGCGTTTTATCACACCCACTGAAAAAGAAAAGTAAGACACATAGTAAATGCATAAATTTCAAGGATTTTTAAGAAACCATGAATACAATAGCAATATTTTTTATGTTTTTCATAGAGTTAGGTGCTTAGGCTTAAAGAAAAATTAACATCCACTCACTGATAGAATTGCAATTTCAAAACAGTTTTACCACTTTTTTTTACCTATTTTAAGATTAAACTGCTTTTGTATTATTCTCAAAAATATTTATTATGGAAAATACAAATAAAATATGTTTTCAACTATTAATTCACAATCTATGTGTATAAGCTTCTGTGAAGTTATGATAACCTTATTACACTGTTGTAAAATGAGTGTAATTAATGTCACATCATGACTGTGCTGTTATTTACTTAAGTCCTCTGTTGGTAAGATTTTGAGTTTCTATAACAATTTAGCAGTTCACAGTCATTGAGTTGAAGATTTACTAATCTCATAAAAGAAATGTGCTTGTACTAGTCTTCCAGTGTGCAGAGATCATGTTAAGTCTTTCCTATGATAAAGTCATTCCTACTGTCTTATTTCAAGAAATGACTAAAAGACAGAATTTATGATCACATTATTCAATAGCTTAGCCACAAGTCCTCTGTGGTTACAGGCAATTGCAGTGGTGTTGATACCACCTGAGAACCATTGTAAGATTAAAATACACACTGTGCTTCAATGACTCATTAATACTGTTACATTGATTATATGTTGAAGTTAAGACATTTTGATACATAAGCCATGAAAACATATTATTAAGATCCATTTAATCTGTTTCTCTTCTGTTTTGTATGTAGCTTCTAGAAAACTGAAGGACATAACTGTGAACCTTGTTATATTAGTTTTGGGGACCACTAGTAAGATCTTTGTTTACATTAGTTTCATTTCTTTCCAATAATAACAATTTGACATTCATAAATAAAAGCAAAATGTGAATAAAAGTGGACCTTTACTGCAGCAGTCTACAAAATCAGCTGTGGCCATTGAGGCCCCCACCCCAAGTTCTCCAAGAGTCATCTGATGAGAGCATTAATATCTTTTGTGTGAATAGAGCAGAGTGATCATGATGCCATGTCTACTACAACTCCATTTATCATTACGTTTCAATATATGATGTTGGAAAGAACATTCAGAACACAGGATTCCCCTCTGGCCCCTATTTATGCTTTCCTAGGATTTAAAATTAAGTTCATTCAATCCCACTACCCCTTAAACTACTCATCCCTATATCACCCTTGAGTTGTCTAAATATCATTTATAATGGTGAGAATCAAGGTTAGTTTTAATTGGGCTCAACTGTTGTTCTCATCAACACTTTCAATCCTTCATGTCACAGTATTGCTCAGTAATTAGGGTTGTGCTTGCTTGCAGAGGACCTGAGTTGCATTCTCTGAACCTACACAGGCAGTTCATAATTGCTTATAACTCCAATTCCAGAGGATCCAATGCTTTCATCTGGCCTCTCTGAGTACTAAACACACACACACACACACACACACACACACACACACACACACACACACACACACACTCAAACACAGACTTTAAAACAAAATAAAATATTATTTTTTAAAATTTTAAAGTAATTAAATATTTTCATTTTATATTATTTCCTACTTATTAAATCTTCCATACCCTTAAATAGTTCTGTAAAATATCCACTATCATGTTAGTTTTCTTCAACAATACATTAGAATTCAATCAGTCTTCTAACTGATGGCCTTTTTGCAGTTCCAAGAAAATGTACTACATTGCTCTGTGATGGTCACCAAAATAGCCCTCTCTGCCTATATTTCTACCAACATTCTGATCATGACCATGGCAAACAAAAGTAAGCTGTGGCCACTGCAGCTTTCTTTTCAGTGCCTGTAGAATTCTTCTTAGAGTTCCATTTTGACATAATGAAGCCCTTTCTTCTATGTGTACCCACAAATGTTTTAAGGGTCTTCTCTATTTGGGGACTTTATTACAACTTAACTAACAGTATTCTCCTAATTTGTTTGAAAATCTATTACCAAATGTATGAGACAGGTAATTATAAATGAAATAAATGGATTCCTCACTGAAGGGTGGTAAGCCAGAGTTCAAGGCTTTAGCATTTTTGATATGTAGCAGGGCCACTCTTCATAGACAGCACTAGCATACACACTTTTTACATGGAAAGGGGAAAGCGGTAGCTCCAACTCAATCCATTAGCAATAAGCACACTTAAAGTCTCCATCCTCTAACATTATCACACAGAAAATCAATGTTAGTTCATGAATTCCAGGAGACAAGTACTCAGAACAACCAAAGGTATTCAAGAAAGCAGTGGTAGACCTATTTCTAAATCAAAGAATTATTTAAGAGAAGTTTTAATATGCATCATAAGATAGTTTACTGTTTTTCTTAATATTAAAGTTTAACCATTTAACCAAAGCATGTGTAAAAGTTCTTCATAACATAATATTCAGTAAATTTGTATTGTTTTCAAAAGTCTGTATAATTGATAATATTTTGAAATTTGTTTTTTTATAAAAGCATCAGGGCTTAACTATCACTAGGAGATCTGTCAATCTAAAATTTTAGCACTGACTTGTTAAATGATCCTTTCCAACATTCTTAAGCTGTGAAAGTCAGGGTTGAACTAATACAGTGAATACAGGGGTTATGTTTAAAGGTGTTCTCTAGTACAAATTCTTGAAGAAAGTCAACTAGTAATATAAATTGTAGACCCAGATGAAGGCTTAAGTAACAGTCAAGTATCCCCATCCACAGATGCTTCTGGGGAATTTCTAAGGATTACAAAGAATTGCATTCTAGCATGTTTTTTTTTTTTTTTTTTTTTTTGTACTGAGCTTATCTTTGTGGCAGAGGAAGCTCTCAGCATCAAATAAAAACTGAGCACTGAATGAAACATATATCATTTGTCATTCCAAACAGTAAAATGTCTTTGGATACAGTTTATCACTTTTAAATATGACATCTCTGACTATTTTAAATCATGTCATTCTAAATATCAAGGAAAACATTCATCCTTTAGATGTGCATCATATTCTCTGCCACCTAATTCTTTGACCACAGTTTCCCCTAACTCCTCTCCTCCTGTCCCCTTTATCCATCTCCTTCTACACCCTTCATCCATTCCTCAAAAAGAGTAAAGCCTCCCATGGGAGACAAAGGAGCATGGCATATCAAGTTGAGGCAGGACCAAACTTCTCTACACTGCATCAAAACTGAGGCAGGCATCCTGCCATAGGAAATGGGTTCCAAAAAGCCAGCTCATGCACCAGGGACAGATCCTGATCTGCCTGCTAGGAGACACTTAAACAGATCAAGCTAAACAACTGTCACCCTCATGCAGAGGGCCTACATTAGTCCAATACAAGCTAATTAACTATTGGTCTGGAGTCTGTGATTTCCCAGGAGCTCAGGTCAGGAGTCTCTCTGGGTTATTATTCCAAATGTATGTTATCAGACCTGATATAGAGAAAAATCTTATCCTTTTCTCTGTGAGTCTGTGTGTGTACACAGATGCATGGGTGTGCACACCTGTGTATATGTGAGGTTATGGCTGATAAGTGTGAGTGCAGGCATATAGGTGTCATAGTGTATGTGTGAAGGTTAGGGGATAACTTTGGAATTGGTACTCACTTTTCCTCTTTTATTAAGACAGGATTTCTTGTTCGTTACTTTTGTTGGGGATTCTACTCAAACCTCATGTAGAAATAACTGCTTTTACAGAGACATGCTGCCTTGCATGGCTTTTATGTTGATTCTGGAATTTCAACTCAAGTCTTCACATTTGAGTAGTGACTGCTATATCCACTGAGTCATCTCACAAGCCCTCAAAAAAATAACTCTGATAAAAGAAACTATGGACTCTCATACTACATACTTAGCCCAAGTCCATAGGACCCAATTTAGATGTGACTCTAAGGCAACTGATAGTAAACTGAAGAGTGATGTCATTATAAAACATAAACTTTCTCTATTAACCTCTACTTCAACATCATCTTCAATTGTCTATATCTGCAAATGAATATTACATATTATGAAATAGTTGACAGCACAGTAAGCAGGTTAACAAAATCTTTCACATTATTTGATTTAGTTCACATTTCAATATATTTACTCAAATGTACCTTCAAAATGATTGCTATACTCAAATATTTACTATATATCATGTATAGTTGTTTCATATGTTTTAGCAGCTCTGTTATCAAAATGCATATATTAATAAAGAAATAAAATCAATCTATCTTTTCAGGAATAGTATCTTACATTCTAACCGGTGTTTACCTTAGTCATGAGATTCACCTGTCACCTTCTCTAGAGTGCTGGGATTAATGCTCTAACCTGCCCAGTTTTACATCAAGATTTTCTGAATATCTAACCATAGTTTTCAACTAAAGGCATGAGTCATGCTTACGGTCATGATTAGAAGCATCTTTTAAATGCTCTTATAGAAGATCATCCAAAGAATAAGGTGATACAAAGCTCCAGCTTTGACAACAGCCTTCATCACACTTCATCACACAAGGAGTGTGTGACTAAGGATGATGCTGTGGTGAATACTAAAAGAGCTGAACCAGTCTAGGTGCTCTGCTGAGGACAACATTTTCCAGCTCGTACGTTCTGAAAGTACATTATGTCTTTCCTATAAGAAAAGTGCTTTTTGTTGCTGGTACCAAAATTGTCAAGGGAGACTGGGTGTTCTTTCATAAAACAATGTATGAATCAATTATATTATTAAATTTTGACCTCTCACTTCACCTCTTGGCTAGGAATGACTTGCGAACATCTCATTTTGATGTTTGCTATCTTAACAAAAATAAATGGGCCCAAAATTAAAAGGATGCCAATACAATAGTATAAAAGTTGGAAGCAAACTTGACTATTTTTTCATAATAATTTAGACAGACAGGAGCAAAGGTAAATAAATTCACTTAGGCTCTTATTAGAGAAAATTTAGATAACTGGATTCAATAAGAAATAAGAAAAACAATACAGTAGCATACTAAGCTATACAACAATTTCTGCAGCTCTGCAAAGGTTACAGCTATAGAGTGCTGTGAAGTGACTTGATGCTACCTGTATGTTCTCATTTACTCTGACCAAATATAAAATCCACCATGTAAATCAAATATCTACTTAATAATAGTGATCTGTCCCAGTCCCTAAAGAAACAACAAATCAAAACAAAAGCTGATTGATCAGACTAGTTCCCCATCTTCCTAATGTTAACACAGAGAGATAGCACTATTATACTTGTTTTCACTTCCTATGAGAGAGGAAGAATATTTCTGGGCTGGCTCAAATCCAACGTACTCATAGGAATATTGAGAAACACCTACCTTATGCAATACTGTTTAGCTTATGTTCAAAGTGTTTGTTCAGTTAAGAAACAACAGACAAGAACTAAGTGGTTAAATCTCTAGAAGGCAAAAATAACATTAGGAGAAGGAGGAGTGGGAACAATAGGCTTAAAGGGGCACCTTTTCCTACACAGCTCTGTCTTCCAACTTTTCAATCACATTTCAGCATTAGCCCAACATAAAATACAGCTTTCTTGATAGTTGTTTGGGCTTTTCTGAGAGTTCTAGACTGACGGTGAAGGTGTTAAAAATGCTTTGTTACAGAACTTTGATTATTTAAGTCAAACCCACAGGGATAACAGCAGTGGCAAAAATAACACTTTGTTTATTAAATGTAGAAGATAAAATTCTCATGGGATAAACATTCTTTGTGTATTACAAAGATATAAGATCCCCATCCTCGAGGACAGAGAGTAGAAGTGATGAGAATTCTGTATGAAATTTATTAACATAACTTTTCTACTATATGTCCTAAAAGGTCATAAAGCCCTTTATTTTCAAACACTGAAAACCATCAATAGAAAAAATGTGTTATCACACTTAATTTTGTTGATTCTTTATAATAGCCATTTATTTACATAATCACTGTTTTCAGGGACCTCCCAGTTCATGCAAGCTAAAATTATGTTCTTCTCTCATTTTTCTAAAGTCATTTTGGATGTAGCAGAGACCAAAATATAATGATGCTGCAATTTGGGGGTGGGAGACACAATGGTAATAGAGAGATATGCTCTCAGTAGCTGTTGTATATCATCTAGTTGACATCGATATAAATTTGTGCTAACATAGATACAGAGTTCCTTTTTTTTTTTCACTTTCAGAGAACACCTACTTGAGTATATTAACCTCATGAATATTGAAAACAAGAGGAGAGAGACATGCACTTCTAAGGGAAAGGAAGTACTGGATTATGTTATGAAAGTAATGTTTCTATATTCTTTTAACATAGTAACTGTGGGGTGGGGCAAATACTTACCTTTCTAATGGTACTCTTGAAACTGTCACAAAAACTCTATAACTCTTTTATAGTACAAAATGAGCTCTTCTCCATAGTGTCTTCTAAACAAACTTAACAACTCTTAAGTCTAAGATTGAATGTGTTGGCTCCTTTTCTGTCTATGAATGTTCAGTTAAAAAGCATTGTGAAGAATAATGAAATCTTTATAGACAATATTTTCTTAATCTAAGAAAATTGATGTCAAGCACAAGTTACTACAAGTTTCTATAATTCTTGGGGTGTATATATATATATATATATATATATATATATATATATATATATATATACACACATACATGGAATTGATTCTCTTAGAAAAGCACTTTAGAGTTCTTTTATGTTTATTATTATTTTTGTTTTGTTTTTTTACCTGACAAAATGATTTAATGTCGCTTTTGGAGCATCTAAGTCCATTTTCACAGGCATGCAGAACTCGCAAAATTCACTAACACAATTCACCATCTCAGGGGGAAAGCATGAAAATTTTCACCCTAAGGAACAAAACTCTTCCATTAAGTAATTGCACGTTCTTCTCCCTTTTCTCTTTGATGATACTTTTGTCTTATTTATATTCTGTTAGTAATTAGTAATTAGCATGCAGCCTCTACTGGACATAAATTCATTGCTTCTGACTCTGTATACAACAACAACAGGCTTGTAATAACTTCGGGCATAAAAAGAAAGGGGTAATATAACAAACAGGAATAGCTGTAGGAGCCACATCCACTTGGTATTCTACTTTCTTCAAAGTATTAAATTGTAACAAGTCCCTGGGAAGTAAGCTGAAATTCAGAACAGGTGGATATGGGTGACTTCTACTATAACTTTCTGTATTCATATTCAAATAACAATTGAGCTGGCAGCCTCGGTTATGGTATAAAGGAGGTGAGTGAATGCGATATAACTTTAACGTATTTTTGAAGTATATTAATGAAGGATGCCCCACAGGTTGTCTTTGAGGGGAATAAATGTCATCATAGAGCTGATAACTCTGAATAAAAGGAACCAGAGAGTCTTGGTTTGAGATTCTGAATGAGATTTTGTCCATATTAAATGGGATTCCAAGAAGGGATGGCTAACATACATTCATCTCTGGAGGTATATTTATTTGGCTTGAATGTATTTTCCAAAAGACAAATATTTGATGTACTATAGCCAAAGTGAAATAATTCTGCATCATTGCCATGCTTAAGTTGTTGATTATGTTGCACTGTTTTTATTTATAGAGCTGAGTACAAAGGAAAAGTTTAAGGAGCTCGATCAAAATAAGTTTCAAAATTCTGACAGTAAGAACTACAATTCAGTATGAGGGGCATTGCTGTAAAAGCAGGAGGCCCTTAGCAGTTATTGGATGACACAATAAGAAGTCCTGTGACTATAAATGTGGCCTTTGTCCTAAAGGCAGTTGAGAATCTGTCTGGGATTGGTTAAGCTAGCAGCAAGCAGGGAAAGGAAGGCTGAGACAGAATGAACGTGTCTTGATTCTAATCTAACTCCATGCTAATAGTAAGTGTAACCTTGTGCAGGTGACTCATCTTGATGCTTCAGTCTTCTCATCCCTACAGCTGAGATTGAAATAATAGGTAGCACCTTGAGTTATGGTATGAATGCAGAAGACGTTTTACTCATTTCAGGACCAGAACTCATTGAGTGGGAATAAACTAGAAAAGAATTTACATGGCAGTATAATGTTGTTGAGAATATACCAAAAATGAAGTGAGCTTGGGCATTAGACCTGTTTCTCATTACAAATGTTAGTGCTGCTGCCCATTACAATTAGTAATAACCATGCTTGTAGCTAGAATTACAACCTGAGACTGACCATCAATACATAGAAAGTGCCTCCACTATCTTAATGTTAATAAAACATCAATTATAATGCAGGCCATAAATGGATTATAAGCCTTTACACAGAGAGAAAATAATTAAATCGTCATCACCACATCATATATATATATATATATATATATATATATATATATATAAATACCTTTTAAGATACAGTCTTATTTTCAATGTATTAACAACTTTTATATGCAGGCCAATGCTGTGCACATATATTAGAACACTTCAGGAAACTTGTGATTCTGTTAAAGTCATCATGCTTATTAGATTGAGACTAACTTATCCAGCATCATAGAGCCTTCATCTAGTAGCTGATGGAAACAGAAGCAGACATCCATAGCTAAACATAGAGCCAAACTGGAATCCAGATGCAGAGAGGGAGGACAAGTCCAGGCTACAGAAATCCAGAGAGACAGCTGACCTGAACAAGGAGGAGCTAATGGGCCCCCAGACTAATAGCTGGAAACCAGCATTCAGACCCCCTGAACATGGGTCTCAATCTAAGGGACCTCTGACAGTAGAACCAGGATGTATCCCTGGTGCACAAAAGGGCTTTGGGAACATATTCCCCATGGAGCGATACTCTCTTAACCTAGAGGCAGGAGGGAAGGCCTAGTTCATACTCCAAATGACATGACAGATTTTGTTGATCCCTCCTGAAAGGCATAACCCTCCCTGTGGAGTGGGTGTTTATGGGATGGGAAGGGTTTATTCAGGGGCATGAAAGGAAGGAAGGGAGGAGGGAGGGAGGGGTAACTGGGATTGATATGTAAAATAAGAAAAAGTAAATGAAAAATTATAAAAGAAAACAAATATGATAGCAAATGAAAACAATTTCTTCATTTATAGGGAAATAAATGTTTATGTTTATATTCTTCATATATTTCCTATATGTAATGCAAATTGAATTGATTCTTTTGAAGACTAATCATTCTGTCTTTCATTATGTGAATATCAATCTTATACTTTAATAGACCAGGCACTGCTTTAGTCATGTGAGATTTCAAAAATAAAAACAAGTCATTAAAAAGAGGAGTACATGCCTCTATTCACAGAATATTCCCCTCCATGAAATAATTACATAAAAAAATCCATATTTTCATTGAGCTTCCAATCTGTTGGGGAAAGTTTTGGTAAAAGAAATGAATATATAAACTATTTGGTAATGATAAACAAGGTGTGTGAATGTTTTTTAAAGGAAGAGAAAAAAATCAGAAAAGTTATTGTAATGTAACAGACCATCAAAAGTTACATGATTTAAATTCTGTACCTTGATGTTCTTACCAGGAGGCACAATTCAGTTGTATGCTGTGACCTGAATTGGATGCAGTCATGACTTTTCATTTATTTGGTGATTCGTGTCTACTCTGAGTGAGTCCCTCATTGCGCTCTGCTTTTTGAGTGTATAAAAATGCTAAAAAATCATAGTTTCACATTACACAATATGCATTGATCTGGGTTGGGATCTGAGAACAATAGACATGAAGACATTGGACAATATATTCTTGTAAGGGTTACACAGTAGTATACAGGCACAGATATGAACTGTAGTTGGGAAGACAGGTGGAATCCAAGGGACTTATCTCTTCTTAATGTTAACAATAGAGACTTCCTTCACTTATGTGTGTCTCTGACTAACCAAAAAAACACTGGAGCCTCCCAGGATTGCTTATCTTTGATTGCCAACACCGCAACTGGGACATAGGGACATAGGAGATAATCAACAGAGAATTATAGGATGAGAGTGTGATTCATCTCTCCCATCCACCTTTCATGAAGTGGAGAGAGCCTTCATAGAGGAGTGTTTCTTACTTTTAAGCATATTATAATTATTTCTGAAAATCTTTTTATGTCTATAAGAATCTGTTCATATACTGACAATCTGTGTCTACATTCTTCCAGATTACTGGGGATGTTTTCCAAATTCTTCTTTAATAAAAGGAGATTTTTCTATAAGGTTTTTTGGAGACTTTATTGTTTTCTGTTGAAATATGATCCAATGACTATATCATAGAGGGATAGACCTATAACTTCACCTGGGTGGAAAATAGTTTCTGGGAGGGACATGAAGTAGCTCTGTTTAGTGCTGATTAAATAAGGGGCAGCACAGAGTAATTGTTCTAACACCCATAGCTCAAAGTTGCAGTTCAGAACAAATTTCATTTTATTTTAAAGGTTGTTATCAAAACTGTTTTCTATTCTCTCTGTACCCTCATGTTTGGTGGTTACTATGATACAATTATTAGCATCAAACCTGGCAGTGTTAAGTCAAACATGAATTCCCTTTTTTTGTTGTTGTTTGTTTCTTTTTCAACTTCCAGTTCTGATTAAAATTAGGCCAAACTCCAGACTAAGAAGATATACTAACTGAAAACATTTATGTGTAATCTTCTAAAAGTTAGCAGAAAAGCACTGTTTTAGTAAGAGGGCTATCACTGACTTTTGCTGACATTAAAGGTCAAACTTTTTGGTGAATGAACATCATAACCTTGGAATTGTGCAAATTAGTCAAAGCTATTAATATTCCCTTCAACAGCTTTTTAGTCTTACTTGACAAAATACATATTTTATAGTGATAGCTTATTCATTAGTATTATTTGCATGATTAAATAGCAAATTAGGATGAACAGTGCAGGTGTTATTTCCTTCAAAGCTAGAGCAAGGTAACAGCATAACAAAAATACTTTTCTAAACTAGTAAGTATTGTATTTGATATTATCTGCACGTAAGTGGTGAAAATGTGTTGTTAGTGTAGGGCAGATGCCCCTGGAATCCATTCTTATTTTTGTCTACCTACTTTGTCGAAGTCATTTCTAATCCATGCATATCACAACTCATATCTTCATTGTCTCTTGTAGTCAATGTGGTCAAGGCATTGTTTCCATCAAGATGCTGTTGGGAATTGGCAACATCTTCAATAAATTGTACCTAGTTGGAGGTTCTCAAGTCTCTAGACAGAGGATCTTGAGGGAATGTATGTGGCGGTAGCCTGTCTCTTCCTCTTCTTGTCTTTCCTTGGTATGTGTCAGTTGAGCTAGCTCCTACCATATTAGGTGAATTGCCACAGGCCTGAAAGGAATTAGGCCAATCAAGCACATATGGAAAATTCTTAAACTATGAAACAAAAGCCATCTTTTCTTTCTTTATAAGTTTATTGCATGAGTTATTTGTTCTAATAATAGAAACCTTGCTAAGATGCTGTTCTGTAATTTTGGCTGTGGAAATACACCCATAAATAAGATAGTGAAGTCCTTGCTTTCCTAGGGAGCAGAGGCATGCAACAGGCGAATAAATGAACATATTGTTAAAATTACAAGTGTTAGCAAATATCACAAAGAGAGGCAGGATAAAGCATCAGGGGTACTCTAAGAAGAGTAGTTGAGAAAAGCCATACCACACAGATTATGTTTTCAGAGACTAGAAGAAATGGTTTGCAAAGCAAGTGATGACCTGAGAAAGAGAAAAAAGCAAAAGCCTTCTAGAAGGAACAGCAATAGAAACTTCTTGATTAGACAATAACATACTGTGACAATGTGTTATGAAATGAATATCAGTCTGATTGGAACGTTTATTCAAGGAACAACAAGAAACAATAACAGTGAGAAAAAGGCAGGTGCTGTTTGTGTCCAACAAAAGAAAGCTATCAATAAGCATAATGTCAGGGACTAATTTTATAGGTTAAGAAACACTAGTTCATCAGGATGCAGTCCAGTCCTGCCATCACTGATGATTAGGTATCTTGTGTACTTGTGTCATGTATACATATTGGTATCTTTTAGTATTGGAGAAAATACAGAATTCTTTTGTGGCTTTTTACAAAAGATCATTGAGTATATGAAAGTTAAGAATTAATTTTTAGCAATTAAAAATTTAACAATTATTTAATATAGCCTCTAAGGTCCCAGGAAGGAAAACATATTTAAGAGAGAGTGTGTTTTAACTGGAAATCATTTCTGCACTTTGAAAAAGAGTATTTCATATGCTACACACACACACACACACACACACACACACACACACACCTATGAAAAGGTTTGCATTTGTCAGCAGAGAGGTTATATGTTCATGCTTCCCCTGGAATGTTGTACAATCCTATAACAATAGCACAGATATGATGGACACATTTTAGAGGCCAGTCATGAGACTATAACCATTTGCCCATCTTAAGTCCAAGAGCAGATAACTGATAATATGGGACTCAAGCACAGGTGATTTCATTCTGAGTAAGTTTGCACCAGTGGTTAATTTTGTGAATAACACACTAACTTATATTCTATTAAATAGTTAAAACAAAATCCAGCTGATGAAGCCTTTCCGCTAGTCATCTTGAAGCACAGATATGCAGCGTAGATGCAGGTTGTAAAACAAATATGTGTTTCTGCTGCAGGATGTATACTGGCCATTTTAGAGTCAGTAAGCCAATATAACTACCAAGGACATAAATACACTATGTGACAGCATAATTAATCTGCTGTTACACAATCAATGTGGAATAGTAATGTTTCTTGGGAAATAGAACATAGTAGAATGAGCCTGAATTTTCCCTGAGCACAGATGTTGAGCCTTCATTCGATGAATCCTCCCTGGAGGGGACTGTAACAAATACATGGAGCCTCTCAAGGACAGCAAGGATTGTAAATTGTAGGCTATAAAAGTAATAATATAAATATTGTGCCAACATTTATAATTTATTTGTTGAACTCATAAGTGAGAAATAGGGGTTAGCTGGCAGGTCTAATTTGAACTAGCATTGGCAAATCCAAGCTGCATACTAGATCATAACTTCCTGTATTTCATTTAGCTTCATAACACATAATAAAGCTCAAACAAAGAATCTCCTTTGAACAGATAGAATTATGGAGCTAGACTTCTCTAATGTAGTATTACAAACTTATTGTGTTTGTTTTTTGTTTGTTTATAATTCACATTTCCAGAAGTTGCAATAGGTAAATTGGAGTACATAGAACACTGGAGCAAGTCATAAAATCAGAAGACATTTTAACATATGCAGATACCAGTATGTTTGTTTTTTCTGAAACTTACTGGGAAACCAATGTCATCAAGTGAGGAAGTCCACCTGTGTTAGTCAAATTTCCATTACTGTAACAAATTCCTGAGACAAACCAACTTCTGAGGATAAAAGCATTGCTTTGACTTACATATTGGGATATTGGGAGCTTGAGCTGTCATTGTATGACCTCTTTAATTTGGACTCATGGTAAACCAACAGATCATGGAAAAGATGTAAAACAGAGCAAAAAATGATTCCTCTCATGGCTAGGAGAAAGCAAAACTTGTTAGTGTTCTATGTTTTATACAGTTGCTCAAAGATGGCAAGCTTGTTGTAATATTTTGAATAAAACAATGTGAAAATGGCTGTAATTTCTACTGCATTCTGCTTGCTTTTCTAAGTTTGGTGTAGTTTAAGAATTTATAAGCCCTGATAATATTGTGAATAAAGCATAAAAAGCCATTCATGTTACATCTACCTGACAATGTCATACAAGCATACATGGAAGTATTTGATTATTATCCTGTCTGAAAAATGCTACATAGCCACAAAAGAACAAAATGGTGGTGTTATGGCATGTACTTGGAGAGCTAGAAGATGTGTGTGTGTGTGTGTGTGTGTGTGTGTGTGTGTGTGTGTGTGTTTGTGTTTGCATGCAATAATAGTGATCAAAAGATAGGGCATCAAAAAGATGCCACCAATTGGACAGTGGGGGCACATGGTGGCATGGAAGGAGTTACAAGTAGAGTACCTGGGATAAACTGGAGGGAGAAAGTAAAGGGAGAAAGCCATGTGATTCTACTTTTAAAATATTTGTTATGTGGCTCAAAGTAAATACTAAACAGAGAAGAGATGGATAAAACTGAAGCAATAATAAATATAAATAAATGATCAACAAAAGCTTTCTGAAATATGATCCTTGAAATGGGTAGGTCTAGTTAGGTTTTATTGTTGTTGTTTGCTGTTCTTGTTTTCTTTTTCTTTTCTTTTTTTTAACCTAGCATGTGCAGCCCCCATATTTGTTCCTAGAAAAGAAAAAAATATTTTTCAGGTTTGGAGAAGAAATTCAGTAAGTTTTCATTATATTGATGGTCAAAAAAAAAAAAAAAAAGATTCTCCCCCTTGTGCTATGAATAACCAACTCTGTAATACTTCAGTCCAAAGTGGCTTAATTCCTTATTTGTAATTTAGAAAATATATTTATGATTTCTAAACTGTAAGATAAAGCTTACATCAGGCAACCTTGCCGCTTTGTTCCATAGCCCAATGAAAGAAGAGTAAAGAATGCCATTCTACAGGAGATAGTTGAAGAAGTATAATTGCTGGAAGAAAAAGAAAGGACCAACATGGAAGCTATTGCCAGCCCACTGTTTGGGTGGAAATACCTCAGCAAACCTTAGGGACCCACAAGAATTTAAAAAAATGATGCCATATGTTGGGGAGACAAAGCTATATGGTTGTCATGTGTAACTTGATGATATATTAATTGTTCTGTTGCCAACATAAATGCTTGAAGCTTCACATTTTTCTCAACTATTCTCATTACTTTTCAATTGCTGTGATAAAACATTCTGACCAAGGGCAACTTAATGTGGTGGGTATTAATATTAGTATTAATATTTACTTACACTTTGAGGTAATAATCATCAATGAAGGAGATCAGGGCAGAAGCTCAAACCTGAAGGCAGAATCCATGGCTGAATGCTGCTGCTAGTTCACTCTCTGGCTCATTGTGAGTTTGTTTATTTTTTATAGCCACAACGTCTCTAGGAATAATAGCACTCACAGTAGACTGAATTCTCCCACATTTGTGAGCAATCGAGGCAATGACCCACAGAGATGCCCACAGGCCTATGTGACCTGGGTAATTCCTCAACTAGAGTTAATTCTTCACTGGTTATGTCAAATATACAACTAAGTTTTATCAGGATATTTTGATATGATGATAGCTCAATTATCACAGATATGTTTGCTAAATGGCTGAATCTCTTCCAAGGTGATTACCCCAAATTTGTCTTATAGACTTCATGTACAAGATATCTTTCAGTAATTAAACATCACTTTTCTATTTGGGAAAAATGTGATAAAGTGTTCCCATAATATATACTTTCATCCTCAAACATCAGCCCAATAAATGTAATATATCCCCCTTTCATATACTTTAAAATAGAAAAGAATCCCTTAAATATTTGATACTTAAACATATACAAACACACACTCACACACACACCCAAACACACACACACAATTTGTGATAGTCTTCTGTTTACAAATGACTATAATTTCAACTTTAGAACATATATTTTGTGAATATTTGTTTCCAGATCTGTACAGCCTCTGAGCAAACAAACTTGCTGGCAAATTAATGAAAGAATTTTAGAGAAGGTTACAAAAGTTTAAACATCAGTTTGTCTGTGTTTATCCAACTCTGCAATCTCTCTTGTGGATATATTAGATTTGTTTGCATTTTTTAAATCTCATTACAAGTATTTGAAAACAGGAAATTGCTTCTGCCATGAGAGATCAATGTGCTCTTGACTCCAGCATTCAACAATGGCTTATCTATGCCAAATGACAATGGAGATGGGGGTGGTGGTGGTAATAGGAGAATGATTTTGATTCCTTAACAGGCTTTGCACAAAGGAAAGTTATTCAGCATTAAAGAGCAGAGTAATTATGCATTTTTAAAGTTAATGGTGCTTATCCATTTCCCTAAAGAGGCATAACCCTCAGGTTCTCGCCTACTTTGATTGAGGAAGTGAAAGGATTGATGAGGTCTCACAATATCAAAATTAATATATTTAACGTAGTAGAAATTATACTAAATCTTCTAGTCAGTAACTTTGAAAAAATAAAACCCAATCCTCTTAAACTTTTGACACAATATATAAACTGAACACTAAAAACAGAATAATTCCAGAAAACGAAACCAAGAATACATCTTTTTATGTCACCTAAATTGGGAGCAGCATGCAATGAAACGGATAAAGTCTTCTCACAGGTCAGCAAGATCATGCCTTTTTCTAAAATAGATCCACAATGTGGACAAACTACATGAGGCCGCTTATGCCCCTATCATGTTTCCTAGATTAGTATCCAAACTTCAACTTCAACTTTCCTTCCTTATTAGACAATTATATCCATTTCCAGGATTCAATAGTAAAAGTCCAAGTTCTTTTTTAAGGCTGCCTACCAGATTCATCCTAACAATCCCACAGGCAGTCTGAATGGTACATGTTTAAATTCTAACAAAGCATGTTCCT
Organism: Cricetiscus sungorus; assembly: GCA_030556225.1. NCBI lineage: Eukaryota > Metazoa > Chordata > Mammalia > Rodentia > Cricetidae > Cricetiscus > Cricetiscus sungorus. The sequence continues at coordinate 21,319,745 of JANBXA010000069.1, forward strand.
GCCTTCCAATAGGGATTTTTCTTTAATTTTTAGCTTGATGATCAACATAACTTTTCAGAAATCACAATTACATTGGAATCCCTTATCAAAAATTCACCTAATAATGAAATCCTCAATAATTCTTTGTATAGTAATATGCTGCAGAGAAGCCCCCCACCCACACACACACACACACACACACACACACACACACACACACACACAATTAGATGCCAACACTGCCCTGCGTACTATCTGTGCTTTCACTGCTATTCAGGTAAAATATATAGTTTCCAAAATTCCAATAGTTTATTATTGCTGTGACTATACCACCTTCCTGTCACAGTTGTTTTGAAAAATCCCATATTTTACTTCTCAGTAATTCAATCCCTATGATCCTTCAGTGACTCCTTTCACAATCAAAATAAGATAACAATAGAATGACCATGCTGTGCTTTGGTCAGAACACATTTGAAGATGCTGCTCTCCCAACTTTCTCCTTCTGACCTACTTCTCATCTTGCAAAAAGATTTGTGCCTCTTCTCTTCATAATTACTCATTATTACCTCAACAAAAAAGCAAACAGAAATATCCTCAGCTTTCTTCTACCACATAAGTTAAAAGAGTAAGGTCTATTCATCAAGACAAATTATGTCCGTCTCATAAGACATGGAGTGTTTCTTAAACCAAAGCAGCAATATGAAACCAAGATAATGAGAAATTCACTTTGTCATTTGACATGAGTTTGGTGTAGAGCCTTGCTCTGAGTCCCATCTTCAGCGTCTTGCATACACATGTACACATATCCTACGTTTTCATGTATTCCCAAATCCCAATTTTAAACCTCTTATTCAATGAATAAGAAAAACTCAAATACTCTCTTCTAAATATTATTATAGGTGTAAAATGGTAAAATTAAACAAAATTTAATGATGCACATATATTTTACTCTCAAATTTCTTTCTGAATTTATTTTGTTAAATTTCTAATTGCTTCTTAAAAGTCTTAATTCTCTTGTCTGTGCCATGAAGTGTAAAGGATTACTTGTGTATGAATAAAGTATGAAAGTTTCCATTTATTCTTAGAAATTTATGGGAAAGCAATCAGAAAATCATCAAATATTCAAATCATTTTTAAAAAGAGCTAGAGACACCTTTTATAGGTTTAGACACCCATTATATGTTTAGAGTGAAATCTGGCACTAGGGAAATATCCAGAGATATACTAGGATGACCACAATTGAGAATCTAAGCAATAGGGTAGAGGCTACCTTAAGTGCCATTCCCCTATAATGAGATTGATGACTACATTATATGTCATCATAGAGCCTTCATCCTGTAGCTGATGGAAACAGAGGCAGACCTACTGCTAATCACTGAGCAAAATTCCTGGAATCCAGTTGTAGAGAAAAAGGCATGATGAGCAAAGGGGGTAAGACCTGCTGGGGTAACTAACAGAAACAGCTTCCCTAGACAAGGGTGAACTAATGAAGTCCAGATTGACATCTTGGAAACCACCAAAGGATAGAATCAGGCCCTCTGAATATGGGTGACAACTAGGAGGCCTGGACAGTCTATGGGTCCCCTGGTAATGGAACATCATTTATACCTAGTGTGTGAATAGACATTGGGAGCCCACTACCCATAGAAGGATACTTTCTGAGCCTAGACACACAGTGTAGAGCCTGGGCTCTGTCCTAAATGATGTGACAGATTTTGATGATCCCCCCATAGAAAGCCTCACTCTTTCTTTGGAGCAGAAGAGGGATGGGATAGGGGTCCACTGGGGGAGGGGCATGGGAGAATGGGAGGGAGAGGGAACTGGGATTGATATAAAATAAGATTGTTTCTAATTTAAATGAAAAATTAGCGTTATCGACCATCTATAACAATACTTCAACAATATAGAGATTATTTTCATGTATGAGCAGAATATTTATTTAGATAAATCAAAGTATGGCTTGTAAACTAGTTCTTCCTGCATTAAGGAGTGTTGAAATAATAGTAACAACAACAATAATAAATAATATTACATTTGTTTTTAAATATTGTGGAGTGAAAGTAGAGTAACAGACATCAGTAATATTCTCCAAATATGTTACAATTCAGTAATACAAAATAGTTTATGAACAAAAATAAGTAAAAAATAATATTAGAAAATATCTTTAAAGGAACTAAAATGAAGATATAACATGGAAGAATTTATAAATACAGGAAAAGCAGTCTTCATCTGCAATGGGTATCATTCAGTCATCTTGTTAGAATAGATAAAAAGCTTAATCGATGGAAGTCACCAAAGAGTGAACTTAAGACAAGGCCAGAAATTTAACCAACGTGAAGGAGCAAATCATACTCAGGAACTTATAAAAGGCAAAGAGAACAAAGCCTCAAGCACGTGTCAGAAATAAAAGAAATAAAATCACACTCTGGACAACTGTGAAAATCCAGGAGACCAAAATCTTAATGAAACCAAATAGCTCATTGAAAGGAAAACAAAATGTGCAAATAACTCAAATGATAAAAAGATGATAAGGTACAGATTTTGTTAGAGAAAGAAACTGAAGCAGAGGGTTATGTTTTACAGCTACTGAAGAGTTAATTAGGGAGTAATACACAATCTTATGTCAACGAAGTCAACAACCTCAGACTAAACATTATACATTCTTTCCAAGTACATGTTCAGTCAAGGAATTGCATTCATAGTTTTAAAAAGTCTTCACACAAATATGGTAATAATAACATTTAGTCACAGACTTTATAATTTACATATCTTCAAGCTAGAAATAAAAATGGAATCTCAAAAAATCATCATAGTACATTGCTCTTTTGATACTATCAAGGAAATGCAGTCACTCTAGATTTCCATCAACTGAGGAGTGGATAATGAAAATGTGGTTTATATATTTGGATTTATTCAGACATAAATTACAAGATTTTCAAGTAAACAAATGGAACTGGAAAAATGTTACATTAAGAGGTAACCCAGAATCAGAACAACAAATAAGTTTGCTCTCTGTCATATGCAGATTCTAGCCACTAATTGATTATTGTGTATATTCAGCTGGGAGTAACTATGGGTAAAGGCCAGAAAACCAGAAAGGGGACTGTGAGATGCTCTAAGGGTCAGAGATGACAAAAACAATTGAACAAGCAGGAGGAGTAGTTGTGGATGTGAAAGGGCATAGCAGAAAAAAATATTGATAGAATGATGGACTCATGTCAATCAACAAAAATGATGCATGAAAATATCATGTGGAAGTGAAAACGTCATGTTTCATTGTAAACTAATTTAAATCATAAAGATAATCTACTTAAAAAATTGACATCAGAAAATCACAACTGGATACAGTGTGTGTATATATATATATATATATATATATATATATATATATATATATATATATATATATATATATATAGTATAAACCACAGATGCATCTACCTCATGGCTCCTTCATCTCCAGCTCAGGAAACAACATGAGAGATTGTATAAAGTCTGCTGTGAAACAGTCCTTTCTCGAAATGGCTGCACAAACAAGACTGGAACAATAGCAATATCAATAGGCATATTACTGTTGGACAAAAAAATGAATCAGGATCCCAACCCAAAGCAAAGAACTGCAAGCAATTAACAATGATGTTTGGGAGAAGGAGAATAGTCCCTCCCAAGATGAGTCCTAATTTCTAAGGCAGAGTGGTCAGCCCTGAAACCTTACACACACAATCAACAAAACCAAAATATGTGTGCATGCACCATGCCTATGTGTGTGTAAAAATAATAACTGAAGGAAAAGAGAATTTGAAAGCAAGAGGAAAACATGGGAGAGGTTAGTTAAAAGGGGGGATTATCCCAAAGTGAGCAGGAGGAAAGGTAAAGAGAAAAGTGATACAATTCTATTTCTTAAATTAAAATATATATAAAAAGAGCATTTATTTTTAACTTCATTATAATATATAGAGTCAACATGACATGGTAATGTAGAGATCATCATTGCTTTTACAATGTCTTTTAAGAATGGAAAACTATTTAAGGTGGTAGGAACAAATTAAACAGAGAGGGGGAAGGAAGGAAAGAGGAAGAGAGAGAGAGAGAGAGAGAGAGAGAGAGAGAGAGAGAGAGAGAGAGAGAGAGAGAGAGAGAGAGAGAATGTTCCCACTTTCACTTAGCATGGAAATGAAAACTCAGAAAAAAAAGCAAAAGAACAATTCACTAGTACTTACAGGAACACCAAAAGCCAAGAACAAAATATTGCATTTTGTGGTGCTATTTAAATATGTCATTTTAAGAGTTGTAAACTTCTAGTAGTTCTGAAAATGACTGCTAGGGAGAAGGAATGAGAATGAAGTACTACTGTTAACATTTCTGTGAAGATAACCAGAGAAGACTAAATTCTTGCACTAGCACCATCAGACACACAAACAAAAATGGAGAGATTTGTGCTAAATCTACACAATTATAATGATAATTCACATTAAAAAAATCAATGTCTACCTAAATTGTTTTTCAAAATCAAAAGATGGAGATCTACCTGAATAAATATTAGAAAGTATACTTTGCTACAATAAAAATAAAGGAACTAGAGTAACTTGGAATAATCAATCAGTTTTACAACTTTTTTTTCTTTCTGCATTCCCATCTTGACCCTTAATAAAACTTACTGTGTGTCATTGACCAGTGGGAACTCTCACTTGAATTGAAGTATGGAGTTGTCTCAATTTGTGAATCAAAGGCAAGGAAAAGCCCAGACATAATGAAGAGGCTTTTCTAACAGAAGCCTGAAAACTGAGTTAAATCCTGAGATTCCTACAAGGCAGCAGAAGAGAAATGATACCTGGCATTTATCTTGTGACCTCTGCAAGCATGTTAGGTCATGTAAGTTCATACACACACACACACACACACACACACACACACACACACACACACACACAAATTCATAAGTAAATAAAAGTAGTGAGGTTTATAAATAAATGGTATGATGATTTTGTCTTTATACCAACATGACTATGAAAGACCACAATGATATGTTTGAGGTAATAAAAATGTTTAGTGCCATAACTTTGAGTTATAGCACTGTAGATACATCTGTTAAATATATGAAATTGTTCCCTTAAACCTTTTTAATCATTATGTAAATCATGTACCAAAACTTTACTTCAAGGGCAAGACATTTTCTAAAGGTAATTAGTTGGATTAATTTACAAAATGACAAGTACTGTGGAGCAGTGCCAACATAATACTGTGAGGGAGTTCCCAGCCACAGACTTTTTTTTACTTATTTCAGATAATTTGGACCTAAAATAAATATTATATATATATATATATATATATATATATATATATGTGTATATATATAACTTTAAATTTCTAATATATATCATGCAGTTATTTAATTTATAATATATTATACATATTTATATATTATGTATTATATAGCATACATTGATATATATTGATCTTTTATTATATTATAGATTAAAAATATAAATATATATAAATCTATTATTATATGTTATTGATTAAAAAGCTGTATAGGCTGTTATAATGGTGATATAATCCTTATGTTTAATACAAATATTTACTTAAGGGATAGTGATCAAAGAATTCTAGATGTCAAAGTTCATTAAATTTGGATGACAGACTTTATCAAGAACACAGACTGGGTAGATAATCCTATAAGACATTCTCTCACATGGGTTGTGTACGTAGTGTTAAAAGGGAACCTCTGGAATAGACTCTGTTTCATATTGTTTCTGATGAGGTCATATGTATTCCCAAGACTGTGGTGAAATACTTTATTGGTTGCTGCAGTGAAGCGCAATAGAAACCAACTTATCTTTCTTCTGACCTGAAGTATAAATGAAAAACAATAAATTTATTTCAAGGTCTCACAGAGAGTAAGCAAGGCCAACTGGAATAGAAGTTTAAAGCCCTTTTTGGTTCACATTCAGATGCAAGGCAAAGTAAGAAAAGAAAGGAATCAGAATTTTCCTTCCTGTTTTTAAATTACATTTATAGTAGTGGCCATTTGTATTGTTTATCAGATTTTATTTTGGGTTTTGAGGAATGAAAAAAGAAGGGATAACACTGAAAATAGAGGTCCATCCCTTAACATGAAAAGCAGTGGATTGAAACAGAAAGGAAACCCACTTGAGATACCCTAACCCTTTACTGAACCTTTTCAGCATCTCTCTCTTTTTTTTTTTTTTCTTATTTTACATACTGATCCTAGTTCCCACTCCCTCTTACCCTCCCATTCCACCCCCAATCCCCATTCACTCCCCAGGGAGGGTGAGACCTCCCAGGAGGGATCATCAATATCTGTCAAGTCATTTGGGGTAGGGCCTAGGCCCTCCTTCATGACTATAAGCTAAGGGAGTATCCCTCCATGGGGAATGTGCTCCTGAAGTTTTTGCATGCACCAGGGATACAACTTGGTTCCTCTGTCAGAGGTCCCATAGACTACCCATAGACTACTTCTAACTGAGACCCACATTGGGACCGACCGCTTAGTTGGTCCTATGCTGTTTTCCCAGCTGTCAGTCTGGGGTCCATGAGATTCTCCTTGTTCAGGTCAGCTGTTTCTGAGAGTTTCTGCAGTCTGGTCTTGACCTCTTTGCTCATCACTTTTCCCTCTCTGCAACTGGATTCCAAGAGTTTGGCTCAGTGTTTAGCTGTGTTTCCATCAGCTACTGGATGTTCATCTTTTTGTGACTGGGTTACCTCATTCAGCAAGTTTTCTAATGACTGAAAGACACTAAAGAAAGTGCTCAACATCTGTAACCATCAGGGAAATGCAAATAAATGCAACTTTGAGATACCATCTTACTCCTGTCATAACGGCTAAAATCGGAAACACCAATGACAGTTTATGCTGGAGAGAATGTGGAGAGAGGGGAACACTCCTCCACTGCTGGTGCCAGTGTAAACTTGTACAGTCATTTGGGAGAACTGTAAAGTTCCCTCAGGCAAAATGGGAAGCAGTCTACCACAGGCTCTATCAATTCTACTCCAGCATATACCCAAAAGTTGCACATCCATGCATCAAAGACATCTGTTCAACTATGTTCATAGCAGCATTATTTGTAATAGCTAGAACCTGAAAAAAACCTAGAATCCCGTCAACTGAAGAATGGATAAAGAAAATGTGGTCCGTTTACACAATGTAGTACTTACTACTCATTGGGGGGGTATGGAACCTTCAAATTCAGCATCTCTTCTTAAAGGTGTCCCACAAACAGAAAAAAATATACATGTAACATACATGTAACTTGACTCAGTTTAATTTTGTAAAGAGCATTGTACACATTAATTTTTAAGCTCTTAAAATTACAAATGGAAAATTTCAAGCTTGGAATAAGGTATATGTCAACAGAGGTCAAATAAAAGACACAGAAGCAGAGCTATAGTTAAGCTTAAATAAGATACAATTATACATATCCCAATATCTTGGCCCACAAACCTTGCAGGGCAGTGGCCTGTCATAACTATTCACAGACCAAACTTGGGGACTTCTCTGTAGTTTCCTCTCAGTGAAATCTGCATCCCCAAATTGCATGGCACAGAGTGTTGCATTTCATCAATGTGTAGTGACTGCTCGCATAGATCTCTCTAAGAAAGCCTGGAAACCTGACCATTGCAAATTATCGTACTGAAGATTGGCACTCTACTTTCAAAACATAGAGTGATGACACACAATTAAAAGGACTGTTAAAACGAAACAGTCTGAATTCTCATTGCTGTAATCAGCAAAATAAATGTGAGGCGGCCAAGCAAGAAAGCAAAATCATTTCTCTACCTATTACCACTGGTTTTGATCCACACAATTCTCTAAAACACACTCCGCCATTTGAACAGTGCATAGAAAATAACTAAAGTGCAGTCTAAACCATTCTGGAGTTACATGAGGACAAAGCTGTATTGAAATTGTATCTGTTTATCTCAGAAATTGAAGGCAAATAATGGCAGTGGTCTCAAAACTTCTTTCTTCACATATTGTTTTTTACTTTCAAGTTTTCTTATTTAACTAGTTTAAGCTTCTCAAAGTAACTGAGCCTTTCCAATTTTCTTTATAGTATGACAAAAAAAAAAAAAAACACACACAAAATTTTGTCAGTTCCTGTACTTTATTTTTCAGGTAGCTTTCCCAAGAATTGGTAACATATGCTTAATTTCCACTACTTTTTGTTCTTCCTCCTCTTTCTCCTCCTCCTCATCCTCCTGTTCCTTCTCCTCTTCTTCTTGTGTGTATGTATGGAGGGCATGTTACCTCTGGCATAATAATGTAACCTTCATAATTTGCTTTCAAAAATAGGATTCTTTAATTTTTAATGCCATTGCATATTTAAACACATCATTTTATTTCATATATTTAATAATATGCTAATCTATTAAAATAATTATACTGTGAATTTTTGCCCTTTTATCAAAAGAAGTGTTATATATCTTCCAGTAAGCATGACATAAATAAGAAATATTGAAAGTGTGAAGTGATGATAAATACTTGTCCTTCTATGCCTTCATTTCTTTGTTCCTTCTCCTTACTTAGTGTAGTGGTGTCAATGTGCTGTATAATAGTAACATTTCTCTTATTTGTGGCTTCCATAGCTTTCTCTTTAGTGTTCTTCTTTCACATATCTCTAATCAAATCCTGAAAGGTTCTGCAATGTTCTCATGAAAATGTCTTGCAGAAAGTACTACTTTTGTGGTTGTTCAAGGATAATGAATCATGGTCTCAAATTTCCAAAAATTCTCCCAGACAACTACAACTGTAGTGCATATAGTAATAACCCTGAGTTTCATGTTTATTTAAAGTAGGACATGTGCTGGAGAAACAGGCCAACGGAGGTACAATCACAGCCACTCGCTCTCATCACTTTAAGAGCCAAATTTCCACAACACTAACACTTGCTTTGATGCTTCTAATCATTGAAATCTATATGATTTTAAATTAGACATTGGCAAATAGTCGTGTGGTATACACAATGGAGTTTAGTCACTGACACATAGAAATAATAATTCTTAATACACACATCTAAGTGTGTGTATTCACAGTTAGCAACATGTGTTAAAGCTAAGAATGAAATCTACCTTTGGGTGGAAACATGACTCTGTCTCCTCCCTTTAAGTTAATCAAGTTGGTCCAGTCAATCAACTGGTTAAAAGCATTCCCTCCGGGAGGTGGCACCACCTTAAGTGAGATGAATATCAGAAGGACTCATTATCCCTATAAGAGGATAATGTACATTTCCTTCCCAGAATTCCATTTACCAGTATAAACTCTCATAGGGCTAAGGTCATGCAGAGTTGATTTGTTTTTCTGAATAATTCTCAAATTCACTTTTCTTCTTATGTCTTAAGCATACTTCCCCTGAAAAGTTGGGACTCCATCTTTTCTCTAAAACCTCATTCCATGCCTGTGGCTGCTGATCCACCATGAGTCTAATTTTCAGGCTCATTTTTCTCTTCCCTATGTTCTTCCTATGAGTGGCAGCCAAGATTTCCAGTTTTCCCCACCCTGGGTTTATTTCTTTTAAATTCAAATAAAGTTGCCATCAAGTTTCTTTGAGTCTCTTTTCAAATTCCTTCATTAATAAGACTAAGAAGCCCGTGAGAGGGCTTGATTTTCCTGGTAACATGTGGTGACTACACCAGGATCCCCCAAAAATTTCCAATAAAATTTTGATCCAACTCTCCTTCTGACAACCCTTGCCCAATCAACATTATCACTGAAAGAATGAACATTTCCTACATCATATCCCTGGTGTGGCGTGGTAGTTTGAATGTAATTGGCCACCAGAAGGCTATAGGAGTGGTATTACTAGGAAATGTGGCTTTGTGGGAATAGGTGTGGTTTTAGTGGGTGAAGTGTGTTTCTGTGGAGGAAAGTTTTGACATTTTCTATGCTCAAGACACCGTCTGGTGTCTCAGTGTGTTTCCTGTGACTTGTAAGATGTAGAACTCTCAGCTACCTCTTCAGCTCCATGTCTGCTTATACACTGCCATGTCCTACTATGATGATAATGAACTGAATCTCTGAAACTATAAACATCCAACTCAATGAGTTATTCTCCTTTGTAAGTGTTACTGTGGTCATGGTGTCTCTTCACAGAAATAAAAACCCTAACTAAGACACCCAGCTATGGGCCAGGATTGATTTATAAACTTTACATGACATAAAGAGAGGTAAATTTTCAGTTCTTCCCTTAGATTTTTTTTTGTTTACTCATTTATTCTATGTATCTTTTACATCATGTTTCTTGATTTCATTAGTTTCTCCATCTCTTCAATTCTGCACTTTGCCCCTGAACCACACACTCCAAATAAAACAAAAAGGAAAACAATTTAAAAAGGGGAAATTTAAACAATCTCGTTATAGTTGCTGCAATGAATCACACCATAAACCTCTTTGTCCAGAAATATTTACTTGCAATTGCAAAGAGTTATTAAAACCTGCATCTTTTCAATGGCTACGTATGTAACTGTAAACTCAGTGATTCCCAGGCATCATTCCTAGATTCCCAACAACAGTTCATTCATTCAGTCCTATTTACCTTTCTAGCTTCCTTCTGGCAGGCTTTCTTAGACTGCATATCTCTTTTCAGTTTGAGTTCTAAGTGAGCTTTTGACTCTGCCAATATAACATAATTGGTTAAGACAAGGATTCAGAAATGAATTTTGGTGAAGGAAAGTGGAAGTTTTCTAGATGCAAAGTGGGGCAGAGATTGGAGGGTCTGTGGTCAACTTTGGTAGTGTTGGCCTCTCAGTTTGGTGGCATTTTGAAATTCAAGACAGAGACAACAGCTTTGTTGGTAGCACAATTCTGAAATTTAACTTTAAAAACCACTCTTGGAAACCGAGCCTCGGTTTTATGTTTTCATCTTCCCAGTAAATTATAGGTTACTTAATAAATATAATAAATCTCTTTCTCATGAAATTGGCTAAAGGGATTGTTTTCAAACTTTAGGCATTGGGCAAAGCTGACCTGTGGTGAGAGAGGCTGAAAAAAGATCAATGCCTTCCTGGTTTCCTGGATGCAGCCTGTCCTGCACCAAGAATTTCCTTAATTGGTTGGTTGTTTCATTTTTTCATAAACTGTGCTAGCCAACCAACTTTACTTGTAGCTTTTAAATTAGTTTTGGTTTGGTTTCTATTATTACTACTACTACTAATAATAATAATAATAATATAAAATTTTTGTTATCAATAATTAAGACTGATATTGATAAAATATTCCATCAAATTATTCAATTATAAATTATATATATATAAACAATGAACATTTTAAATATTTATATTAAAATGTTTATCTCTTAAAGAAAATGCGATTTTACAAACATTTATTCCATTCAGCTATACTCAAAGAATACCCTGCTAAGAACATTGATTACCTCCATAGTAGAAACGGCAATAATGAAAAGGTTAAGCATATTTCTCATAGGCCACAGAGATTTACTTTCATTGATGAGAAATATTAGTCAACCAAAGACACACACAGAATTTCAGAATTTCAAAGGATACCGAATATTGGAAGATTCAATTGCTGAATCAAGTACTGACCTGTGAGCAATACTCCTTCCTTCTGTGTCCTACGTCCTTTAGGGACTTGAAGATGATCCTACAATAGCAGCATCTGGAAAATAAAGGTGAGTTAACATGTACAGGGATGTAGAGGGACACTCTGAAATTAATCACATTTAGGCAGTCTGGAATTGGTATGGAGAAAAAAGCAATTTAATCAAAAATTTCACAAATTAGCAATTTATTTGGTAAAACTCAAATGTCTTTACTAACATGAGTCACTTCTAACAGAATGGCAAGGAAGTGGTTAAAATGAAATACTCAATTCTGAGTCTTTGTATACCAGTGGGTGTTTCTCTGTTTGTGTGTATCTAAGTTTGTGTGTACATGTATTTGTATTCATCTGTGTGTTTGTGTGTATGTATGTGTGTGTGTGCTTTTATACCTATGTGTCTATATGTGGTTATTTTTACTTTGCTCGAAGACCTTAATCTTAAATACACATCAAACAAGAAAGCTTTCTCCAGCTTAAATTTAACTCTGGAAAAAAAAATCAATGGAAAAGAAATGATTGCTTATCTTCTCCAGCGTATAACCACAGCATTTGTAATCTCATACAGCAAAAGATGCTTCTTGTCAGTTGGCGAGTCTCTGTCTAGAACAAACCAAATTTAGCATGTCCATTTTGTATTTTGTGTTGTTCTGTTACTGATGTGTTGATTTTGAAATCTCAGTAAGCCTACATCTAAACCATGAATTTTCAAGAAGGAAGAAATATGACTCATCTTTCACAATGTGTTTTGTCCTTTTATTTCTTTTGGGAAAAAAAATCTGTAAAGACTTTTTGATGTGAGTGACATCATCAGAATTGTTTAGTGATTTTGTGTTAGGACCTACCTTACTGTTAAACAGAGGACTGCCAATCTGAGAAAAGTTGTAGTAGCCTACCTCATTTTAGAATCTCTGTTTCCTTATACTAGAAAATTCATACAATCCTTCTTTAATCATTGATAGTGTTAAGTCTATAGAAGACTTCTTATGAAATAACTATTTTTAGAAATAGCTTTAAACATAAGGAAGAATGAAAAATAAAGCACTTAATTTATCAATAGATGTCTATTATTTATTTAATTATTATGTGCTTGTTTATACTATGCCTGTCTGTTACTGTGATAAAGTACTGACTAACCCCTTCTAGGAGACAAAGGGGCTTATTTAGCTTAGAACTTAGTTTTCCTGATCTAGAGAATAGACTTAATGGAAGCTCAAGGACTCTTTGTTTGTTTGTTTGTTTTGTTTAAAAGAAAGCCTACGCAGAGATAGTAACTCTTTAAGTGGAATGGGCTCCCAAAGTCCATTCTTATACTAGGGATAAATGCTGATCCACTGCCAGAGGCCCCATAGATTGCCCAGTCCTCCTAACTAACACCCACATTCAGGTGGCCTGGGTTGGTCCTATGCTGGTTTTCAAGCTATCAGTCTGGGGTCCATGAGCTCCCCCTTGTTCAGGTCAGCTATCTCTGTGGGTTTCTGTAGCCTGGTCTTAACCCCTTTTCTTATCAATCCTCCCTTTCTGCAACTGGATTCCAAGAGTTCTGCTCAGTGTTTAGCTGTGGGTGTCTGCTCCAAATGATATGACAGATTTTGAAGATTTCTTCTTCCTTGATATAGTTGCAGCCTTGAGGAACTATGGTGTTACCCAAAAGCTGCTGAGGAGAGCTATGGGAGTATAAATGACTGGAAAGCAGGACCACAGAGCAGTGGGTTCCATCACCTCAGTCAGTCTCATAAAAAGTACACCTCAAATACATTGAGGAGCTGAACTGTCTGGCCCTTGCCTACCTTTTGGTATGAGAAATTTTCTGATAAGGACTTAATATTCTGGAGGTCTACCTTTAAGGGGAATGCAGCTGGTCAGGAGGCTTTGAACAGTCTACATCCTAATGACTATCTCTTTCTCTAAATGACAAAAAAGGGAGTTTGCATTTCTAACTCACTCTCTGAGGAGCCATTGTCCTCTCCTTCATTTTCTGGGCCTAAAGGCAAGTTGGTAGTTGGGAAAATGAGGCCTCTTCTAAAGTTTTCTGTATCCCATTTTTTCCTAAGTCACTTTCTGAATTGGTGTGTGAGCTTCAAGAACACTATTACTACATTCAGTGAAATGTTTTTTTTTCTCTGTATTGAATATTGTTCCCCCTCCACACATGTAATATAACATGATTACTGTTTTCCCTCCCCACTACTCCCAGTTTCTTCTCACCTCCCTTCCCATCCATAGCTGCTACATTTCTGATTCCCATTAGAAAATAAACAGGCTTCTAATGGATTATAATAAAATATAAGACAATAAGATTTAAAAATGCCAAACATACATCATAATAAAACACAACAAAGAGAAGGAAAAGAGCCAAAGAAAAGGCCCAAGAAGCAGACAGACAGAGACCCAATTACCTGTTCTTTCAGAAATCTCATGAAAAGACTAAACTGGAAGCCATTACCTATCTATAATCAAAGAACCTGTAGCTTAGATAGAAATATATATATATATATATATATATATATATATATATGTGTGTGTGTGTGTGTGTGTGTGTGTGTGTGTGTGTAATTAAAATTAAAATGAATTTAAAAAACAGACAAGTAAAATACCTAATACAATGCTATGAGACAAAGAAACTACACTGAAAGCCTTGAGTTCATTTTCTGTTGGCCAACTACTATAGGGCATGCATTCTACCCTTAAGAGTTGCTTCATTCCCTAGTTGTAGAGAGTTGTGAAGTGCTGTGCCTTAAAGATGGAGCTGGCTTCTGCCTTCCACCTCCCCAAAGGTGAGCGCTCCCTGGTGTAAACAAGCACTTATTTGGTTAAGTCTGTTCAGCCTGTCTGCTTCTGCATTAGAGTAGCCAATCTGCAGGGTCCACATAGCTCACTGGGGTTGGTTAGCACAAGGGTATTTAAGCCTGTGCAAGGGTCCCCCCGGGTGCCCTCGGGTCAGAAGAACATGTTCAAAGATCCTGATTAAAACTGTATGAAGAAGATCTTTCCGGAGTCGTGTCTTCCTTGCTGGTGAGGGTAGGCCCATATACCTAGTGAGATTCCCTTGGAGAAAACTGAATTTCATTTACATGTGGTCATCAATTGTAGGTAGCTTCTGGCCTAGGGATGAGAGCATGTTTCTACTTCTCCTTTCCACTCTAGGAACAATATGTACATGCTGCCTCAGTGGCTGGGAGTGCCTATGTGCATCGATCTATCATAGTTATTTTTTTTTTTTTTTGGACGATTGTTCTCACAAGCCTGGCTTATTTGGGGATTCTCATTATTTGATGATTTCATTTAGATCTGCTTGGTATATGAATATACTTTATGATGCTACTACTGTGTTAGATTTTCATATAACCTCTGAAATGGTCCTTTAATTTCTCCCAATTTCTCTCTCTCTCTCTCTCTCTCTCTCTCTCTCTCTCTCTCTCTCTCTCTCTCTCTCTCTCTCTCTCTCTCTCTCTCTCTCTCTCTCTCTCTCTCTCTCCCCCTCTCTCTCCCTCTTTCTGACTCTCTTTCTCTTTCTCCAAATAATTGGGGAGACAGAGCCCTAATGTGTCTTCTAATCAAATGAAGCATCCGATACTGGGAATGTGCTGTATCTGTTTTAGTTGTTGGCCAAAGGGGTCCCAAAACTATTCAAGTTGTTGCCAAAACTATAGTTTGCTCTCCACAAACTAATGACAAGGCACTAATGATGAAGACACCTACACAATACATTGAACATGGCTAAATCAAACTGGTACCTGCTAGAGCCTTCAACACCACATACTGCCTTCTTTGCTACAGAAAGGTTCTCTGCATGCTACCAAAGGAAAGATATAAACATCCAGGCTCAGACTCTTTGATCAACAAATGTGTCCTGCCAGCAAGATATGTTAGTCCAATCGTGGCACAAAGCTTGTGAAAATGACCTACCAATATCTGATTTGACTTAAGGCACACTCCATGAGATGGAGCCAGTGTCTTTGGGTGACTACAATCCTTAAACTGGATAGCCCCAGGGAAACTAAAAAAACTAAGAAAGAAAATGATTTCTAATAATTCATTTACTCATCAAATAGTGCCTCAGACAGCCATTACCAGAGAAGCTTTCCTTCTGCAACATATATAAAACAATGCAAAGACCCACAGTCTAGTGTCTAGGGAAGGGGGGGGACACCTTGGGACACTTAGCCATAAACAGGTTATCTCCATCAGATCCCTCCAATCAGGGCTCAGGGAACTCTGCATAAGAGAAGTCAGGAAGAGTATAAGAGCCAGAAGCTGTAAATGCCTGAGCTTATTTCTAGAGGAAAGTTACCTGATATAGCCAGTGATAATTAAACTAGATTTGGCTAGGAAGAGCCAAGTCAAGACTGAGGCTGTAGCAATTTTTATTGAGAGCAATTAGACCTTTTATACCTTTATCGGAGATAGCATATAATGGCAATTGCCAGGATGAATATAGTACTAGTATTAGTTGCCAGGATACAATGATGTTTGCAAACTTTACAAAGTACACAAGATTAGTGTCTAAGACCAATTTTCCTGTCAAGTTTCCATGCTTCCTTGACTACTAAGGGAACATACAGAGAAACACAAAGTAGCCTGAAGACTTTACTGCCTGAAGGAGTACCCTGGATTCTCAGTAACTAAAGACACACAGTGCTTTCAGAGCCATGGACTCTAATCTGTAAAACCTATGATGCATGCCTCTCATGGCAAGAGGAGATGGAGGACACCAAGGATACAAGATCCTCTAAATCAACAGGATCAATGCACATGGAAACTCACAGAGATTAAGGCAGCATGCACAGTGCCCACATGCTTCTGTACCAGATGGAGTCCTAGAACAGAAAAGAGAAGTTGACACATGCTTCCATCCCTACGCCAAAAGCGATCTCCAATTGATAACCACTTATAAATGAAAATTTAGTTTTCTCCCAGGGAGTCTCACTGGGGAACAAAACTACTCTAGGGTAGGTTGCATGCTCTGCAGTAGTTGGCCAGCAGAAAGTGAACTCAAGGTTATTGGTGTAGCTTTTTTGTCTCATAATATATATATATATATATATATATATATATATATATATATATATATATATACTCTCTATTTAACCAAGAATCCATTTGGTATAGGTTATAGCTTCCAGTTTAGTGTTTTTATGAGATTCCTAAGTGTAAGAACAAGTGGCTCTGTTTCTGTGTCTTTTTTTGTGCCTTTTATTGGACTTTTTTTTTGCTTCTGTTTGTTTTGGTTCCTTCTGATGTATTATTTTGTGTTTTTAATCCTACTATGCCATATTTTATTTTTACCCCATAGATACCTTTTTGTTTTGTAATGAGAGATGGAAAGGGGTTTGATCTGGAAGGGAAGGGAAGCAATAGAGGGAATGGAAACTGTAATCAGGATAAATTAGAAAAAAATATATTTTCAATAAAAGAAAACACCCACAAAAAAGTTAAAGCAAGATTAACATAAGGCAAAGCCAAGTAAATGCAGGAATAAGCAAAGATCATTTATCTAGATATGATGGTTTGTTTTCCCTTCATAGCATGTCATTAGTCAGTTTTTTCCCTCACACTTTCTGTTTCAATCATTAATGTGTCAATCTACTAGAGTGTGTGTTGCATGAATAGCACTCAAAAAAACTTATTTAAAGTTATTGCAAACTCTCTGAAATCATCTAAACTTAAAAATTAGCTCTTGCTAGCCTGTGGATTTTTGCCTAAGTGAGCAATAGCTTTCCCTTTCTCTATATTGATAATACCTATGTCTGTTTACTGTTCAAAGTTTGTGTTAAGATACTTAATAGTAGCATATAGCTGATTGTGCATATTCCTACAATTGTATTTCTGACTACTGATGTTCCTAATGAGGCTTGTTTGATAACATAATAGACATTGGCTAGGAAAAGCAACATGTCAAAATGCTGCTTGGGTAGCACACAACAGAAAGAAAGCTACAGCATGTAATCAAGGCAAGAGACTAAGGCCTTGTTAAAGTCTCTTTCTCTTCCTGAGTCACTTGATTTCATTTGCATAACTAGCTCTTGATGAAGTGAATTCTGAGTTTTCAAGATATTATCATCTCAGCATTGATCAGTTGGAGTAAATCAGAACCCAGTAATTAAAATGCATATGGAGAGGTAGATGCAGATGTTAAAAACTGCCGTTTCATGTATTCAGTATCATTTTAAAAGTCCAGGGTTAGCAGCTGAAAGGACAGGTGACAGACGAAAGTGAAGAGCTGAGTCACACCATGATGCTGGAGTTCCAATAAGGCAAAGACTTTTTGCTATGCTGTAAACCTTTCACTATGATTAAAAACAAAAATAAAGGAACCCAGCTTCTAATAGTGCTTTCCTTGTGTTGACTTCTGGTGATCTTTACCATAATTATCTATTTTCAAATAGCATAATAATGCAAAAATGAAAGTCTAGGCATGGCTGCTTGGGCACTGTTAAGAATTTGGGAATGAAAAATCAAAGTAGTAGGATGGACTATGTGTAGCTATGTAGCACTGTGTACTGACAATACCCTAGATTATATAACCTATACTTGGTCCTCTCCACTAAGTATTCATACCTCTTGCTGTGATGTCCCTCACATTTCATTATATTATATATCCTGCTTGCATATATTCCACTGCCTTTATCTTTTATAGCTCACACTGGAATATTAGCCTACTTACACTCAGAATTTAAAGTTTTAGGAGCTTGTGGGGTTTTATGTGAAACAAAATGATGTGTTGTATCCTGTTGTGTGGTCCAGTTTAAGAATTTGGATATTGACAATATTGCTATTTTATTTATAAGACAGAAAAATGTTATAGTATAACTGTTGGCCTGATTTTTAAGGTCTATAATTTTGTGCTTTCACTAAGTCATTTAAAAATATGAAATAATTTCAAATTTTTAAGGAGGATTTATGCAACAAAGGTGCTTATTAGCCAACTGTGCATATATTTATTTATATTTCTTGACAACATTTTGTTTACCAAACTGTCACTTTCTGTTTACTATATAGCTACCAGAATACCCCATTTGCCACAATATTGTTAATGTATCAGGTTTTTACACATATTTTAGAAAAAAAATGAGTATTGAAATTAGCAAATGACTAAAGATGAAACATCTCACACATACCACATGTGAGTAGCATATGGAAATGTGTGCATTTAATTACACACAAAATGCCAACACTTTTACTTTTTCAACAAATATTTTTAAACCCATTTTGGCTACAAAAGTAACATGCCATTCAGCAACAAAGAAGCAGAAATGACCTCTGCCTCTGGAATTCTTATTTTTTTTTAAGTAAGAGAAATGAACAAATCTCTTAAGTAAAATCCTGGGGCAGAAGTAACAAATAATAGGGGTACATGTTATCTCAGAGTATAGAGAAATCGCATAATAATCCTTAGTTGTCTCAACGGGCTGGCTATGAAATCTAAGAGTAGACTTAGAAGGCACTGAATTGAGGTTTGGGGATGTTCCAGGAGAGCATGAACTTCCAATAGGCAAAGGTCATCAGATACCCAACAGCAAGTTCAATGCCTAACTTTGAGCATGCAACAAAACACTGACTGTCAAGAAGAACCAAGCACTTTACTCTCTTAAAGGTTTAGTACTCAGGGACATTTATATTTTTAAGATTTATTTTAATTGGTGTGTGTGTGTGTGTTGCCTGTATGGTATGTCAGTGCATCCATCACATGTAGCAGCCAGAAAAGGGCCTTGGATTCTCTGGACCTGGGTATACAGATGGTTGTTAGCAGCCATGTGAGGAGCTACACGCGTCCTTACCTAATGAACCAGCTCTCTTGCCACTCAACATGGTTTTGGATTTACGACAATTTAAAAATTATAGAATGGAAATCATCATGGTGAGCACAACAGCTATTAAAATTGAGTGTTTGTTTCTTTGTTGATTTTAAATATCTCTCTTGATTTTAAGAATTAGTACTACCACTACAGAAGCAAAAGAAAATAATGCTAAAGTAATCTATTCTGCTTAATTACCTACCCCATCAACTGATTATCTAGGCCATTTGTTTGCTAGCTAATTTTAAACTTGTCCCACTGAAGACTTCATGGGTGTTTGAAGAGGCGATTCTTTATATTTTCACTTTTCAATGTCCTTACCAATGCTAATTATAGTTTTCTTGAAGGAGAAGGGATTACTCTTTCAATGCATTTGTGAAAATGAATCTATGGAACAAATACTAGACTTTCACTGAAGGAAATGGAAGAACAAATACCACATTAAATTTAACTCTGAGATATTTTGCTTATATACAAGCATAATCATTCTTGATGCAATGTTGAGTATCCTCTGGATGTATCTGTCTTTTTACCAAACATCTTAGTGTTTAAAACATCATGGTTTGGATGAGATTCACTTTTCTTGTTGTCTGCCAAAGGTGACCTTTTGAAGCTCATTAAAAACCAATAGTGTTTAAAGAATATATAAATTATTGCTATCATCTCTCTGGGGCTACTGTCAGTCTTACTGATTGCTCTGTCACTTTGGTCTTCACCTGCCCTCATATCAGATACATTTTTCTATGCCACTGTTTCCCACTTCTTAACAAATTTCAGTGTCAAATCTCCTAGGATTTAGATCTGGGTCCACGTACTCTGTGACCTTCTAGGTTCCAACACAATCATTTATTCCCCTTCTTCACTGATTCTGTGCTTTGAAGCACATGCTTGCCTCTCATGAGACACAGTTCCAAACCCTCAATATTATCCAAAATGAAATGTTGACCAAATGAAATATTATCCAAACTGAAATGATTACACAAAACTATTCAACTTATCTTTTCCCATTCCATAAAAAGCCAACTTTATCTTTGTCAGTCACTGAATACAAAGACCTTAGAGCTATACTTGAAATTTCTATTTCTCACAAATCACACCCAATGTTAAGAAACCTACTTAGGTTTAATTTAAAACCTTGTTGACCAATAAAAAAAATGGGAACAGAAGAACAGATACTTCACAGAATCCAAACAGCTTATAGCCTCAATGGATAAGGTGTTCAATTTTATTCATAAGAAGATAAATGAAAATTAATTGCACTGATACACTATTCCTTTTAGATCATGTTGGCAAAATTTCAAAATCTTGACAGCACAGTCTGTTGGCAAGGCTTTAGAAAAAGCAGCATGCGTGCATATTTGACATTGATACTGCAATATTATATAGCAAATGTGGAAAGAAACTTTGCAATATTGATCATATTCACTTTATGGATACATCTTTGCTTTGGGACAACATATTACATTAGGAGCCTTACATTAAGGAACCTATCACTACATATAAATATTTATAAACACAACTTATTAACAAAATACATGTGAAATACTATTTTGCGACCCTATTTTATTTTATAAAACTATAACTTTCTGGTTAGTCTTTGTGTGTATGTATGTATGTGAGAGAGAAAGAGAGAGAGAGAGACAAAAACAGAGACAGAGACACAGAAAGAGAGAATCTGTATATTTTAAATATATATATGTATATGTGTGTTCATGTATTCACTTACCTTTATGTTTGTGAGCAGACTTTAATGTGTGAGCCATCATTCTAGATTGTGTGTATTTCTATATGCCAAACTTATTCAATTATTTGAAGAAGACAAATCAAATTTCTATACATCAGAGATTGGTTAGCAAAATTATAGCATATTTACACACATGGTATGATATAATTGTGACATGCAGTTTTAACATATAATACATGAATATTGCTTTAATGAACATGTGTTGATATGTTGTAACTGAAAGCAAATGAACAAAGTGAAAATGTATATATTTCATTTTATATTCTTTTTTTTTCTTTTTTTTTTTTTTTTTTTTTTTGCAATAGGGTCTCATTATGTACCCCTGGATGGCCTGGAACTTAGAGAGAACACGTTTCCTCTTTATTTCAAGTGCAATAATCATAACAGAGTGTCATTTTATTTTTAAATCCAAAATGTAATTTGCAAAAGGAAGTACAGGTAACATGGGCAATCTACTTTTTAAAAGTTTATAACAGGTTTCAGCGAACCAGATTCCGTAAGATCAATTAAGACTGCTTCAAGAGCTAAACACAGTTTGTTATACACAGTCATATATTATTTATTTATGTACTGTTTATGCTATTGTCTATGGCTGCTTTATCATTACACCACAGTGGAGTGGTTGTCATAGAGACCATATGACTTTTGCAAGTTTAAGAATTTATTTTATGGACATTTACAGCTCCAGAGACATTTTAATCTCTCCACAGCAGAATGTGTATAGGGATGCTTATACAGTGTCTTAGGAATCATAGCAAGGATACTCTGCAGTATCTTCACTGTCCCTATACAATGTTTTGTCAGCAACTATATCCCTCAAACTACCTCAGTTACTCATCCTTCCACATCTGCGGGTGATTCATGTAAGCGAGGACTAAAAGAATCTCTAAATTTATTTAAAGATTAAGAGACTTTCTTCTTACCATTATATCTAAACACTAAAGAATAATAACTGTGCATTAAATGTTTAGATACTCTAAAAATAAATCAGAGTGAATGCACAGGTTTTATACAAACATTTTGCTTCTTTACATGAGTGAATTAAGCATCTGAAGGTTTTGGCACACGGGAGAACGTGAGGCACCAACGTGCTGAGGAGTCTGAGAAATGAATGGATCTCTCCACTCCCTTCTTACAGGTGTCTTCTTGGTCTTTCTTAAATATTTAACTTGCTCCCCCATTAGATTTTACATGCGCTTTCTTTTTTGCCACACATGTGGCATTTTTGATTGTTTATTCTTTTGAGTATATAACCCAAGGCCTTGCACATGCTAAGCAAATGTCCTACCACTGAGCTAGATCCCTATTTTCTTCATCTTTTGAATCAAATCTAATTTACTTTAGTGGGTTCTGTCTTGATCAGTTTAGTTACTTCGCAGGTGATTCTGTTTCTCCTGCCTTTACCCTTTCTTGCTCTGTTGTGATGTGAGTTTGTTATGACTTTATACATGTGATTCATTTTCGTCTTTTTGTATCTGTTACCTCATATCATGGCATGCAGCCAATTTGAAGTACTTGTTTATATTTTTTGATGTACATATCATCGTGTGTGTGTGGCATAAGTGTTCATGTTTCTGTGTGTGTACACGTGTGCATGTGTCTGGGGGTGTTCATCCACATATGTGGCTGTGGATATGGAGGCCAGAGATTAGGCTCCAGTGTCAATCTCTTTTGCTATCAAGCTCATTGTTTTTTGAGTAAAACTCTTTTATTTACCCTTTAGCAATCCTGAGGAAGTCTCCTGATTCTGCCTCTACAATGCTAGGGCTATAGGCACATGCCATTGCACCCAGCTTTTTCTATGGGTGCTTAAGTTCTGAAGTCAGAATGCCATGCTTGAGTAGCTATGTTCACTACCCCTCAGGCCTATTTTTATTGTCTCTCTGTCCTCTTCAGAAGGTAATATGTATCAACACATTTTTAAATTATTTGTTGATATAGCCCAAATATCTAATAGCTTTAAAAGAGACATGCAGTAGTCTTTCCTGAAAAATGAACACTTTAATAAATTAAAGAGAATAGAGCAGGTGAAACTTCTTTTTGTACTTTGTATGAAATACTGGTATTTCCTTTGCAACTAAGCACAGTAGGTTAGTGACCATAAAATATGTTTTATGCCAGAAAGCAGATGGATACAGGACAAATCACTGCTAAGGAACATTTAAATATGCCACGCTTCTAGTTGTGGCAATAACACTTAAGAAGACAACTGTATTTCATTAAGAAGTCATCTGTTTCAAAATATTAAAAAAATTTATAAATGATACCAAGTGATTGTGTATTAAGCAATTTTCTGATCTCCAAAAGTCAAAAGATATAAAAAGGTAATATATTCTTTAGACTAAGAATGTACCATTTTTAAGTGATGATATTTAAAGTGTATGTGCAATGTGAAAAATCATTATTGAAGGAATGCTCAGGAATGTAGCCATACTTTTCTAGAATCACCTATACTGAACCATGTTCTCAAATTCCAGGATGTTGTATCTAGGACAGTATTTTTGATTCATTAAGCAAACTGGAATGTATATTTCAGAACTGAAAATCTCTGTGGACAGGAATTCCACTGTAGTAATTTGGAAAATGGTTCCTGAATGAAGCATGCAGGGAAGATTACTGACATTTAAACTGAACTTCAAGTACCACTGAGGGATGGAAATGATGGGTAATGGGTGCCGACTGAACACAGGAAGAACAGGAGGGAAACATCTGTGTGAGTGGAAATGATAACAGAGAAACTCTGAGAAGTTCTGAACTGTAAGTTAAGAAAGAGAATATGTAAATTAAACAGAATATAAACAACTTGAAGAACATCGGGATCAGAAATAAATGAATTAGAAAGTAGAAATTTGTGGAGAGTTGCAAGTTTTTAATTTTCTTTTCTTTATTTTTTCCTTCGTGTACATAGTTTATCTATGGGGAAATATGAGGGTGCGTGCACGTGTGTAATACTTGCACTTCTTTATCAGCCTCTACCTTGTTGTTCTGAGACAGGTTATCTCATGGAAAGCTTGATGCTTCAGCTAGCTTGGCCAGAATAAGGCTCCACAATTGATCCTCCACTTTTCTTCTCTTAGCCTTTGCATCTAGGCACATACAACCACACCCAGTTTTCTATAGTGAGTTCTGGGGATCTGAATTGAGGATCTCTTACCTACACCACCAGTGCTTTATTCCCTAAGAATCTCACCAGCCTTAAATTTTGTTTTTGAGCTGATGAATATAACATGATTCACTAGAAAAAGAACAAGACTAGGAATAAATGCAGAAAAAAAACAGTTTCATTTAGACATCCTTTCTGATCTATATGATTTGTTGAAAATACATTTTTTTTAGATAGCCATTTCATTCTTCTAGGGTGGCCACATCTGGATTTTGCATCATGTAGTTTCTAAGGCAAAACTAAGTTTGTAGGCAGGTTAATTGTTCCAATTGGTTTGGGTTGATAAAATAAATAATATATGATGTTGAGCCCTGAAATACAATTATTTATGTTAAAATATCGGATTATAAGCAATTTGATTACCTACACTACCTCACATAAAATGAACACATGAATAGCACCTACTTGGTTAACCATGCCAATAATGTCATGTGCATTAAATGTTGCTTACAGGCACCTAACTGTGTATATATCCTCATAGTAACCGCAAATATTTTTGAAACATACATAAATAATAAAAAGAAATAGATATATGTTTAAACATATAAAATAAAACATAATCTTAATTATATTTAACATGTCATCTTAAAGAAGTTTGTGAAAAAGAGTTTGCTTATTACATGTCTGTATATGTGCATGTGCACCATGTTTGTGTGTCTAGTGTTCAAGAGGCTAGAAGATGGCATTTGATCACCTCAAATTAGAGTTGTAGATGGTTGTGAGCAGCCATGTGGATGCTGGAAACAAACCTTTGTCCTCTAGAAGAGAAGCAAGTGCCCTTAACTGCTAAACCATCTCTTAACCCCCGGCAAAAAAAACCTTACTTTTACTGTTTAGTTCATTTCTTTAATTCTAATCCCAAGGTTCTAATGCATGATAATGAGAATTTTTACTCACTAAGATCTAAAAGTACATGTCTGCTTATCTACAATACTCAATTTCTGTATTTATTTTCATTTCAATCATTCCTTTTTGGTGAGGCTGTAAATATGGTGAGATAATTATTTCAATCACAAAGCTTATGTCAATTTCAAAGTATTTGAAAATTGATGAAAAATATATGTTTGTATTTCAAATGTAGAAAGCAAATAAAGATGTTACATAAAATAATAATTTAGAGTTAAAATAACTGTGTTTAGAATATTCTGACAGTACTTACTATTACAGAATTTCCTGAAATTTTGTAATAGTTGGCTAGAGTTTCCTTAAAAGAGCATCACAGACTGGGTGGCCAATTAACAGTTTATTCATTCAAGTTTTAAAGGCTGTTAGACCTGTTAGACAGGTCTAACATGTCAGCAGCCTTAATTTCCTCTAAACGACCTCTCCCCAGCTTGTACAAGGCTCCTCTTTTCACTGAATGGGGTCCTCTCTGTGTGCATTCTAATTTCCTAGTCTTATAAGGACACCAGTTGGGTTGGATTAGAGCCTATTCTATCAGTCTCATTTTAATTTAATTACCCCTTTCTTTAAAACCTAACTTTAGATATGGTCGGTCACATTGTGTTGCAAAGGGTTTAGAGTTCCAACATATGAATTTTAAAGAAATACAATTCTTCTCATAAGCATCTTCTTTAAAATTATTTTAAGCCAT
Source organism: Cricetiscus sungorus (assembly GCA_030556225.1). Lineage (NCBI taxonomy): Eukaryota > Metazoa > Chordata > Mammalia > Rodentia > Cricetidae > Cricetiscus > Cricetiscus sungorus. The sequence goes on from JANBXA010000069.1 coordinate 21,345,596, forward strand.
AAAATGCCACATATCTTAATAATTTACCACAATGTGACACTGGCAATTCCTTCTCTCTTCCTCTTTACTGTCCCTGCCCTTTAAAAAATATGACTTTGCTTGGAAAGATGAACTGGTAAAAATCTATTCAATTGAAGTCCTTTAAATAACCAGAAAGAACCTTTGGAACATGCTCATGAATCATGTTCTCAACTTTACTTGTGTCAAAATCCATTTGGGGACACTTTCTTCCTGAAAATGGTTAATGATCCATGTACTGTCTGACAGTTCGAAATTACTTCAGTATCTAGTCCATGTTTGTGGCCACATTTCAAGGGTACATTTTAATACTGCTGTTGAAACTTGAAAACTTGTCATGCTATTAAAAAGGGAGAGTAGAAAAGATGTCAAACCATAGCAAGACTGTATATAATTTAGTCTGAGTTTTAACTTTTCTGGCTTTAATGGGTTTTTACCACTTCTGTATTTCATATGCAGCTCTTTTATGAAATACTTTTTTTTGAGTTTTCATTCACTACCTTCCCATTTTCCTTAGAGAAATTACTGAGGATACATACATTGAGAGATTACCAAGGAGACATTAACACGTAATGCATTTTACAGATGATTTCCTCATACTTACTTTATTTTATCATTTATGAGCTCATATAACAGTCTTTACTTTAGAAATGCTCTATCAATGTGATATGCCTGCAAACCAATGTCCATTAAAAAATCAGAAGTCTGCCAAGAATTTTATCATATTACATGCTATGATAGTGCAGTAAGAACTCACAGTATTGAGAAATTAGACACCAAGCCATTCAAAGGTCACTCATGTAGAAGGGAACTTAGGGAAAACTTCTATAGGTAGATGAAAGTTATGTGTGCGCATAAGTTTGGTGATTGGCTTCTCTTGGAACTTATTGCAGCTTTGAATGTTGCTAGTGGATAGGACCTAGGGCATGTTTAAAGTAACGGTGTCTGAAATAACAAGTCACATACACAGTAACTTACTATTGCTTGTGCATTGGCACTGTACATTGAAAAGAGAAGTAAATAACATCTTTGGGTCTCTAACTCTATGCAGTAGATTTTGATTGTGTTTTCCACAACTCATGTTTTGATCATGCCTGTAGGATGCAATTAAAGGACAGAACTCAATGAGTATACTGGTGAGAATGTAGAGAGACTCAGTGAAGCAAAACAATAATAACAACTGGTCCAGAAAGAACAACCGATAGATATGCAAGCTAAATGCTTTTTAGTAGTAACTTTGAGGAATGTACCTCACAGTACTTCTCAAGGTATTGAAACAACTTAAGTGCACTTTAAAGGAAGCTGAAGGTTCACTTTGGCTCTTTACTGTGTCTGCTCCAAAACCTAACCCTCAATGGCACTCTGTATCCAGAATTCTAATTCCCACCATGTTCCACAGGAAGATAGTTACTTTTAGTTAATAAGTACCTTCAGTACCTCACAATATAGAGATAATAATAACATGTCCCTCACAGATTACTGTGTGGGGCTATTGAAAGCAATAAATGAGGTAACATGTGGTACAGAAAGATGATGATGGTGTTTAATGCTATTGTTGTTCTATTCCTAGTGCTGGTGCTTCAAGAAGGATGGCTGTCTAGAAATCCAGTGGGAAAGAGTAATACGGTGGTTCTAAGTACAATGCTTATTACAAGGACCTGGGAAACCTCAAGTTGAAATGGTTTCTCTGATTCTCACTGAATGCTGAATACAAGGGTATTATGCCACTTGTGAACATAACTGAGGACTGCAGTTTTTTAATGTAGAACTACAAAAATAAAAGTTAACTGGAATTTTTAAGACCATTTATTACCACCTTACTCCTATTATAGTAATGCTTTTTGCATTCTCTGAGGAATAACCATGCAATCTTTTATTCATCTATCAGACACAGGTGCTTTCCTCCATCCGCCCAGGATTGCTACCTCTTCAAGTTAAAGTAGGTATGAGAGTATGTTCAAAAGTGCCTAGCAGGTTGCCTGACAAAGTCCAGACTTCGATGGACAGCTGCTAATTCTTCTATTCTACCTACTAGAGAGATTTGTGTATTATTTTCTTCCTTCTAAAAAGATAGTATGTTTAATCCCATGGGAATATAATGTATTATATTAGATTATTTGGGGTTCTTATTTTTGAGAAAATGTAAATTGCTTGTAAGATCTGCACCTAATTTTTTAGGCTCTGTGTCAATTAGACTTCATAGGGATACAGGGCAGAAACTCCAAACATGTGGATAGTGCTCTGATATCACCCCCTGAACCTTCTATTTCTCATCCTCATTCTTTAAGAAAGCATGCCATAGCATTTCCCTACAGAATTTCCATTAGATTTCAACTCATCTCCCAACAGGACTGGAATACTGTAAGCAAACACAAAGTTGCTCGGTTTCTACCATCAGCAATCCTCTTGATACTCCTATGTCTCATCCATGCTGTGTGCCACAGTTTAGTATATAAAATCAACCACTGGGTTTTTAAAGCAACACTTTTTTTTTATCCCCACATGGCATTATTTCTCAATCCTTTCTTCCTAGTTACCCCTCAAAGGAGCTTTTATCCTGGCTACCAGCTGCTTCGGTACAATAGAGACAATATAGATACTGTATATTTAACTGTGGATTGTATGTATGTTCATGATTTATTCACACAAACATGAAAGTACACTGCTCTCATCACCACCAAATATTGACCATTGGGGGTGATATTGCCCAAAAAATGAGTTCCTCAGAGGACTACTAATGTTATGTCATTTGTTATTGGGGTGGGCTGGGGTGGAGAGGTAAGGAAGAAACGAAGTCACGTTCTCTTCATGTGTTGAAACAGACTACCACTTAGGAAGCTAATTGGCCAGGTTAACCTCAAAGGACATCCTGAAGTATGCATTTTAAAAACTGGAATGGGAATTGTTACCTAGATGCGTTTTGACTTCTTTCTCTATGAAACAGGGTTATCACAAACTCACAGACATCCCACATTAAATTCTTGAATGCAGAATTTATAGATGCACACCATTGTTCCTAGATTGCATTATAAAGATTTTTTTCTTAGTCTAGGTTAACTGCACATATTAGAATAAAAAATAATGGCTAGCAAAGCACATCTAAAGAAATATTTTACTAACTGTATCATTTTATGTGACATTCTGTTTTAAATTTAATGTTCAAGGTTAATGCAAAAAAGTAATAGGTGCCTTTAAAATTGAAGTATTTGTGTATGAAACAAAAGATTAGAACATGACAAGTAAGCTAATATGTTCTTTTGCATTATTGTATATTTTGATAGCAGTAAACCTTTTGAGATGGATCTTGTCATTAGATAATTTATTTATATACATTTCATTTTAGAAATGAATACAGAATATACAAATACCCAGCTCACAATACAGGTTTCATATAATGTTTAAACTACTGTTTTGTTGTTGATGATGTTCTGTTTGTTTGTTTTTAATCTGTGGAATAAAATACCAAAGTTTTATTCAGGCCTTTGTAATTCAGTTAGAGGGTAAAGTTTACCCACCAGAGTCCACTCTATCAATGCATAACATAGCAACTGACTGACAAGCAACTCCATTCTGGCTTTGTGCAAATCCTGGTTACATTTGTATAGTCTTACATAATAAACTCATAGTCCTTATGATGTTCCAAACACCATTATAGTTCTCTTGCAAATACAAATTCTAAAGCCAAAGTAACTTTTATGTACATTCAGAAACAAAAGTGTGACACTGACACATTGAGTAGCTTCTAAGAGGGACAGAATTAGGAAGCCAGATGTGAACAAGTTGTGTGAGAATCAAGAATGTGGTAATATTCACTTGTCCTGTGACATATTGTCTCCCTCTTTTATTAAGAAATTAATGAGGATTAGAGAGATGGCTCAGTAGGTAAAGGAGTTGGCTATACATATATGGACATCTGAGTTCATATTCCAGCACCATGCCTTAAAAAACAAAACAAGAGGAAAAGAAAGCTAGGCAAGGCCTATATCATAAAAACATGCAAACCAAGAGATATTGCAGGGCAGAGTTAGGATTGCAAGGTTTGCTGGCAGTTACTGACTGTGAATCTTATTCTAGGTTCAATGAGAAATTCTCCCTCAAAAGAGAGAGAGAGAAAGAGAGAGAGAGAGAATAATGGAACATCCGATATCCTCCCTGTCCTCAACCTGCATACAAAGTCCTCAGCTGCACACCCCGTACACATGCAGCTAGAGAAAGGAATGATAAACACCACTAGTCAAATTACAGAAAACATCATGAGAAATTATGTGACCTAGTGTATGCTTCATTCTTTTCATTTTTTGTTAAGTTTGCAGATGTGAAAATCTAAGTTATCAGGTATTTTTATTTCTTTTGAGCCTTAATTACATTTTTTAAATTTCCTTTTTAA